>OU744735.1:28252563-28852563 GCA_916613615.1 Steromphala cineraria | reverse complement strand
ATCATTTCATTTTTGGCCAAACCTAGATATTCAACATGGAGATTTTCATATTCTCCTCAAACATTATGTACAAGTTCGATATCCAAGGAATTAAACATAATCGTTTTCACAAACTCGATAAACAGACACTTCTACAGATCACCAAAACTGAATCTTTTGAGTTTCATCTTTCATTTTCTTGACCCAGGAAGGTTAATATCTTAAATTTCAAAAACTATTTTCAAAACTGAATTAGTTAAGCAATGCAAAGTTGGTGGTGTTGGGTTAAGACAGCGAGAACAAGAGAGAGACTGCCGTGGTATTTAGTGTGTAACAGCAGGCTTGCATTCCTAGACTGACAAACCTCATTGGGCCGCTGTCCGGCTAGCTTCGCCAAATGCTAAGAAAGAAAGACAAAATATCATCGTTGTTGATGGCAATGAGGGGGCTGATGACATGATTCTTTGGAGTGAAGACCCTGGTGCCTTACTCAATGGTAGGTCACAATTTCGAGACCAATGAAAATTATTAAACCAGAAATTCTTCTGATGAATCTCAATGGGTAATGAATTGGCACTTGTTAATCAAAATGAAATGATTCCCTGGAATAGAACTTGGGAGATTGAGGGACCAATGAAACTAGAATCGTTGATGATCTGGGGGTCAAGGTCACCAATGGTCACAAAATTATAATGTTACTATGACAACATGCAGGATTGATGCTTGAGGAATGACAATATGAATAAGAAAATGAAGTTATCTACAAACAAGAAGACATAGTCATCAACATCCCCCGCCAGATTTGTTCTTATTTTAAATTAAGTCAGAACCTTCTCCTAAATACTCGAGTGTACTCAAAAATATCATGACACGAAACTCCGGAAAAATATTTGCGCGGTTCTGATTTTCGAACTCCATCAAGGTATTGATACCCTTTAGCCACACATCAAATTTGATGATCTTATCTGTAACAGTTTCTGAGAAAAATTGGCTCCTTTGAAGACACCTCGAACAGAGTCCCAAAAAAACGTAACAAGGGCAATAACTCCAGAAAAAATATTTGTGCGGTTCTGATTTTCGAACTCCATCAAGGTATTGATACCCTGAAGGCACACACAAAATTTGATGATCCTATCTTAAACGGTTACTGAGAAAAATTGGCTCCTTTGAAGACACCTCAAACAGTCGCAAGAAAACGTAACAAGGGCAATAACTCCGGAAAAAATATTTGCGCGGTTCTGATTTTCGAACTCCATCAAGGTATTGATACCCTTAAGGCCCACATCAAATTTGATGATCCTATCTGTAACAGTTTCTGAGAAAAATTGGCTCCTTTGAAGACACCTCGAACAGAGTCCCAAAAAACGTAACAAGGGCAATAACTCCGGGGAAAATATTTGCGCGGTTCTGATTTTCGAACTCCATCAAGGTATTGATACCCTGAAGGCACACACAAAATTTGATAATCCTACCTTTAACGGTTTCTGAGAAAAATTGGCTCCTTTAACACGGACGCACGCACACACGCACGGACGGACGCACGCACGCACGGACGGAGCTCAAACCTATATCCCCCTTCCACTTCGTGGCGGGGGATAATAATAATAGAGACATGACATGACAACTACAATGATGACAACTTATTAGTACATAGGGTGACGGATTGAGAGTATGCACATTGTTTTAGTGAATAGAAAATGTTAGTTTGATGGTTATGAAGTGATAATTTGGATAAATGTGAGAAATGAAATAATTTTGATGAAATTATTTTAAGAAAATGGTGACAAAATATTGTTAAAATGGAATATATGAACATAGTCTAATGAACAAAATGATAGGACACAGTCAGTTATTAAATCTATTTTCTCTTGAAAAAACTGAGTATCATGAAACAATTAACCTATGAAAAATTTAATGTAAAAATTCCTTGAATTATAAAACAATCCATAACGGCGAAATATATCTGAAAAGTTATCAAAGAAGTTGCTTATTTATTTGAACAAGTTTAAAAGTGAAGTTTGAAATGTTCAGTTATAACTTTTAAAATGCCCTGGAAACATTATCAGTTAAACATTGTGCATATTCAAAACCAGTGAAGACATGAGATTGTGAAAATGATCAAATCACGATGACATAACTGCAAATTAAAACTCAAAGCCAACCACAACAATGTCTTAAAATAGCTAATTCCCTATTTGCAATTGTCTCACAAAATAAAGAGATTTTGATTCCCTCGAAACAATTTGTAATATTAACATCCCTTTCTAAACTGGATTATCATCTGTAAACCCATGCTTGGGTCAAGCAAAGGGGTCAAAGTTGACACCACCCAAGGGAGGTAATTCACTTTCAAATGAATTTCAAACTATGTATGATGCACAAAGATAATGGAACACTTACCATCCGAAGGTCCACTATGCTGTAATGGAGAGAAATATTACATATTATAGTGTATGAAATAAGTTTTCAAGATCACTAGCAAACCGGACTAGAAAGTTTTCAAAAGTGTCAGCCCAAAAGAAAAATTACTAGCCCAATTACCGGTAAGTAATGATCAAAAATGTTTTCTGACATTCATTGTCTAAAATCAAGCACAGATCTGCTCAAGAGGTCTTGGCATGTGATAGGGGTGATAAGAAACTGACACAAAATAGTAACTGAATTAATAACAAATTTGAATGAAAAGAAGTCAAAATATTTTTGATATACCAATCCACACTAGCTAACAAGGCTATCATAACTATTTTTCTACTAGCCCAGGCAAATTTCAACTAGCATCGGGCTACTGGTTATTTCGGACACTGATATCAATCGTATTGAAACATGCATTTCATTATTAGGATCTCTAAGAATCTTAGCCTTGATATGGGTAAATGTTTAGCAAAATATGTATTGTTTATATATTTCCCTCCTTCCAGTTAGTTGGAACCAATTTATTCAAAAGTTTCTGTTTTGATATTGCCAAAAAACTTCTACAGATACAGGGTGTTACAAATAGTAGCTGTCAATGAATGAAGCATTACCAGTGAAGTTCACATCCACTAAATTTCATCTAACATTTGTTTACTGGGGTTATGATTTAAGAAAATTTATGTTCAAATGTTGTTGCATATAATCAATTTTGAAGCCTTAGATCAGAAATGTTTAATTTAGTCTATTAAATTTGTATCCTTCCTTCAACTAAAGGAAACTTGTCCCTTAGTCTGTCAGTCAGACCCTAAAATAAGATTAAAGCCTGATCAAGTCTATAAAATAATGAAGAAAACTCTGTCTACTCTCCTTTATATTTTAGGATTAATAATATTTATAGATTTATTGACCATTTCATTTCAGAGTCCGAGTGTTAGACTACTTGTCACTGAGTGTAAATATCCAAACCTAACTGATATAATATTGAATCATTCTGTAAATTATATTAAACTTGTTGCTGTCTAACCTGTTCTGTATTTCCTCAATCAGCTGAAGAGATTCATGGTCGCGCTTCACTTCATTCACATACAAGGACAGGTCCTGTAATGGGAGATAATGCATGACTGCACACAAAGCAAAATTTTCGCTCATTTTACAATTAATTCTAAATTTGCAACTCAAAAGTATCACTGCCTTCTGCTTAATTGAAACAATGTCATATGACTCTGTTATGTACCCGGGTGCATGAAAATGGGTTTAAGAAAAAAATTGTCTCTCTCCCTGCCCCTCCCAAAGATCTAACAAAATGCTTTGAAAACCAGTGTTCCTCACCTGCATTGCTTCCAAGCCTGCTTCAAGGTCTGTTCTTTGTTGACTCGACTTGTCCGTGTTCTTTATCAGCTCCTGGGGACATTCACAAGATGTAACTGTTATACTTCAGCAAAAATACATGTAAGCAACAAACATCAACCTTTATACTTTCTTGAAACACAAAACAAATCTTTTTGGAATTTTCAAAAAGTTGTTACACCACACAAAGCAAGCGCTGCCTGTAGAATGTACAGTTCTGCTGATGTAAACACATACCCTGAGGAGGAGGTGGTACTTGAGAACTCTCTGCATAGGGACATGGAGCAGGTCTCTCAGACGGAACTTGCCCTCGTTAGCCTTCCGCTCACACTCCTGCAACAATCAGAACATCTCGCCTGGTGAGGGCAACTCGGGAATCACTTTCTTGTTCAGAAATCTTGGTTCTAAGTAGATTATGTCTGCATGGCATTCATATCATATATCAGAAGAAATTTTATTACACATATAATTCCAGGAGTCCTGAATAAACTGAAAATGTGGACAGAGAGATAGATAAGTAATGCAGCTTTCTGGAATGATTCATACAATATTGCAGAGCATGTATCCAGGATTGATCATGACAAGCTTACATGGTGAAAGACTTACAAAGAATCTTTAAGGAATTACAGTAAGTAACTCATTCGAAGCAGACAAGAAAATGTTAAATTTACCGACATAAAACTGGAAGCAGACGTGGCCAGAATTGAAAGCAATCAATCACATGGAAACATGAGACCACTTATCATATGACCCCCTAACAAGCTTAGAAAATAATTTCTGTACATGTCTATCAAAATAAGAGTCATCAGTTCATACCTGTATCTTGTTGCGTGTTATCTCGGCCTCGCAGACCTTGTCAATCATCTCCTGTGCGGCGGGCAGGTTGGCGCAGTAGTCCCCGTAGATCAGCAGCTTCTTCTTGTAGTTCACAAACACGGTGCTGATGGACGCGCCGCTCGTATCCACAGCTCGCCGCAGCTCCTGGTGAAACGTCTTGTGAACTCTCTGCAGCTCCTAAACAAAATCAAATGTTATGTTTATTGTGAACTGACGTGAAACACAAAGGAGGGACACACAAACAATGCTTGTTTTGCACATATACCGTATATGATAAAAATACCCTTATAAAGTTGCTAAAGTACACCAGTGTTTACGAGTATGAGAGTTATTAATATAGATCTGCTGGAAGCACTTGTAAAATCTCAAAAGTAACTAACCAACAACATAAGATAAGACTACTTCAGAAGTGGAGCTACATAGCATCAGTCTACTGTAATCGTATCGGAAAGTATTTGTCATCTACAATATGTATTATTGCCAGTGTTTGAAATAAGCGTAGGCCCGTAGGCCCGTAGGCCCGACACCGACAGTTCGTCATCAGAGCCCACACTTTTCAATATCTGCAGGTCCTTACAGGCTCACAGTTTTTTTTATATGATACTGTTCCTTTCTAACAATACTTACTGTAAGACATATTTCCCTGCCAAACCCTCATAGCTATCATTCTAAACTCATAACAGTCTTGTGTATTTACAACATACTGATATCAAGAATGTTATTATTTTAGAATAAGTCAAATCAGTACTGATAATGAATGCAGACAGTTTCGGAGTTGGGCCCACAGTTTTTCCCATCTGCGGGTCCTTATCGACAAGCAGTTTTTGGATGCTTATTTCAAACACAGTCAGATTATTGCCTATTTTCTTTATCTTAAATTATTCAATATCAAGCAGTGTAAGACCTTTGAATCAATGATATTATAACATAAATAATTGGATTAAATTTTACATTTATTTCAAACACTTACTTGAATGTTAGCAAATATTACATCCCTCTCATTCGCTGTTAGGAAGGTATGAAGCGGCTTGATAAAATGCTGGAAAACATAAAACACAAGTTACTTCATATCATATTTTTCAGATTGGAGGCAACTTATAAATATCAAGATTACAATATTAACAATGTCAGAAGGTTCACCCCTTGTTGAGAAAACCAGTATTTATTAGGAATGTTCCGGAAATGCTTGTGAATAAGAGGACTCACTTCACAGATCATCTCCAGCGCGTCCACGTAGTTCTTCTCCGTGTCTATCATCTCCTTCAGGCAGTGATCACGTTTGCTCACGGGTGCCGGTGCAGGCTAAACAGAGGTTTAACACAATTCATAACAATTCAATTTTTAATACCGTATATGTAAATTGACGACAAAGTAATAAGTGATCACATCAAAAGTAATTAGATAACCGTATGATGATTATAGTTTGATGATTTAAAAAGGAATGGTTCATAAGGTAAAGATTGTTGAAACGTAAAAGTTAAGGGGGAGACTCCTTAATTGTTTATTATACTTTTCAGTTTGATTAAGACAAAATTTATTTTAAGTTTGAAAAACTTGCCAATTCTCAACAAAACTTTCTATAAAAATAGGGATATGCAGTAGATTGACAAGATGTGAACATTCAATGAAGGGAGACAACTCTTTACTGTCTCGTTCCACTGTACAGTTTAAGTTTTAAGTCAAGCTTGATTTTAAACTTTTTGCATGCTGGCCATGATCAGGAATACTGTATTTCCTCTAATAAGTGCTGGGCCTATAATAAGCGCCAGGGGGGTCATGAGTAGTTGAACAAATAAGAACCAGGCCTCTAATAAATGTCAGGTCTCTAATGAGCGCCAGGTCATAACCATTGAATAAATGTGCCTTAGTGAACATTTTACATATTTTCCTTGTAAAAGACAGCTTAAAACAAACTGCACTGGGCCTCCAATCAGCTCCAGGGGGTCATGGGGTTCATAAAAAATAGAGCCATTGGCTCTGTAGCTCATCAGGCATCATATCAAGTTTGCTTTATACAGGCAAGATGAGCTAAAAATGAAACTGATGTTACTTATTGCAAAAAAACCTATCAAAAAATTACAAAACAAAATTTAATGTATTATTATTCAACACTTTCTAGATCGCCAATATCAGACAGTGAAAGAAGTCCACACTAAAATATCCAAGGAGAAATAAATTTGCCATAGACTGTCATCTAATGGAGAAAAATAGGTTTTTAAGATTGTGGCCCCTGTGACCCTTTTTGGGGTCATGGGGTCACAAAACCTACAGTTTAGAATCCCAATTGGCCAAGGAGTCTGCACATATAATTTCAGCTCTCTAGACCTTTTGGAATTTGAGAAGATGAAAATAGGTTTTCAAGGTTGTGACCCCTGTGACCCTATTTGGGGTCACAGGGTCAACAAAGTTACAAATTAGAATCCCCATTGTCCAAGGAGTCTGCACATATCAATATTAACTCTCTAGACCTTTTGGAACTGGAGAAGAAGATGAGAATTGGTTTTTAAGGTTGTGACCCCTGTTACCCTATTTGGGGTCATGGGGTCACAAAATCTACAATTAAAAATCCCGATTGGCCAAGGAGTCTGACAAATCATTTTCAACTCTATAGTCCTTTTAGTACTGGAGAAGAAGATGAAAATAGGTTTTTAAGGTTGTGACCCCTGTGACCCTATTTGGGGTCACAGGTTCACCAAAGTTACAAATTAGAATCCCCAATGTCCAAGGAGTCTGCACATATCACTTTCAACTCTCTAGTCCTTTTAGAACTGGAGAAGAAGATGAAAATAGGTTTTTAAGGTTGTGACCCCTGTGACCCTATTTGGGGTCATGGGGTCACGAAATCTACAATTTAGAATCCCCATTGGCCAAGGAGTCTGCACATATCGTTTTTAACTCTCTAGTCCTTTTAGAACTGGAGAAGAAGATGAAAATAAGTTTTTAAGGTTGTGACCCCTGTGACCCTATTTGGGGTCACAGGGTCACCAAAGTTACAAATTAGAATTTCCATTGTCCAAGGAGTCTGCACATATCATTTTTAACTCTCTACTCCTTTTAGAACTGGAGAAGAAGATGAAAATAGGTATTTAAGGTTGTGACCCCTGTGACCCTATTTGGGGTCATGGGGTCACGAAATCTACAATTTAGAATCCCCATTGGCCAAGGAGTCTGCACATATCATTTTTAACTCTCTACTCCTTTTAGAACTGGAGAAGAAGATGAAAATAGGTATTTAAGGTTGTGACCCCTGTGACCCTATATGGGGTCATGGGGTCACGAAATCTACAATTTAGAATCCCCATTGGCCAAGGAGTCTGCACATATCGTTTTTAACTCTCTAGTCCTTTTAGAACTGGAGAAGAAGATGAAAATAGGTATTTAAGGTTGTGACCCCTGTGACCCTATTTGGGGTCATGGGGTCACGAAATCTACAGTTTAGAATCCCCATTGGCCAAGGAGTCTGCACATATCATTTTTAACTCTCTACTACTTTTAGAACTGGAGAAGAAGATGAAAATAGGTATTTAAGGTTGTGACCCGTGACCCTATTTGGGGTCATGGGGTCACGAAATCTACAATTTAGAATCCCCATTGGCCAAGGAGTCTGCACATATCGTTTTTAACTCTCTAGTCCTTTTAGAACTGGAGAAGAAGATGAAAATAGGTATTTAAGGTTGTGACCCCTGTGACCCTATTTGGGATCACAGGGTCACCAAAGTTACAAATTAGAATCCCCATTGGCCAAGGAGTCTGCACATATCATTTTTAACTCTCTAGTCCTTCTGGAACTGGAGAAGAAGATGAAAATAGGTTTTTAAAGTTGTGACCCCTGTGACCCTATTTGGGGTCACAGGGTCACCAAAGTTACAAATTAGAATCTCCATATGCTAAGGTACTTGTACACAAAATTTCAGCTCTCTAATGTGTATGGTTCATGAGAAGAAGACGAAAGTGTCAAAAGTTTACGGACGGACGACGGACGACGGACGACGGACGGACGCCGGACGACGGGCCATGCCATAAGCCCATCTGGACTTTCAGTCCTGATGAGCTAAAAATAAGCGCCTGGCGCTTATTAGAGGAAATACGGTAGATATTAATGTTCTTGAGGGAGGCATTTTCTCACACAATCAGAGACGTTAAAGACGACCCCTTACCTGAGATTGCCTCTCGTGCATTTTGCGGAGACCACAGAGATCATCGTATATCTTGTCCTCTTCGTCCTGGTAGACCGAGTCGTACAGCTCCTCCGCGTCCTCGAGGTCATTCTCCCTACATGCACATACATATATACACCGGTCAGCTCTATGTTTTATAATAATAATGAGTAGATTTGTAGAGCGCTAAATAATCCAGACACTAAGTGTCTGCTCGAAGCGCTAAAATTCTGTTTTGAGGTGTTAAGAGTTTATTATATGAGTCATATCTTTTAGCCTTATATTTTAGCTTTACTAAAGATTTAAAATCAGAAAGTTGATGATCTAAGCTTTGAATATATTCTTGTCAATCTTATGGACATTTCCGACGATGAATTTCAATATTAACATTTGACATGATTTTTTTTAGATTTATCATGTCATTGATTATATGGCATATTTCGAAGTATAGTATGGATAAGATTTTTTGAAACTTTTTAAATGAATGTAGATTTTTTTTAGGTGAACAATCACTATTTAAAATCCAATTTTCAAATCTTTTTAGTCAACATGGCTACAAATTCAATCAACATGAACATCTTCACACACTCATAATATTTTGTTAGTCATCTGTATAATTTTCAAAATCTTTTAATATGACAATCATAATGCACATTTGTTACTAAGAAATCTCCTTCTTGAAAACAACATGTCAATATTTACATATTTCAAATACAACAATTATATTTAAGCATGCTTATTTCAACTCTTTGTTATCAACATGCACAAATATAGTTAATAATCAGTCTAAAATAATAACTTATAACTTTATATATTTTACGACATTTTCCCACAAACATGATTGCTATCAGCTTAATGCAAACAATGACCATATCACTCACTTAAAAAATCAAGATATAGAGGATATCTGTCTTTTCTTGACAAATACCATGTTTATCTCATCGAGTGAGGTAGAAAGGTTATATTTTCATGAGTGGCGCAGCCACTCATGAAAATATATTACTTTTCTACCTCACGAGATGAGATAAACATGGTATTTGTCAAGAATTGACGGATATTCTATTTATTATATGATTTTACCATTGTGATTACATCCGAAAAGGGTCATTTTCACGCCGGAACAGCACGTCACCACAGTAACACTGTGACGTCATAAGCCAATTCGCCGCGTGAGACCATTGTTTTATGATTTCAAATTATATCAGTCACCGTTCGCAGTGAAAATATAAGTTATTTTCACTGTAGCTTGATAGACAGTTTATTTCACTGATAAATTCCAGTATTTCACTGCTCGCCATATAATAAACATGTTTATTTCCAATGTCAATTTTGCATGTATATTTCAAATACACATGTGCATTTCATGTCAATTAGACATTTTAATTTCATATTTCAATTTCACATGTCAATTTCACATGTCAATTTCACATGTCAATTTCAACTATGTTCTGCCTGTAAACTTCCAATGTATCTACTCACACAGCCAGGTCAGGGAGTTCCCCATAAATGTTGTCATCATCATCTGCATAATTTGATTGGGCCTGACTCTCAGGGGGAAATCCGCTACAACCAATAGGAGTCAAGAAATGTTACTCCATTTTCCACCAATCATAATTCTCCTCTCAAGATGAGAATGATGGTCGGTTAAACAAACAACAAACATGTAAACTAATTGACATCCCATTCAATGTTATAATATCGACACATATATTAGTATATTCAAAGAAGAGGTCTATTGTTAACACAAAATTCCTCAACATGATTTGCCATACATAATAATAGTTGTCCCCTTCAACAACAAAACATATAAATTTCAAACTGTGTTAGTCAACTTATGTAAAAATTAATAGTGATTACATCATATTGATAAAATGCTTCATTTCATTTCAATTAATAAAATAAAATTGAAGTGAATCATAGAAATATTTGTGAAACTTTCTTGTTAAAGGGGCAGTAGCACATTTTTTGATAATTGTAAGTTAATGCTAAATGTATTATTTTGACAGTGTCACAAATCTCATTACACAAACCAATCATCCATAGTCAGAGGACAAAGTATGAAGATTCACATAAAATTATTTAAATCCATTGGCGGCCATTTTGTGTGAACACCTTTAATTCATTTTGTGTAAGAAAAAGAAATTGCATGGCTAAAATTTTAATGTATATATTTGAATTATTACTGCTCCATTTAGTTTAAATACATTGTCTTTCTATTGGAACCATTAATGTTCATTTTCCTGACATCACCCTATAAATATTCCCCCTAAAAACGTGCTACTGCCCCTTTAACAAGAATCAATTTAATTCTTGATTTATACTCAAAAGAAGCATTTTGTGATCAAATGAAGCATTCAAACAAATCAAAATGCAACAATATTGACCAATCAAAGAGAACCATACATCATCGATCAGCCAAGACCTATCAAAATTAAGGTCTCTGAATTGATTAGGTAAACTTGTCAGGACTCTACATAATAACCACTTAAACATGCATGGTAAAAAACGACCAATCAAGAGCATGGCATCAGTCATGTGACTGACTTACGTAGCTAAAACAGCCATCTGGTTGTAATACTGATGCTCAGGAATTTCTTGTTGTATAATTGTACGAAAACCACTAAAATGAAATGTTCATATGAAGAAAAATACATTTTCCAATACTATGACAGCGTCATAGACTTATTAGACAAGTCTAGACAAGACTAGACAAGTTATAAATTTAAAATTAAATATAAAGGCTAAATATTTCTTATTTCTATGAAATAAAAAGTTAAATTTTCTTCAACGTGCACATTTGCAGTGACAAATTTATCCCAAGCTGCATAAAATATAATAAAATTTTGAAGAGGATTTGAAAGAAAAAATGGTGCTTCGCAGGATGCAAAGGTTTTTGTGGTACTATTTCACTTATTGAGGACTAACTTGAATCTGTTCTGACTCACAAGGCCTTTTGGTAGCCAGACCCCCTCAGCTCATATTTTTAGATTTATCATTGCATTTGTATAATTTATCCATGATAAGATAACATCGAGCTTTTGCCCAAGAGACTGAGTAAAGTGAGGATCATATTATGAAAGATGTTTTAAAACATAATCACTATCTGAGAAAAGATCTATTAAAAGAAATGAAATTGAAAAGGCTCAGTTTGAAACAGATCAATCATTGGAATATCAATGTCTATGATGTATATACTTCTTATGTAAGAATGTAAGTATGATTTGACACAAACAATATAGAAATTTCTTACCTTGTTTTTTGAGACGCTAGCTCGGTCTTTGAAAGGACTGACATCGTCTCAAGAACCTGGGGTACAAAATAATGTACTTATTTTCAAATTTACCGATGATTTCAATCTCACCAGCAATTTCTTTTCTTTGTGTTAACAAATATCAAACTTGAATTCATAAATTCATATTACAGTTTAGATAGGCTACCGTAATGTTAAATCTTATAAACTTACAAAGTGAATTTCCAGAAACTTTCTTTTAAATTATTGAAAATATTTATCAAATAAGGGATCTTTTAATCATTTTCAGTTAAATATCTAATTTACCCCCATGGTCTTCAAAACTATTTTACATCAATATATCATGATATGTTTGTTCATCTTAATAATATTTATTACCTTCACTGATGAGAATGATATTGTTCATAATAGATTGAAAATTCAAAAACAATCAATAATTTGATATTTTTGGTGCTTTATAAACACTGTAGGGGTCAAAATTAGTCTCATCACAGCACTAGCCATTCAGATTTTTGAAACTAATAGCCCAAAAACAATCCCAGCTAGCAAAAACATTGAACTTATCTTGTTTTCCTAGATATGTTTCTAGTCCCTCTGACTACCAGTTTATACATTTCACTAGCCCACAAGTTTTCTACTCGCCGGGGGCAACCAGACTACTGCTGATTTAGAACCCTGAACAGATTGGCACCCCTTATGCAAAATCTCCTGGAAATCCTATGTACCTTTCTGAAGTCTTTGACATCAAAGAGATCCTGGGGCTGAAATAAGTCGGCATCACGTAATCCGAAGGTCCTTTTGCATGTCTGCAGAAATGTGCGAATGTTTCTCATGCACAAGAACTGAAACAAAAAGTAATACTTAAAGGGACAGTCCTAGCAGGGTATTTTTTGTGAAAACAAAATTCAAGAGAACTTTTCTGTTTATACATACAGAGCTCCAGATTAGCTGGATATTTATTGGTATAAAAAAAATCATATCATATATTTCTATATTTTTATATATATCATTTAAATTTTCAAAATGTTGAAATATGCAAGGGAAAATCTGTTCCGATTTTTGAAAATTAAGTACAAAATTATGATTTGTTTAAGTTTTCATATTATTCCTTTTCATGTGGAGATAGATCTAATTGTAGAAAATTATAAGAATATTTGAGAAAAATAAAAAGTAAAATATCATTTTATTCACAAGATATCTTGTATTTTTTATATTCTGTTTTTTAGAAAAGAGGGAGCAGCTAGATATGACAGATACCAATGTGACGTCATTGTTAAAATTTTACACTTTTGAAGCTCCAAGCAAAAACTTCAAAACAATCCAGCAGGCAGAAGGTTAATATCATAATTGATAACTTTTTTAAAGAATTATTTGTAATAAGATACTAATTACGCTCCTATTCTATCAACAAATTACAATAGTTATTTCTTAACTTTTTGAATAAATCAGAAGTAAACAGATTTGATTTCTTTATGCTAAGAAATCAAGATAGCAGATGAAAGGCAATAAATAGACAATAGGATGGTATGTTTATACAGCTGAATTAATTAACTTGAAAACTTATTCATGTACGGTATAACTAGAGGAATTGCTCACTTAACATTGGCTATACTTTTATTCCATAGGTTACATTTTGAATACTTGTATTTAAAAAAGGGGCTATAGCATATTGTTGGCAAAAAAAATATACCACAAAATAAGCTCATTCTTATCAACAAACAACTCTTAACGTTCAGAAAAATTGTTATTGTTGTATTCATGTATCAAAGTTCTTTTAATTTTCTTCATTGATTTTCAGCATCAGTTGAATAATGCATTATATGAAATATAAACTATGAACGATAATGAAATACGAAACCCAGAACACATTGCAATTTCCACAGGACAACCAAACTTGCAATCAAATAAAATTGGAAAATCTTGAGAAAAATATGGATATCATTTGTTTATCCAAACTTAACTTTAAATCAAATCAGGTTTTACTGAGTCTGATACATTAGCAATTTAGTAGTATCATACATGTTATATATTAAAATAATCAACAGGAAAACAGCAGATATCAAGAATGATAACATGACAGTGATATCTCAAGAGGAGATCAAGATTAGATTAATAAACAGGAAGTAGAAAAAGGTTACCCAAGTGAACTGTCATATGGACTAACTTTCTTCACACTTAATTTGTACTGACAGGACTAAAAACACCCAAAAACTTTCGTTCCTGCTTAACACATTACTGTCATTATAAACGAAAGAATATTCGAGACACCTGCTTAAAAAAACACAACCAGGATATAAATTAGAAATCTACAACACAAACAAACCTGCGACATTTGTGGACGAGGACTGAAATCTTTCAGATCGACGCATCCTGGATATAGCTGGTTTAGCAAATGGCAAATCAATGATCCGTCTCGTAGAGCTTGTGCCAAATCAAAGGCATTTGCATCTATTCTTGTGGCTTTGTGGTCTTCGGGTAAAATCTGACATCTAACGAGCCATTCCACGCAAAGTCTCCACTCGTCGGCCGCCATCTTTTGCCTTCTTCCTCTTCCTGCCTAAAATATTTTAAGGATAAAAATATTTGTGTAAAAGAAATAAATAAGCATTGAATATGAATCTGAAACATAGAAATAGGTATCAATACTATCATTGTGAAAATTTAGATGAAAATCAACGAGTTATTAGGGTTTTACCTTGACTACGAAACTAAATTTTGGCACGAAAACAAATTTATTAGCTCTGCTTCAAACATTTCACTTCCGGTAATGGTTACCAAGCGAAAAGCAAGTGCGCGTTTATCAAAGTTAGTGCATGTGGCATTAATAACACTTTGCAGACGGTTCCTTCAGTGTCTTCAAGAAGAAAGTTTCATTCTCAAACCTCTGGTGCATTAAAACACAATTACCATGTGTTTGCAAATGCGTATGGAGAAGGTAAATGATGAAATTGATTTCAACTGCAAATTATTAACTCAGTTGTCAATATCAACAATATAGATTTCAACATATCTCAGGGGTCGAAATTAATTTAATCACAGTACTATAGCCATTTGGACGATTGCCTCTGTAAAACAATTAGCAGGAGCAATGCACTTTACCAGGCGCTAGTGATGTTCACTACAACAAGTTACCAACCCTTTGCCTTATGCTTGACAAACTAACCCTAAAAGATTATTGACAGGGATGCAAGGATTAATTAAGATAGTATAAAATATGCAAATGCTAAAAAAGATAGTCTAACAAGAATTCAAAGGTTGAAAAAAGTGATCTATGTGCGTCTGTTAAAATGCATTCTAGCTCAATAGCTAAACACATTCCAGCAGTCCAACAACATTTAATGAAAACATTGTAATTTCTCCATCCATTTGATATCTCTAATAATTTGACCACAATATTTACAAAGGTATTTTTAAATCCAAAACCCTTCTAAAATTTCAACTAAGTGGCAGAAGTGTATGTTCCTATATTTCAAACATTGCTTAACATCATTATTTTTCCAAAAATGAAATAATTGCAAATAATTATTATCTGAACTGCAGTATTTAATTTGAATTATCTTCAAAATGACAATATTGCAATTAGTTATGGTCATCTATAAGGACTATTCATTAACATATCACATATCCTTGATATTTATCTAAAATTTCAACCAAGGTGCCAAATGAGTGATCAAAGAGAAAAATAGTTCAACCAGAGACATTTTCTAAAAATATTTTGTAAAATGAAGGATCAAATTAATAGGGAAATTATGGCATTATCAGGAAAATTTAACTGGTCACCGTTTTTCACACCATATTAGTGTCCAACCTGACCAGTTGACTCGTACTATGTCATAGTTGGTTGTCTCTTTTTTTAACAATAATCAGTTTACAAGTTCAGTCAAAGTGTTTTTCTGTCCCATAAATGTTATAACTGTACCCAATGATGCAGCAACCAGCAATTAATGACTTTTTCAACACAAACTGTGTAGAAAGCGGTATTACAGCAAATGGTTTAGGTTTTGTCTGAAACAATACCTTAATCATTATTATTTCCGTTTGATATTATTCATAGCTTTCTAATTATGGATGATGTGGTTTATTCCGTAAAAAGGCCACAAGCCCACTTCACATGTACATTTCAATTGAAATACAATGCATTACGATGTGTAGCGCCAGAAAGTTACAACTTCTAAAACATAAGCCATTTTTTGGATCCAAGAAATACTTATTTTTTTGTCGAACAATTTATTATAGATAGATTATTACTATTAAAATGTTGTCCAAGTTTCTTTAAAATTGGATTTATAATATAATACTGTGGTAATGTTTTCTTAAGCTGTCATAAACTGAACACTCCATACAGAAATGATACTCATTATCAACATGGAATTACACACAATCGACAAAATTCTTTCAATATATAATATTGATGCAACCTGCAACTACATCATGGACAAAAACTTAGATTGGCAATTCCGCAAGCATAATAATAGTAATAATTCATTTGTATAGCGCCTATTTTCCAAATTCCAATGGCACTGAACAAGAGAAATATTACATATTAAATGCGTCTCTAAACAGGAACGTTTTTAGAGAGCTCTTGAAGGTCGTCTGAGAGATTGCTGTTGTAAGTTCAAATGGTAGACTGTTCCACAAGATGGGGGCTATTTTCGAGAATGCCTGATCAGCAAGTTTAGTTGATGTCACATGCATGGAGAGATTCTGCAAGTCTTGAGATTGTAGATTCCGTGTTGGTTTGTATGCCTGAATCAACTCTTTAACCCTTTACATACTGCAAAAAAAAATTAAAAGTTGCTTATAACACCAAAGATATTTTTTGGTTCCATGTTGTTTAAATACCCCAGCCATTTTCTGGCCTCAGTACAAGAAAAAAAGAAAAAGAAATTCATAAAAAGATTAAAAGATGCTTTGTGTTGAAAATAACTTCATATGGTAATAATAAACTAAGAATAAGGTAAGACATTTCATATTTCCATCATTCTGTGTCCAGATATATAAGTTTAGTTGAAAAATGAAAAAATCTAATATATTAAATAATATCAAGACTATTGTCAGATTTGGAATAATGAAAATAAATTTGAATGCCATTCAATACATTTTTGTTCAACAAGTATTTCTATGAACTGTAATTAGTAAATAATCAGTCTTATAAAAACAAATCTTTTTTTGTAGATCTAGAAAATTAAATCAATTCATCTCAATGTGTTGATATCATGATTTGTCATTAAACTAACTTTTTCCAAAAACTTTATGATTTTGACAGAAAATATTCAAAATAATGATAGATTTCCACTGCAATGATGTAAATTTTCATTAAAATACGTTACTTTTATCTAAAGTTAGTCATTTTTCTCAACATCCCCTATCGCGCATAGAGGCGTCATTGAGGATACGGCGATTCCAAACAACGCGCTTGTAGGCGTCACTGAGTGACTGGAGCTGTTACATCAGCGCGCCTCAATGCGTCAATGGGTTGTAGAAGCAACTTATATCTTGCGCTTATATGCGCTATCAGTATGTAAAGGGTTAAGTAGGGAAGGGGAGTGAAAGCATGACTCAAAGACATGCGGGGTAATGCTCACATTTTGGTTCAAAATACAGTGTTTTAGAAACTAAAATCTAAATTATTGCCTGTCAATCACAGAGGTTCAAATCGGTTATTTGATCTACCGGGGTAATTAAAATTTGAAAAAATAAAAATCTACATTTTTGCACTTATCAATTGCTCTTAGATGTTGTGATAAACATATATACCAAATTTGAACAAAATCGGTAAGCAAAATAAATTTGAACAAAATCAAGACTTGTTATATATATAGAAAATTTCAGAGGATATCCGGCCACTAAAACGGACATGCAGACTTTTTTTACTTGCGGTTCAATTAAAACCAACTTCATTCACAACACAATGTAGATCATTCTTCTAACTTTCTGCATCCCTTGCCAAAACTTCTGACATCAATTCACTTTTGAAAATTGACCATTGCATTAACACTACCGTGCTCTTTGAACAAATGCTAGCCGTGGCTCAGCAGGTATATTTTTAGCTCATCAGGACTGAAAGTCCAGATGGGCTTATGGCATGGTCCGGCGTCCGTCCGTCGTCCATCCGTAAACTTTTGACACTTTCGACTTCTCTTCATGAACCATACACATTAGAGAGCTGAAATTTTGTGTACAGGTACCTTAGCATATGGAGATTCTAATTTGTAACTTTGGTGACCCTGTGACCCCAAATAGGGTCACAGGGGTCACAACTTTAA
This sequence comes from Steromphala cineraria, assembly GCA_916613615.1. Taxonomy (NCBI): domain Eukaryota; kingdom Metazoa; phylum Mollusca; class Gastropoda; order Trochida; family Trochidae; genus Steromphala; species Steromphala cineraria. The sequence goes on along the minus strand of OU744735.1, from coordinate 28,834,315 downwards.
AAACCTATTTTCATCTTCTTCTCCAGTTTCAGAAGGACTAGAGAGTTAAAAATGATATGTGCAGACTCCTTGGACAATGGGGATTCTAATTTGTAACTTTGGTGACCCTGTGACCCCAAATAGGGTCACAGGGGTCACAACCTTAAAAACCTATTTTCATCTTCTTCTCCAGTTCTAAAAGGACTAGAGAGTTAAAAACGATATCTGCAGACTCCTTGGCCAATGGAGATTCTAAATTGTAGATTTCGTGACCCCATGACCCCAAATAGGGTCACAGGGGTGACAACCTTAAAAACCAATTTTCATCTTCTTCTCCAGTTCCAAAAGGAATAGAGAGTTGAAAATGATATGTGCAGACTCCTTGGACAACGGGGATTCTAATTTGTAACTTTGGTGACCCTGTGACCCCAAATAGGGTCGCAGGGGTCACAACCTTAAAAACCTATTTTCATCTTCTTCTCCAGTTCTAAAAGGACTAGAGAGTTAAAAACGATATGTGCAGACTCCTTGGCCAATGGGGATTCTAAATTGTAGATTTCGTGACCCCATGACCCCAAATAGGGTCACAGAGGTCACAACCTTAAAAACCTATTTTCATCTTCTTCTCCAGTTCTAAAAGGACTAGAGAGTTGAAAATGATATGTGCAGACTCCTTGGCCAATGGGGATTCTAAATTGTAGATTTCGTGACCCCATGACCCCAAATAGGGTCACAGGGGTCACAACCTTAAAAACCAACTCTCATCTTCTTCTCCAGTTCCAAAAGGAGTAGAGAGTTAATATTGATATGTGCAGACTCCTTGGACAATGGGGATTCTAATTTGTAACTTTGTTGACCCTGTGACCCCAAATAGGGTCACAACCTTAAAAAACTATTTTCATCTTCTTCTCAAGTTCTAAAAGGTCTAGAGAGCTGAAATTATATATGCAGACTCCTTGGCCAATGGGGTTTCTAAATTGTAGATTTCGTGACCCCATGACCACAAATAGGGTCACAGGGGTCACAACCTTAAAAACTTATTTTCATCATCATCTTTAGCTCCTTAAGGTCTATTGAGCTGAAAGACTGCATGTAGACTCCTTGGCCAATTGGGATTCTAAACTGTAGGTTTCGTGACCCCATGACCCCAAATAGGGTCACAGGAGTCACAATCTTAAAAATCTATTTTTCTCCATTTGATGACAGTCTATGACTTTATTATTTATCCTTGGATATTTAAGTGTGGACTTCTTTCACTGTCTGATATTGGCGATCTAGAAAATGTTGAATAATAATAAATCATTTGGGTACGGAAATTTATTCCGAAATCGTTACATTTGTTTTGTAACAAAGGTAACATCAGTTTCATTTTTAGCTCATCTGGCCTGTATAAAGCAAACTTGATATGATGCCTGATGAGCTACAGAGCCAATGGCTCTATTTTTATCATTTATGGGACAGAAGAACACTTTGACTGAACCTGGAAACTGATTATTGCTAAATTAAAGAGAGAACCAACCAGCGTCAATCGGTTTTTGGAATAGTTTCTCTTTTGTCTGTTGTATTTTCCTTTGCGGGAGACATAATGTTTTTGACTCTGTCTGTGGTGCTGTGGTTTTGAATGCTTTAATTTCCGGGCCATAACTCAAAAACAATTTAATATTTCTTTTACGATGTGGTTAGATCTTTGTGGTGGACTGGAGTGCTGCCTTTCAATTTATCACTGCCATCATTCAATTTACAAGGGCTGACTATTGACCCTCAAAGGACTATTGCAAAAGCGATAGTCTGAAGTCTTTAAGTGAGTAATTATTGCAATAGCGATAGTCTATCACTAAATTTACTTTTACTATAACTATTGCAATAGTTCATCAATAAAGGAAAGGCAGATTTTGCTGCTTTGTTTATGATGAATTGAAGCTAGGCCGCAAGTCGTAATTTCAAATTGACAATAAGAAGGATATCTGTTGTATCTCCCGGTTGCTACATTTAGCTCTCATCGATCTGTTTAAAATATTCAAGTATTTTCAAATGTAAAAAGAAATTGAACTTACCAACTGAATTGACTAAAATGTTGATACTATCAATAGTTAGACTATTGATACTATTGATCTATCGATAAAGTATTATAGAGTCTATTGGTTTCAGCAACTATTGCGATAAGTTGATAGTTTGATTTATTGTTTCTACCCTACCTGTATTTTTATCACTATTACAGACAGTGTAAAACCAATTTATTTTGCTTGAATTGTATATTGAACTGTACTCACTTTGACTGTGGGCATGATATGAGGGTAGTATGGCAGACATCTATATTGTGAGGTTATGTATTGATGACATACCTGTGACAGGTGAGTGTAGGTATGTGAAATATACTTATCACCTGTCAATGACATTCTTGATGCATCAGCTCCTTCGTTTCATCTTTCACACTGATAAGTTATCTGAACTTGGAGATAGTTGTTGTTTTCTAGCGATTGTCTTTGTAGTGTCTTTTCATTGGTATTCATTTTGGACAAGAACTTAAAAACCATAAAGTTAATCGTAATAGAACTTGGTGTTTGGATCATCTTGGCAAGTGATGTCGTTTGTGGTTTTCAAATCTTCCTATTTTTTCTTAGCCCGTTGCATGGAAATTCATTTTTGGTATTTTGCGGATGTCAGATTCCAGGTCAATAAAATAAGGGAATTGTGTACTTGTGAATTTTAGGCTACCAACTATTTTTTTTATAATTTAAGCATTTTTATAGAAACACAAGTTACAGTTACTGTTGTCAGGCAACAATTTGAAAACATTTAGGAGGGAGAATGATGTCAATTATCTTGGGTGGGATTTTAATTCACTACAAATCATATAAAGAGAACTCACTGGTGACTAAATTACAAGAGTTACAACATGTATTGTCCAAGAAATTTAGTCCTAGAATATTGTGGGTCCTGCAGTTCAAAATGAGGTGTAATCAAAAACTCATAGTACAGTTTAATGAATCTCATGATGTTAACACTGATTTTAAGTAGAAGTAGATACATGCACACAGAATTATACAGATTACAACACAAGACCAGTGTTATTCCTAGAGGGGGTCCTGCCCACCCTTTTGTCTTGGTGTCCCTTAAAATTATTAGATATAGGATACTTTTACTATCGCCAAGGGGCCCATCTGCTTAAATTTTTCGAAATGACCCCCTCAGCTGATCTCCTAGGAACTGTTACGAACAACATACTTTTCTTCATAACTTCAATACTCAAATATCAATGTAATATCAACTAACATTTCTATCAGCAATCTTGGCACAATGATGTTTTTATGGTCAAAGAATTTTACACAACTAATGTCCAAATCAAATTGAACACATAATATACCACCCACCTCTCTCATTGTAGCAGTGTCTTGCTGCACATCATTTTCAACATTATTATATTTCTCAAGTCAACAAAATGTTCAGGTCAATGTTTCTGCTCCTTTATTTGTTGATGTTTGCTAAACAGAAAGATTGTCACGTTTTTGAGTGATGCCTGACCCCGGGACGACTTTTGGACTTGAAGCTTAGCAGAGGGTAATCCCCAGCCAAACACAACATATTACAGCCATTACACGAGCCATGTATTACTAGCCTCTTGCTCAATTTGACTTGGTAAGAAATATTCAGTATGAAATCAAAGTTGAAGTTTCCATTATTTCAAATTACTAGCCTCTTGTTGTGTCTCAATTTGACTATGTTAGAAATATTTTAAAGTTTCCATTACTTCATTCACCATTTTTCAAAAATTTCATAGAATATCTGGGCGTCAACGGGTGCTGAAAAAGTAAGCGCCCAGGTGTTTTCTATAGGAAATATTATTTCTTCGTTTTATTAACTGGAATTTAGAAGTCTGTTGAGTTCTTTTTTAAAAACTTTCAACTCAACTCGCTCAACACATTAGTGATTAACCATTCTGTATGGATTTTATACAGGAATCACTAACAGTTTACAATCGGAACTTAGACTTGTAGTCATTATCAGTGTTAATGTGATGAATGTTGTGAGTGATTCATGAAGATAGCAAATTTGATGAATATTGATTCTATATCTCTTGTTTGAATACAGTTTGTAAAAGTTATGGCTCATACCTTTAGAATCCAGTTACCCTAGCAGATGATTTAAAGCCTTCATTTGATTATGGCATGTCAGGATGATCTGTTGAAATAATAGATGTATCAACAGCTTAAGATATACCCATATGTAAGCCTGCTTGCAATCTGTTGGTGTTTTAAATAAATTTTGCCATCATAATTGACATGGACGCTTTCAGGCTGGCTCCCTATGAATATTATTCTTTACATCTATATCTTCATCCTGCTACAAGGATGTACAAGGTCCACATCACTAGCAGGTGTCTGTATCTACACCAACACACCCCTATGAAAGGAGTTTTGATAATTCCTGTATAACATGTTTATATACAAGGTCAACTGCATAGACGAGTGGCTCTCTATGGCTTATCTAAACCCAGCTCATTTGCATGCTTCAGATGATGTCACTGTCACACTTGGCTGACTTCCTGCACGCGACCTCGGCCAGGACGTTTTAAGTTTATTCAGAGCTAATTAGGTTACACAAATTTCAGCATTTGCAATATCTTGTGACCTTGTTGATTATAGACAGGTCAAGCCTTCATTGGTAGGTATACATCATGGTTCGATTATTTTCATCAAGGATAAGGCTCAGTATGGATCTCGGCTGAATAGAGCTAAACAGTTTGACTCCAACAGCCGAGTTCGTGACTGAAGACGGAAAGTAGGGATGTGGTTAGAAATATCAACAGTGGGCCTCATTTAGGCCATTTCATTTCTTTGCTTGCCATGCTTGTTCATCCTTTTTGCTGGAAACATTGTTTGGTATTGAAAGATTTAATGAGATATTGGCAATTGTCTGATAATGTTTTTGACCTAAACTAGCTGTATTTGTCATGAATATGACTCTTTATGAATAACTAAACAAATTTGAATATTCTACATAATAGCACAAGATACAGATTATATAAGGAGTATAAAAGTATTTTGTCCCCAGAAAAATATTTAACTTTAATCACTGTTAGGAAATATCGAAATTTGTATATAAGATTAAGATCTGGTTTATTGCGATTGAAAGCTAATGAGGGAAGGTGGTCCAATATTGATTATTGTTTAAGAATTTGTTCTCTCTGTAGTTTAGACGTTGAAAACGAATACCATTTTTTGCTTGTATGTGAACATTATAATGAATTGCGAAAACTATATTTTCCAAAATTGTATTGTATTGCTCCAAATATGTTGAAGTTTAAATGTCTTATGAATACAGAAAATGAAGCATTGATGCTTAATTTATGTAAATATGTTACTCATAGTCTTAACATAAGGCAATCGTTACTCTAGTTATAACCACTGTAAATATTGTAGATGAAATATGTTTCGAAATCTACATATATATGGGCTTAAGGCCTACACACATGAATAAACACACTTGACTTGACTTGAATCACATTTACTATTTCTCAGCAACTATTTTTGCAACTGATAAAATGTCAAATCAGTACATTTCATTCATTAAATCCACTGAAATCAAAATTAAAATCACAAAATTCATCTTTTATTTAAGGTACACATATTTTTTTTGTGTAAAAACGACATACATGAGATATTCTTGTTTGTGAATCAATACTGTACATGTATTACCGGTATGTGTTATTGAAACGTAGTTCATTTAGAAATAAGTGATGAGAATGTAATTTGATGAAAATTTAACTGCATTAACAATTAGCCTAGCCCTTTACATTCAAACAAGATGTATCCTATTTGTATTGTCCTAACTATTTACTGAGTATGGTAAACCAAAAACAAAACTTCATGAAACATTTACTGATCTCCAAAACTATGTAGTAGTAAACATATTAAAAAAACACTTCTGTCAGTGACATTAAGTTGGAAACAACTAAGCAACTAAAATCTATTTTGCAAGTAGTAAGTAGTAAATATCCAATTGAGTTCAGAATAGATTCAAGGTGAAGACCAGGTCTTATTTCTAGCTGCCGATGGTAAACACCTGTTTACTTATAGTAGACTTACCTGAAGCAATTAGAGCCAGGTGAACTCTATATATAGCACCCGTCTCTGCCACAGTAGTAAACACATACCAGCTCACTGATAATCTGATGTTTCATTATTTTTCCGCATTTTTCTTCATTATTACTATAGTCTAATTAACTCTTTTGTTACTTCCGTCAAGATGTTTTCAATATAGAGGATTGAGTTTTGAGAGAAACAAATTATTATCCGCATAAGGATTCTACTAAATTTATTTTTACAGAATTTTGAGATTAATTTTGCATGAGTTAGTCTGTTTTTCTTGCCTTGCAGTAGAAGAATTTGTGATGTTGAATTTTGATATGTACAGCAATATTATTTATCAATGAAATTTTTGTTTTCTGTTTGTAGGGGATATTTAAAAGGCATTTTATGCAATAAAGAAGTTGATTATCCATAAAAATTGTCTTCTTCATCTATTCTGCTTCTAAAATGCCTCTCAAAGAAAAAAGGGATATTTAACAAGTTACTATTGGTATTTGATTTCGAAACTCATGTAAGGGGAGAAGTACCCAACGTACACATGTAAAAGGGATTGGCACTTGTTTGAGATAGGGAATGTCGAACATTCACATGTCGAGGGTGTAAATATTCTCTATCTACTTGAATACCTCACATTGAACTCTGACATTCAACACACAGGTAGAGTTAACGAGCTGTACAGGTAAACCTCTTAGCCTTCACCTGAGGCCAGTAACTGTTTCACTGAAGGGGAAGATTTAGCATTTTCTATTCAGAGTCATTTTTATATGCAATTTACCTGAGCCATTGAATAAGAGTAACCTGAGATATCTGTTTATCATTTCTTTGAAGTTTACCTGTGTCACCTTTCTCATTAAGAGCAGGTGTAAGATTCATCCTATACAGGTGAAAGTTAGCTCAGGTTGTTAAAAGTGTAGTTCACTTATAAAGGGTCAAGGCAAATCCAACTAGGTTAGAGAAGTGGAAACATTGTTTTACACGTAGGCACGTGGAAATGAGTATGAAATATGCATCACTAAACCAAATGTTATCCTTGTTAATGAAAGCCTATAATTTTATTTCATTGCAATCAGGTAAAAAAGATTCTTTGGATATACATTCACTTGTCATTTTTCAGTTACTATCATTTCTCTAGTAATTATTGCGAAAACGGTTACCTCTAAACCAACATTGACTTATTTCTCTCTTTCAGAGAGATCGTACAGAGTGTGAAAATAAAATTTTTTAGTGGTCTGCGTGTTGTTCTTTCCCGATTATCTCCCTCGAGTTACCTCCCCTTGAAATTCAAACTCAGCTGTCATTCTTTTTCTCTGTACGCCTGAGACAGGTCGTACTTGTGTGAGAGATATTTTCTTGAGTTCACTCAAGTGTTTGGATACGTTTTTTCACCCTAATTGGATTACTTCAGTGTTATTCTTTCGGATTACTGTGCTTCACTTGGATTGTGATTCTATCGGATTATCGTTGGATACACTGTTCTCCTGACTTGGGTGAGATTACTCCTTGCGTGTTTTTTCTATTAACTTTCCCGTAATGGCTTCCATCCAAAAGAAATGTCTTGAATGTCAGCGTTTTCTGAGTAAAGGAGATCCCCATTCACTGTGCTATTCCTGTAGTGATAAGATCCCTTGTTCGTTGGAAGTAAGATGTCTTCTTTGTAATCACCTCACTCTGGAGGACTGGGAAATCATGCATCATAACCGCACGAAACCCAAGACCCCTAAGCGTAAATCTGGTGTTAAGACTACTCCCCAACCCTCTAAGAAAGCTAAGCAATCTATGCCTGTTATCACCCAGACTAAACCCTCTGAGTTAGATGAGATTAAACAGATGCTCTCTGCTCTAACTTCCACCATGGCGTCCTTGAAGAAGGACACGGATGAGCGATTCTCCGCACTACAGACGGACCAAGTGAAACCCGCGGTAGTAGGCCGCTTGGGTGACCCGTCCTCTAACTCAGCGAACCGTATGCGGTCGGCCTCCCTGACCCTAGTTTCAGTGGAGGAGGCGGTCGGTTCAGCTCCACTGCCTGGCCAAGGGAGCACGGGACAAGGGCCCAGTGTTTCCCGCGGCGGGCATGAGCACAGCAGCGAGCCTACCTCTGACCCACTGGTGAATGCTACGGCGCCTAGCGGCGCACGGGCTTCACGGGGTGGTCAAGGAGTGCAGACCGATCCCGTTAAGCCGTCCGTCAGCACGGACGGCACGGGGCTAACGGCTTCAGCTGAGGACAAGGCGGGCTCCCGTACTCTTGCACGTGCGGGTCATGACTCACAGACGGAGTTTATCAGCATAAAGAATCCACCGTTTATTCCCGTGCTACACGACTCGAATGGACTTAGTGCGTTCTGCAATTCATCCACGGACACAGACTCCTTGGATTTTGCCGTTTTGTCTCATGAAAGCCAACTTATTATTCCATCGGAAGAAGAACCTATTCATCTTGAGCCTGAATGGACCTTCTCTGACAAATTACAATATTTACATCGGCTTAAACCCTGCACGGCTCCTTTGCCTACGGATAACCCGGCCTCTCCTAGGCCTGAGGAGTTAGGGGACTCAGGCTCCCTACCTCAGTCTCGCACTCCCAAAGTGTCTCTTCCTCACTCTTCAGTCATTAAAGCAGCGTGTAATGACATTAATGACAAGATCGCTAACCAGAATGGCCAACTCTCCATTCCTAAATTCAGAACCAGATCCACTTATGTGATTCATAACAGATTTGTGTCTCCGGAGTTACCCACCTTGGACAGGGACTTTGCTAGACTCAACCCTCGTGCTCCGTCTCCTAACCAAGTCAACATTTCCAGATTGGATTTAACAGAAATCGACCGCAATGCTCGACTTTCTCAAGATATTATTTCCTATTTAAACTGGTTTTGCGCCGGCATTAGAGAGATGTTGCCTCCCAAGTTTGAATCTTATGCCAACATTTCGCCTGATACTCTGCAGACTATGAGAGCAGACGATGTAGCCATGGCCCATGGATTCCTGGATTCTGCTTATCTAGCCGCGCAGGACTTGGCTTCAGCCTCAGCTAATTCCATGGCTCGTGTCTTATTAGCAGAGAGACAACAGCACCTTACTCGCATTCGGGATCTTCCTTTGGACGTCAAGGATTCCCTTCTGTCGCAACCCGTGCAAGCTCCAACTCTCTTCAATGGATCATGTATTCAGGCTAGCGAGTCACAGGATGCCATGACAACCAAGTCTCTTAATCAAAAGCTTACGCAAGCCTTACTCTCCCGAGGCTCCTTCCAGGGAAATCGTCGTGGGAATGCGAACTCCAGGTCTAATACACAGAGTAAACAGCCCAGTCAGTTTCCTCCGCCATCTTCCCAGTTCCGGGGTGGACATCGGGGTCGGCGCGATTTCCATCCCCCTCAGAACAAGGACCACTCTAGACCATCGGGCAAGGACCAAGGCAAGTCTTTTCGTGGATCGAGAGGAGGTTTCAAACGATGACTGCCACGCTCCATCCCCACACCAGTCTCAACCCTTACGGCCGCTTCCGCCCCTCGACTTGGTTTACTCAATCCCCTTTCCCCTGCCGACCTTCCCCTCTCCAGTGGGGGGTCGATTGGGGAAGTTTTTACCCAACTGGAAGATAGTAACCAACGACAACTGGATTCTATCGATCATTGCCAACGGCTACACGCTACAGTGGGATCACATTCCGCCGTTAACCATTCAACCACACGGCAAAAGGTTTTTCCTACAAGGGCACAAACTTCAGGCCGCGTTAACAGCCATAGGATTACTCTTAGAGAAAGACGCCATCACGGAATTGGACCCCGCCGACGCCTCGCCAGGCTTTTACTCACCCGTTTTTCTGGTGCCCAAGAAGGATACCCCAGAAATGAGGATGATTATAGATCTAAAAGTTCTCAACAAAAACTTTCTGAGCAGACCTCCCAAGTTTTCTATGGAATCACTGAACAATATCCGCAAGTTGATCCTTCCTCTCTCCATGTTCGCGAGTCTGGACTTGAAAGACGCCTACCTGCATGTTCCTATTCACCGCAAGTCAAGGAAGTTCCTTCGGTTTGCGCTCAATGGCCGCAGATTCCAGTTCAAAGTGCTTCCCTTCGGGATCTCCATTGCTCCATGGCTTTTTACAAAGATCACAGCTCCAATACTTCTATTCCTGCATCTGCATCAGGTATTCATTCACGGCTACCTGGACGATTTTCTGTTACGCCATCAAGATCAGAACATCTTACAGAACCATCTACAGCTAGTCAGTCACGTTTTCAATCATCTGGGTTGGATCATCCATCCGGACAAATCAGAGTTCAAGCCCTCCTTCAGGATCAAGTTTCTGGGAGCCATGCTGGATACGACTTCTTCCACCATCGCCCCGGCGGAGAGCCGTTGGAGCGCCATCCAAGATTCTATCCAACTTCTGTCAAACACGAACAGACCCCAGTCTCTCAGGAGTTGGATGTCCCTGGCAGGATCCCTGACTTCTATTCAGGCCTTTACCACTCGAGGACGTTTGAACCTTCGACATGTTCAATCATGGGTAAACACTTGCCGACATCTTCCACTGGAATCCAAAATCGTCCCCACGAGTCAGGTTTGCCGGGAGCTCCAGTGGTGGACTCTACGATCTCATGTCATGACAGGATGCCCCTTTACGCTCCCTCCTCCTCAGCATACTATCTACACGGATGCTTCGAACGCCGGCTGGGGTGCGCACTGGATTCAGCATACAGTCAGCGGAACCTGGACTCACCCAGAAACCCTGCACCACATCAATCTCTTAGAGATGAAGGCAGTGTTCCTAGCTATAGCCAAATGGAAGGGGTTACTCCAGTCCTCAAGCGTCGTGATAGCAACGGACAACTCTACAGTTGTAGCCTACATAAACAAGCTAGGAGGCACGAGATCAGCTCCTCTGATGCAGCTCACCAGAGATCTTTATGCTCTGACGGACGCCTGGACAATCACAATCCAAGCCCGACACATTCCAGGAAGACTGAACTTCCTTGCGGACTCTCTATCCAGGAAAAAGCTCATAGTTTCATCAGAATGGACGATCCACCCTCAAGTGTTGGATCTGATCGCAGAGAAGTGGGAGAAGCCGCAAGTGGATCTGTTTGCGACGGCTCTAAACCACAGACTACCTTGCTATGTCAGTCCAGTTCCGGACCCCCAAGCCCTGGCTGTGGACGCTCTGTCGATGACATGGGACAACCTCATAGCTTACGCTTTTCCTCCCTTCAAGCTGATTCCGGATGTTCTCAACAAGATCAGGCAACACAACTGTGTGATATACCTGCTAGCTCCAGCATGGCCCAGAAGGGCTTGGTTTCCATCAATGATAGAACTACTTGTGGAACCCCCGTTGAAACTTCCCCTCTGGTGGAACCTTCTTCAACAACCAAGGTGGCAACCAGACAACGTCAACATACAGGCGTTCAACCTTCACGTCTGGAAAGTATCAAGAGAACACTCCGGGAACAAGGTTTTGCACAAGAAACTTCTGATGCAATTTCAAGATCCATCAGACCAAGCACTGCCTCACTATACGACCACAAATGGATCAAATTTCAGCAGTGGAGAGGAGACCGAGGATTGGCTGAGCGACCAATAACCATTCCCATCATTGCGGATTTCCTGAATCATCTTCGCCTCGATCGTAAATTAAAAGCGGGCACTATTGAGGGCTATAGATCTGCCATAGCCTCAGTTACGGATCTAGAAGGTCTAGCTATCGGCTCTGACATAACTCTTACAAAATTGCTAAAATCCTTCAAGCTTCAGGATATAAGATCTCCAAATACATTCCCCAAATGGGACTTGCTCCTGGTTCTTCAGTCTTTACAACGAGCACCTTATGAACCCATGCATGCGACTCCACTCAAGTTCCTCGCTTGGAAAACAGCATTCCTGATCGCCTTTGCATCTGCCGCCAGAGTTTCCGAGCTTCACGCTATTGATGTCTCATCTATTAACTTTGCCCATCAGTGTGTGTCAGTTTCATTCAGAGCTCTCCCTGAATTCCTAGCCAAGAATCAGTCTACGGCCGCTGGTCCATTGGGAGCCAGAGTCTACTCCTTTCCAGCTCTGCCTATCCCCAAAGACGCTAAAGACAAGACACGTACTCTCTGCCCAGTACGTGCCCTCCGTTGGTATCTAGATAGAACTCGTTCCATCAGAGAAGGTCGAAGAAGACTATTTCTGCCCTGCAAAACTGGTCTATCAAATGAGATTTCCAAAAACACTATTGCGTCATGGCTCCGGAAGACCATCGCCTTGGCCTACTCTACAGCAGATCAAGAGTCAGTAAACGCCAAGTTTTCGCCGCACGAAATTCGAGCGCTGTCAACCTCCTTGGCAGCTTGGAATTCAGTCTCCATCGATCAGATAGTGGCCTCATGTCAATGGAAGTCGTCTAGTGCTTTCACCAGAACCTATCTCCGAGACATGGCCTCCATGCTGGGCGGCCTGTCGTCGCTGGGTCCCTTGGTTGCGGCTCAGCACCTCTCTGCCTGACCCCCTTCCTAGGGAAAAAGGGGGGGGGGGAGGGTTCCTGCGGATGGCTGGTTCCGGTCTCGAACCTATCAACGGAGATGGTGGACTTCAACCACAAGTTAAGGTGGGCATACATTCCTCCAGAAATTATTCCCTGCACGATACTAAGGGCTGAGAGGTTATGTTCAATACTAATCTGAACCTGTTATTGTTTGTGACGTGGTATGGTCACTACTGTTTACCTAATTCGAACATGTTCCGTGTTAGGTTCTAATCCGTCCCAGCACACCTAATTTCCCTTAACATTCGTTAGGAAAAGGAGAAAATAGCCAAATTCTTTGTAAATGGTGGTACCGTGTTCATTATCTTGGAAGCCGTTACTCCCGATTTTCCCTGAGTTACATAATTATCGATCTTTTAAGTCGTTTTATTCAATTGTATTCTGAGAAGTCCCTAGGGAATCTCGTCCGGTTTTCTGTTATTCCGTCTGAGATAATGGATCAGAGTCCTAGTTGATGGTTTTTTCTGCAAGAAATTACGTTTTCAATTAATAATTCAGTAAATTTACCGTTATTGGGAAGAAAACATATTCGGTACGATTAAAAGATTTACCGTTATATCATTACGATTCTCCCCTTTATTGTCGAATTTCATTTAAAAATTCGTTAATCAGGAGACTTCATTAAATTTTAAAATTCCCATTTTTGGAGGTCTGGATACCCTCCTCCTTACGTGGGATTCTGTCAATGTTGGTTTAGAGGTAACCGTTTTCGCAATAATTATGAAACAATCACAATTATTGTTAGTAATTATAAGAAAACTTACCTCTAAACCAACGAATTACTCCCTCCCTCCTCCCCGTTATCCAGCTCTCTGTACTTCGAAAAAGAATGACAGCTGAGTTTGAATTTCAAGGGGAGGTAACTCGAGGGAGATAATCGGGAAAGAACAACACGCAGACCACTAAAAAAATTTATTTTCACACTCTGTACGATCTCTCTGAAAGAGAGAAATAAGTCAATGTTGGTTTAGAGGTAAGTTTTCTTATAATTACTAACAATAATTGTGATTGTTTCATAATTAAATATCTCCAATAATTCAACCACATGATATTTTTCTGAGGTCACAACTTCCAAAAGTTGAAGCTTATTTGATTCAATCATTCCTTGAAATAATTTTTAATTTGCCAAAAAATAAATAATATTGATTGCAAAGCATATTTTTTTCTTATGCAGTAATTCATTTAAAATATCTTGATTATGATAAAATTGCCATTATTATGTAGTAATAAAGTAAGTAAATAAGTATTAAGCCAATGAGCCATTAAAAGTAAAGAATAGTTCGACCATAGATCTTTTCTGAAAATCTTTTGAAAATTTCATGCTTGAATTAACTGATATTTTGAAGTGATGTCTAAAATCAAAGACATGTAAAAAATCTAAGTTGAGTGATTAAAGCTCAATCTGTTATCTAATAAACCATGCTGGGAAGATCAAATGTGCTAGTATTTTGTTAACAGAGATATCAAGTAACATTCAAATTGTAACAAGATATCAACATAAAAAGAAACATACCATACAGCTTATCTCAAGTAGTTGTACCTTGGATCTTCAGGTGAATGGGATAGGGCCTTTATAATGAATGAGCATTGTATGCATGAATCATTTCATCTTTAAATTCACATTTGTTTTCCTTAAGTTTTTCCCCTACATTGTGCTGTGAGATGGGAGTGCTGAAGTCAAATGTATTGTGAATGAATCATAAAATATTATGTTTGAATTGTAGATTGAAATAATTGAAGGTGTTATGAATAACCTAAAATGATTTCCCTATTCATATTTTCACTTTTAATAACTATTAAAATGTAGGATGCTGGTTGATAATTTATACTTTTCATAGCAATCTCATTGAAATGAGAGTTATCTAGGTTAATCCTGCATCCTGTATACTCAAAGACAGAAAGGTCAAGGCTCTATCATCATCCAAAATATGAAAATTAGTATTATTTTTTATTAGTATTTTTTTTTAATAATGCATTATAATTACAAAATTATGATAAATTAGCTCCTTGTTTTTCTTCTCCTAGTACAGAATATGTCTCTAAAGACAAAGTGGACAAATGCAGTGACAGTTTTCCCGATTGATATTATATCAGAGTTCAAATGTGATTGTTTTACTTATTGCTTGTTTATATTGTAGGATGGCTCTGTGATGATACAAAATGAATTCCCTTTGGGAAATTAAGTATTGTTATTATTAATATCATTATTTTTAAATTAGATCCTCATTTTTGTTCTCCAAGTATAGAATAAGACAAAAGTGGACAAATGCAGTGACAGTTTTCCTGATTGATATTATCTCAGAGTTGCAATAGGCAATGCGTCACTTCCCACAGTGGGATAGAGGCAGAATGCAGCTAAATATAGCGTGTCACCCAGTCCCGTCCTTATAGCGAGGTGGGTGTATTTCTATGTAAAGTGGGGTCTTGCGTGACTAAATCAAGTTGACAGACACAAGATCTTTTTCCCAATCAGGTGAGAGCAATTGATCAGCTAAGAACACAATCAGGAAAATAAGTCGAATGGAGTATGTCCAATTTTGCAGCAGTTTGCAGATGTGGGGAGGGATCCATGTGTTTGAAACTTTGTCGTGCAGTGACACTCGTCTGCTGAATAGTTGAGCGTGAAATCTTCTGGCCAGGTACGAGAGACAATCAGGTTATGTAATTAGCTCAGTCAACTCTGAGGTTGATGTTAGTGAGAATGATTTTGTAGAGATTTAACAAAGTTTTGAGTTCGAGGTGAATTTGAATTGGAGTTCCTGTTTGCTGGGACATGGAAATGATTCATATTTATGATTGTTGATTCATGGAATTTGATTTATTTTTGTGTCATGCGTGTTGATACGTCGTGTTCATGGTTTGATATTTATCTGAACACATTATTTTGATTGGTTATAACAA
This sequence comes from Steromphala cineraria, assembly GCA_916613615.1. Lineage (NCBI taxonomy): Eukaryota > Metazoa > Mollusca > Gastropoda > Trochida > Trochidae > Steromphala > Steromphala cineraria. The sequence goes on along the minus strand of OU744735.1, from coordinate 28,818,808 downwards.
TATAAATTTTAAGTGTAATATTTGATATTTTCCATATACTTGTGATCTCATTCATTCCATACAGTAATTTGTCCATTACTTAGACTTTTTTAATGATTTAATCCCATAATATGTACTAAGGTCCTAAATAACTTTTAGAATTTCGACAAAGTGCCAATAGTTTAAAGTTGATGCTCCTATGATTCATCTTTTCTTAAGATCATTGTTTAATTTGCGCTAATATTTACTAACGTTATTATTCTATAGCAGATTTGACAACAAAGATTTTTCGAAAGAATTAAAGAACTTGTTAGATAGTATGCAAGATGACGATGATAAACCTTGTATATCAGAAGAAGAAGTTTTATATAGATTTTCAAAAATCAATATCAGGAAATCATCAGGCCCGGACTGTTTGAGTGGTATCATCTTGAAAGAGTGTAGAGAACAACTATCATCAATCTTTTGTAAAATCTATCAACTCTCCCTGGACACTAACATCATACCCCGTTCATGGAAACTATCCGAAGTGATACCAGTACCCAAGAAGGATAAGCCTAAAGTAAATAATGACTATAGACCTGTCGCTTTAACTTCGATTGCTATGAAGTGTTTTGAACGGATTGTGCTGAGTATGCTCCTGAACTATGTTAACCCACATTTAGATCCTCTGCAATTTGCTTACAGGGCGAGGCGCGGGGTTGAAGATGCTACTGTCTCTTTGTTGAATTCTGTATATCAACATCTTGAAAAACCTTCTGCCTATGTTAGAATTTTGTTTGTTGACTTCTCCTCAGCCTTTAACACAATTCAGCCTCACCTTTTGATACGAAAACTTATTGACTTAGATATATGCCCTTCTTTGGTCAAATGGATAGCCTCTTTTTTGTGTAACAGATACCAATATGTTAAACTGAAAGGAACTCGTTCCAGTACTGTGTCAATTAACACCGGGGCTCCTCAAGGATGTGTATTGTCTCCAATACTTTTCACTTTGTATACTAATGATTGTGTAAGTTCTCAACCAAACTGTTCTAGGTTCAAGTTCGCTGATGACACAGCTATTAGTAGTTTACTTTTTGACAGTGAAATTTCATACACAGAAGAAATTAATGATTTCCTGAAGTGGTGTCGTGTAAACTTCTTAGAACTTAATGTATCAAAAACAAAGGAACTCATCATAGATTTTCGAAGAAATAAAACAGCAATTAATCCAGTCAGTATCAATGGAGATGTTGTCGAGGTAGTGAGTAGTTATAAATATCTTGGAACTGTAATTGACAATAAGTTAAATTTCTCTGAAAATACAGACCGCATTTATAGTAAGTGCCAATCTCGCCTTCATTTTCTCAGGAAACTACGATCCTTTCACATTGACTCAACTATTTTGGACCTTTTCTATAAAACGTGTGTGCAATCTGTCCTCATGTTCTCTATACAGTGTTGGTTTGGCTCTCTGTCTTTGACAAATAGAAATAAATTAAATAAGATAATCAAACAAGGAGAAAAAATTGCTAATCGTACCTTTCAGAGATTAGATGAACTTCATGAAAAACAGACTAGAAATTTAGCTTCAAAAATTATTAGTGACCCTTCACATGAATTACATGATTGTTTTGAAATTTTGCCATCTGGTCGTCGGTATAATGTGCCGACGTGCAAAAGCAAACGCTTTAAAATGTCATTTGTGCCCTTGTCCATTTCAATTCTTAATCATCGTTAAATTGTTCACTATCACACTATTTGTGCATTTGTAAATATTTGTATGTTTCATTTGTATATATTTGTATATATGTTTGTGTATTTATTTTGAATATAGTTATAAAATTTTGAATTTCATGCTCACTTAAATGTAACACAAATTCCTTAACGGGCAATAAAGAATTATCTTATCTTATCTATCTTATATTAACTACAGTAAACAAAACGAAAATATGGTAATGATGACATTGCCTTTATCATGTCGTATCTATAAAAATTATGTATAGGAATTATACACAAGTTCTTGATAGGTATCTAATATTTCAACTATAGTGCCAAATTAGCAATTGAAAGGGAAAAATGTTCAACCTACTATACACATTTTCTGAAAATCTTTTGAAAATTAATTTATTTTAATTTTAAACTAATAAAGAAATTAGGGTTATTATTATTCTACTCAATGTAAGTGTATAATTGACCTGCTGGATTTAGATGTATGTCATTCAAGTTTAGATAAAAGTACTGTTTCAACATGAACAAGTAAATGGATCACATTAATGTTTCATTTACTTATTCTGGATAACTGATTTTTTTTAGTGTTGTAATACTGATATTATTTACGACTTTAGCCAAAAGGGAACCTAGATTAAAATTTAATTATCAAAACCTCAATAAGGAAAAATCCTGTTCAGGAAATGAATTATTTCAAACATCAACTAACCTCAACCTTACCATTTCTCGATTTTCGTTCAAATATTTTTCAAAAATAAAAGCTAGACTTAATTTTTGTTAATTTGTCCAATAAACACCTTTACCCGGTAATTAGCCTTTCATTTAGACAGCGTAGTTATCGGCTGTGAAAAACCCACCTGGGTTAGGGGCCTTAAAACTCGCGCGGGTGTGATGTAATAAACAGACTATACAGAGTAACGCATCATTATTTCAACTGAAATACCGCCTAAATAGTTGTTTAATTACCATTGATGTGGATATCTTTTTTACACCCAGTGCTTAGTAGTGTTACGTCGTCAAATGATTTATCTGAGTGGAAAACATTTTCAGAAAATCGTTTATTATTAGGTTTTTTTCCTGTGGTATTGTTACGATAGATGAATAGATAACGAGGCTGATTCTGTATATGACGTCACAAAATGGGGGCGTGACCTGTCATGCATTCACTTGTTTGTTGTCAGATAGATCTAAGTGGCCCATCAAAAGTGGCTTTCAAAAACGGCTTTCATTACCAAACTAAACATATTTGAGTAACGACCTCTAACACACTTTACAATATTGTAATCAGACTTTCTATATTCCAAAGAAAATAGTGAAATATGTTTGTGGTTATGTGAACTTTAATGAAATTTAAGCAATTTTCTATTGAATTGATTAGTGTTAACAAAATTGTTAATAAGTGACCACATTACTGTTGTTACATCCCAATAATAAAATAGAATAACTTATTTTCCATTGTTCAAGTATCATGGAATATTTGTAAGATTTTATAAAAAAACAATAACATCTACCGTTAAAACGATATTTAAAACATGTAGTATTTAATAATAAACATTTACAAGTAAGATGAAATGTTTTTCTCCACAAACTTCTCAAGGAGCAGACTGATTAGAAAAGGAATGCGCTCATTTCAAAATTTCAAACTTCTTCATTAGATAAAACAAATCCGTCAACATATAAAGGGAGCTAAGTGTGATGGTAAGAATAATGAAATTTTGAGTGACAATGTTGTGAAAGTTAATTCAAAACAAGTGAGTTTGCCAGATGGCGAGGAGATGTTAGATATACATGTATATATCTGTCACATAACTCAGTTGGGCAGACAGACTGTCAACATTGGACTCTAGTCTGTTAGTATCTACATAACCACTTCAAACTCAAGTTCAATGTCAAAACATTTCAATGGGTCGCATTGGTATGGGGTCAGAATATTGCAGTGGTTAGCGCATTTTGTTTCAAGTGAAGCAGTCTTAAGTTTTAATCCCGCTAGAGAACTGTTAACTCGCAGAAAGGTTTGGGTGCAATGCTACACTGGGTTTCAGCGCAGTACCACCCATGGTTGCTGGTTCCAGCCGATGCTTGCAGGTTTTACTGCAATGTATAGCCATAATAGTGTTCCAGCTGTTTAATTTAGGGGTAAAGAATGCATAACATACAACCCCAAAATAGAAACCAGAATAGATCTCTTTTCTAACGTGACAAATGAATAAAATAATGAGGAACTATTTAGACATGGCAACAGCAATGTGATTAGGTCAAACCAGTGTAGACCGGTTTCACTCAATTGCAATAGTATGATACAGTCCAAATTTTATTAGGAACACACAACAATGAAAATGTCAAAACATACACCAAAACGTATTGGTGTTTGATGGTACTCCTCCCCCTTACAACACCCATAATTTAAGTATAAAAATCTTTACAAATAGTATGATCTCCTTTTGTTGGGTTTCAGTTGTGTGCACTAGATGGCTGGTACTAGCCACGTTGCTGTAGAGCTCGATGAACAAGTCTCCGGTGCCGGTGCAGGAAACCACCACCTTCATCCACCAGCGCTACGAGGACGCTGCCCATCTCATCTTCCAGCAGCAGCAGAAGCAGTGGAAGAGGGAACTCAAGAGCAGACGCAAACAACCAGAAGCAGACGCAGAGGTCGAGTTCGCTCACTATGGCAACCCTGGAGTCATAGCCAGAGCTGAGGCCGCTGAACGCTTGGCATCCTTCTCGGAGAAGAGTCCAGGGAAGAAAGGAGTGAAGGACAAAAAGAAAGAAGACAAAGACTCTAAGAAAGAGAAGAAGGAGAAAGAGAAAGAGGAGAAGGCTTTTAAGAAGGAGGAGAAAACCAGAAGTTCCAAGAGAGAGAAGAGTTTTCGTGGATCAAAGGATAAAGAGAAGGAAGGGTCGTTGAGAAGATCTGATTCTGAGAAGGGCGCACATGGTGGAGAAGTCTTCAGAGATAAATATACACCTCTAGCAAGTCCTAGTTTAGCTCACAATAACCACAGAGATCTATCATTACCTAGTCCAAGGGACAATAGTTTCAGTTCTGAGAACAGTAGTCTTTCAAACACTCCAAGGAGGGTCAATTCATCTCAAAAACTTCCATATGCTTCTGAGCTGAAGAATAAGATCCAGGAAAGATCAAGACTGACTTCAGCAGAGTTTTCATCAGCTGCCATTCCCTATAGTCCAAATGATACAGGAGTATCAACCCCTGAATCAATAGCTGAAACCCCCAGAGAAACTGTGACAGGTGCAGAAGCAGCACCAGAGAGCTTAGCAGCAGCACGTGAGAAGACAGTTGTGAAACGTTTAGAGTCAGACTTTGACTCAGGTGAAGGAAGAGTCTCTCTTGAAAGAGGACTAGGATTTGTAGCTGTAAGTAATCCTTACATTGCCAGTGAAGGTGTTGACTTGGATGATGAGACTTTCGAATCTGAGGAATATCCACCTTCATTTTCAGTAGATGTGCGTAAAGAGAGTGACCCTGATGTAGGTAGTAAGGAAATTGAAAGAGTAGAAGAATTGCTCGAAGTTGAAAAGAAACTTGTTGTGAAAACTAACGGAACTGATACAGATACAGGTGAAACTTTTCCAGGTCCAAGTGACTTGCATAAAGACTCCCCTGAACCCAAACCAGATTTGCTTGAGGACTCTCCAGAACAAAATACAGGAGACCCTCCTGAACAAAATCCAGAAAAACAGAAATTGGATTTAGAGAAAGAAGATAGTTTTGTTGAGTTTGGTCACTATGGTAATACAGGCATAATTGCCAAAAAGCAAGCTGTGGCAAGAGCAGCATCTATATTGAGGAAAGACAGAGAAGTGACTGAAAGTAAAGTTTGTGCTCTCATGTGACTACTTGAGATTTCATTTCCATTTGTGCCAAGAATATGATTTTGTTCATAGTAACATATTGTACATATCTTTGGTGTAGGTGTTAATCTACCGCTTATAACTTCTATCTTTGAATAGTTAGTTTGAAAACTGACTAGATTCAGTTGCAAATTCTAAGAATCAAGGAAATATCTATCCTTTGAATAGGACTGAGTCTTACAAATATATAATATTTGTAGAAAGACTGTAAGATCTCATTATGGAGCTCCATCCAATGCTTGACACCGAGACGTCTGCTAACCCAGGACTGTGGTATGTTCTCACAACAGTGGGCGACAGTCCCTCAATGAGAGTTGGTCACACATGCACGTACGTGAAAGGTGTTGAGAAAGGGGATGCTGGGAAGGTATACATGATTGGGGGTGCCAACCCCAGTGGAGTATTCTGTGAAACCTTTGTTTTGAACCTCAACACCTTCCAGTGGGATACAGTTGATGTTCCTGGGTTCCGTGCAAGGTACGAACATGTTGCATTTTCTTCAGAAAAGGAACCTGGTAAAATCTATGTTTTTGGTGGTGCTGACCAGAGTGGCAATATGAATGATGTTCAGTGCCTGGATACAGTCAACAACACATGGAGTACAATAGCAACATCAGGAACAGCTCCAGCTCCCAGGACATTCCATACAACTGCAGTGGTGAAGGACAAGCTCATCGTATACAGCGGTGGCCATACTGGAGCAGATCCTGTCGGGGACAGACAAGTTCATAGCTTCAACATTGCCACGGCAACATGGTCTGTGCTGACCCTGCGTGGAGATTCACCTAAACCTCGTCATGGTCATGTGATGGTTGCTATTGGCAACAGAGTGTTTGTTCATGGAGGCATGGCTGGAACGTCGTTCTATGATGACCTGCATGTCCTTGACCTTGACAAGAACTCATGGAGTAACATCAAGCGTAAGAAGACAAGCCCATCTGCTCGTACCGGCCATAGTGGAATAGCACATGGCACTGATCTCTACATCTTCGGAGGAATGAACAGGGATGGAGCGCTGGATGATATGTTCAAGCTTGACACAGGTAGGAGATTATTGTATTTCTATACTTGTATTAGCTATAATTTTTCAATTTTTCTAAGCGATCGATAGACATTGAAGACTCATTACAGTAAGAGATTTTTGAAAATCGTGTCTCCACATCATTCACTTGAAACTGCCTACATGTGCTACTTGTAACTTTCATACTTAGACTTACACAATCATGTTGTCGACAGGGCCCTCAACTCTTGTGCACTTTGATCATCTCAGTAAACATGTACTGAACTTGAAGCATGTCTAATGCTTTATTAGCTAAAGTGATTGCTCACTTAGTGGAATCATTCCCTGTAATTGAAGTCTTTCATCTTGAAACTAGCACATGATCATTCAAAGAAACCTCAAGTAACTATAATGTAATGAGTGCAGAGTATGGCTTACATTGATGTAATTCATTTGTGCTACTTTAACATATGAGCATGGCATAATTCTATAAAAAATTCTGTTATTCATAACATATCATAACTTGAGCAAATATGTTCAGGTAAGTGATTGAGAAAATCCCTAGTTAAAAGTAGATGTTTGCCTTCTATAATTGAGTAGTAATCCATTAATTAAGCCATCGGGAATCAGGAAAAGGTCCTGATAGAAAGTTTTTACCTTCATTTCAAGTTCCCAACAAGACTTTACCATTTACCCTTGCCATCGGAAAATCTGAAAAACTAGATTCTCTCCATATTTTGAATGAATGCACCAGTAATTTAGGCTTTATGTTTGAAGGTCAAAGGGCTCAGTGACCTGCATTCCTGTCAAGGTCATAACAAACCTTTGAATTATTCAGGTTATTATTTTCAATATTACTTGCCCATGTACGGGTAAGGGATAGCTCAGTCGGCAAAAGCGCCGGCCTCACGTTGCTGAGGTCCGGGGTTCAAATCCCATCCAGGCCAAGGTGTAAAAACCTAGAGTTCACCTCTGTTAGAACTCTATAAGTGTCACCCTGGAGCCCTAGTGTGTAGTGCAACAAAAACTGCGCACTTAAAAGATCCGATGATTTCATGTCAGTGGCTGAATTCTGTATAATGAACACGTGCATACGCCGAGCTTTCGGTTATCAGCGTTCAGCGGTGTTGGACAAACTGCTGTGACTATGTGTCTCAGTTCACCCATCTGTGAATGGGTATAGAATGGTCCCTGACCTGAGCGCCACATATGGATGCCGGTTGAATACTCCCCAGGGAGTTGAATCGGAAAAATGATTGGATGGTGAAAGAATGCCATTGACCAGGGGAAACAACAAGCGCCTTGAGTAACCACGAGTGGATGGATATGTGCGCTATATAAATATCAATATAATAATAATAATGTACGATACAGCAGTGTTATATTTATACAGCAATATTCAACAAGTGCAATACCACAATTCATGATGCATTGATGTCACAATGGCTGCAGAGTCATCAAAATGTTAGTTTCAGCACTCTGTCAGCAAGTTTGTTTGAATTTTGGGGCAAGTAATAAACAGTATACTACCTTCGAAAACTGCCTTCGATTTAATACTATTCTTACTAAACTTGTAAATGATTTGGAATCAAACTTGCTTTCGCTTGATTTATACAAAATCATTAACTCGTTTAATAAAAATAGTATTAAATTGAATGTCGTTTAGTAATATAAAAATAGTGTAATACCTAGTGTTGGGAATCGGTTGAAATTTTGTAATCGATCATCAGTTGGGGGTAACCAATCGATGATCGATTAATAATCGGTTGCATGTAGTTGCATTTTGGTGTCTAAGATTGATTCCTTCATAAGGGTAGAAAAGTTTAAAAAATAAGTTTTCTACTTTCTTGCTTGCATTTTCACTTGATCCTATATTTGGAAAACAAAAATAACATGTTTTAGTATTGAAATCAATCAGAATCATTCTTTTAGTAATATTACTGACAATTACTGCAAAAATATCTTGATTTTTATCAATAATCTATTAAATCGATTACAGAAAGTTGTAATCGATTATGTGGTCAAATGGGTCAACCGACCGATGCTCGACCAAATCGATTAATCGGAACACCACTAGTAATACCACAGTGCTAGTATGACGTCAAGAGTAGTGTGTTGTTGTGACGTGACAATCTAAGCACGCCTTTCGCAATGGCTTCAGAGTAGCGGGATTTTGTTAGTTTCAGCACACTGTTGGCTATTTTTTTAAAAATTTTTAGGGCAAATAATATACAGAGTACTAACTTCCTTCCATTTAATACTATTTTCATTAAACTTGTGAATGACTTGGTATAAAACTCGCTTTTGTTTGGTTCATACAAATCATCAACTTGTTAAATAAAAATAGTATTAAATGGAAAGTTGTTTATTATTGTTTATTTTTCTGCTTTTCAATGTGATATCTCCACAATTTTTCAATGGGTTTTCTTCATAGTTTGCGCCAAGTTGTAAAGTAATGTAAAGTACTGTAAAATCATTTATTTTCGCTGGGCAGTATTTTCGCGCATTTATCAAAAGTGACATATTCGCCCGGTGTATTTTTCGAGCAAATCATACCTACAAAATATTATTTTATATCTCAACCTACGAAAGTCCTGTAAAATCATTTATCTCATTTATAATGAGAAAGGAACTGCTCGACAAAGGACATATAATTTGTACAATGAAAATTACGTTCGTTTACTTACGGTGTTTTGTTAATTGTTTAATGCAATGTCATTTTCATCTTAGTAAAAATTTAAGCCATATGACAGTCCAGCATCTTGTGTTGTTTTGTCAAAAGTTGCTTCGCTTTTACTGATTTACACATCATAAGCATCAAGATATCTAAACAAACGTTCAGTGAACGTAGCGGTAATTATGTTTTTGTCACAAGCTTTTCCATTGGCTCATTAGTTGATATCGACCAATCAGTAAGTCGAGCACTAAAAGCTTATTGACAAAGCTGTAGATGAACTAACTGGTGTATAGGATAATGGACGCCTACTTAAACATGTTAAAGATGAGGTCTTATATTTGAACAACATTATTTTTGCAGTTGAAGGTTTGGTAAGATACGCACAAATTAATAAACCAATAACAAAATCAGTAATCACAGAAAATATTGAGATGAGCACTTCATTAATAATATCTTTTCATCATGTAAAAAATTACTACTCTTTTGTCACAAGGTTCCATCTCGTATAACACCGTCACTAACAAACACATGTTATCGATCGATATTGCAAGCTAACACGTGTTGAATATTTCCTGTAGTCCGGTACATAAATACTTTTTATTGATACAATATTTTGCATTTGCCTTCTTATATCTCTCTATATTTTCATTAGAATGCAACATTTAGACTAAAGTGATTTATTTTACAAGATTTGGTTTGAAATTACATCGATGCTTCCTTTGTAAACATCGACTCGCTTAACTGGCTCGGCCGGCAGATATTAACCCTCTTACTTGCCTGTGATTGTTTCAATGTCATGTCATATATATATCTGCATATATTTTCGCGAGGTTAGATATTCGCGCATAATACTTTTGCGCGAATTGCGCGAAAATTAAACCCCCGCGAAATATAATGATTTTACAGTAATCTTATTTACAGATATAAATTCAAAATATAGATTATTGTTGTTCTCTTCAATTTTCAATTAATGATTTGCTTTGAAGGATCTTTCGACTGACTTGTTGATTTAGGGTTTAAAACATCTTAACATCTTAGTGTGCTATCATACAAAGTTATCATATTTCTCCTGAAAATATATCAAAGGCCATAAAACTTTTTATGATCAGAGAACCAAAAAACTTGTTATGAACAGTGAGCCATCACATTGTTCATTGAGCTGTGAATCATTGCAAAAATTGATTTAATGACACAAAAGATTTTTTGGATCTACTATTTCATGTATTTATAGTAAACTTATAAGTAATGACACAGGAAGAAGAGTCCTAGCTCTGGCCACGCTAGTCACACAGTGTGCTCTCACCATGATATAACTCTGCACTCCTTCCTTGTTGTGGCTGGTTGTTTACTGCTCTTCTCTGTACAAGTAGGAAGTACTATAATCATCCATTGTCATTAAACAATTCACAGATCTATTTTCATCAAGGAAAATGTTTGATATTTCAAAATAAAACATTTTAAGAGGGCAGTCCATATTCATTTTGTGTTTTTATTTATTACACTTTCATAGAAACGTCATAAAAGGAGGAATAAAATTAATGTTTTATATTATGCAATTTGTTTAACTTAAGCTGCTGATAATATTAGTTGTTTAACATTTTAACTTGTTATGTTAGAAGTCAAAAAATGATAATATAGTGATCACAAGTTCTCAACAAAGGGGAAAATAGTGACAAGTGGTTAAAGAGCGATATGATGTTTTTAAGGATAAATAATGTAAATATTAAATACCAAATATTTTATAATGAATTTTTAAAACCGCTACAAATATTTGTGTTTGTGGTCTATCTACAACTGAAGATATTCAAGTGGTCATTAAATGTACTTAATGAGTATTTCAGATTTATTCAAACCTAAGTCCTACTATCACATGCCATTTTGATACTAAACAGATATAAAATTATACATTTGGATCAAACAATCTATAGTAGTACAAATCCTTTCATCTTTGGGATGTTTGTCTAATGATATTCAATCCGACACCCTGAGAGTTTGACCATACCCCCAACCCTGACCAAACCAACAGCTAAGCCACCTACTTGTAAGTTCCTGATTACTAATTCAAGAAGTTCAAGCGTAATCCTACAGCTAAAGGTAAGGTTGAGGGCATGTTCTATTGAGCACAGACGATTAAGCTCATCCAGCATAGCAGAGTAGCCAGTGAGGCAGATAGGTCTGACAGGACACCGCTCTGATGTATGTCCAGGAAGAGATTAGATACGGTCAGTCGTGTCCACTCAGCGGGCAGTCTGAGCGATGTCTCGTCTGATCCCTTCTAATACTTGCTTATCTACATACATGTACTTCTGGTTTATGTTAGTGTTTATATTGGTCTAGGGTTTCTTGACTTTTGGTAAAAATTCTATATTGAGCAAAATATTGACCTTTTGCATGCTGGTCTAAGAATATTTGTGAATTATCAGTCAGTGTTTTTATTTACCACTGTCTGGATACACTCACTTATTAATGTCTAACATGGAAGCAAGTCACTTCTACTAGGTCAGTGCACTTTCGTCATGCTGGTTAATTGTAAGTTGCTGCTATGTACTACTTGAGATTCTTAGTAGCATATATTTCTTTGTTAATGTTACTTTGTTTAATGTCATCTGGTAATACAATTATATTGAAAATGATATATCAATGACAGTGGTTTTGTAGAATCAGAGAGAACATTTTCAATAATTTCAGGATCAGCTGGTTTAGTGGGTTGGTCAAACCATTTGCTAATGATCAGGGGTAATCACTGCATGTTTTGCTCAAGCAATTTCTTCCACTACAACCTACGTTCAAATATGACCATTTCTTGTGCAAGCCAAAAGAGAATCTTAACCCTTAAACAGCATTAAAAAAGTTTGCAAAGCAAACAATATGTCTTATTCACATCATATGAAATGTAAATCTCACATCTTTCACGTTCTCAGGTAAATATTGCAACATAGTTATGATACAGAGGAAATGTAACAAAGCACACCGTCTGCTTACAACTGACAACAGCTATATTTGTTAAAAAAAATGGAGTGAAAGAGACTTGAGTCTCCATCTTGAGCAACTCAAGCCTGCAACTTGGTAGAGGTTACTTGAACTTGGTTATGTTGATGGCATTTGGGCAATGGATAGTTAATCACTTTATTTTGATTGTTTAGTTAAGAGTCATAATCTCTTATGGATCATTGAATCACTTAATATAGAAACCTCTAGACATACTCTAACTCATTATACACAGAATCAAGCTCTGCTTTTCTGAACAAAATGTGAAATGTTGCTTTAGGATTGTCCAATATCAAAAGGTGTCATATTTTGCATAGAATTGCATAATATATGGTACTGAACACAATGTGTGTGTATGCACACTGACTTACCTCAGTTGCTGCAGTATGGAGGTCTCTAGTCACAGGAAGTTATCTTCTGCTTACAGTCCATGAAGAGAATCCAATATGGGTAACAAGTATCCTTTACTCTGACTATCACAGTATAGTGGCTCTGATGTGAACCTCAGTACTGCAAAAAAAAAAATTCACTTTTGATATGATGCTTTTGGATGTCCCTTTCCTGCAAAAGTTGATTGTCACTTTTGTTGTGTAGTGATGCTATTGAATCAGCTGAAGATCCAGGAATAGAAATCCTAAATTGGTGACCCTGATGTTGATCAAAATAATTCGATCCTGTGATACTTTGGAGTGAATTTGCAAGGAGTTGTCAAGTATCCATGGCTGGACTGCTGTGTATGACAGTTGTTAATGGTCTACTAATGAGTGGGAAGTGTTACGTGTTGTTAGCAATCAATATCAAGCACAGGAAATAAATACTTCCACAAATATCTTCATGATGGATCATGTGGTCTTCAGATTAGACAACTATGCTACATTCATATCTGACCAGCCCATGTTACGATTTCTACAAATTGAGATACCTGAACTTTTAGAACTTGTATCAATTGGTTGTATTCGAGGACCTCCATGAGAACGAGAATAATTTGCAAGTCAATTTAGTAAAGATTAGATTCTGGTCTTTATAAAAGTCATTGTACATGTTTAATGATTTGTTTGATTAGTTTTTCCCTTTTAGATAGGAGTGTGTAAATATATTTTATTCAGAGGGTTAGACATCTCAGCACTGCTGTGCATAGTAGGGTGTCAATGCAAAAGCTGCAAGTAGCCATTTCAATGTAAACACCTTTCATTATCAAGTGGGTATATACGTCACAGAACTAATGGAACTATGGATGTTCATTATGTCCCAAGCAAAGCTCTGTCAGTGGTTCCATTGTTCCGGGGTTCAGATATGTTTTGGTTTCCAGGCCATATTAAAGAAAACATTCGATAACTTTTTGCAATACTTGGTATGAGGTTAGATCTAGCGGTGGAGTGATGCCTTTTGCTATTTTGGTAAATCTGAATTCCGATAAAAAAAATTCTCTAGTTTCAATGGAAACAATCTGAATTTAAAAGGGTCTCTATCTCAAAATCTTTCAGTATAATTTTATGAGACTTGAAATGTGGTCAGACCCATAGATGGAGTTGACCCTTTTACTCCTTAGGCTTCTTTTTTCTTTTTCATGCTATTTATTTTCTAAATTATTTACCTTTGTTTCATGTCTCTGGCTTCAGTGGCAAATAAGGCTAAGATGATGAGGTTTGATTAAAAGTTGGAATGAGGGTCATCACAGTGCATCCTGTGCACATATTTCTAATGTGTTTATATATATATAGACTGAATACTCTCTTGCAATTGGTTTTATTTCTTTTTTGTTCAATTTTTAAATATTTATTATTTAGTATGTGAATTTTTAAGAGACATTCTAATACAATGTAGAATACCTCATTCAAGACTCATTTCAATAATAAGTAAGGAACCACTTAAGAATCAAACATCTTCTTTAAAATGACTCACATGCCATGTGACAAGAGAGTCAGAGGAAAGTGCTGCCGCAAGCATGAACCATTATTTTGAATTCAGACACTTATAAATAAATAACTCACTCAAGGCTCAAAGCCAATAGTAAGGAAAGAACAACTTTAGATTAGATGGATCTTCTTTAAAATTGACATTCTATCCATGTGACAAAAGTTAACATAAGTTTGAATCTACCAATACAGTAGTTGGAATTAACTTACCATTACTGTGCTAGAATTATAGCACTGAAATAATGAATCCGTTGAGCATATGACAAGGGCTAATAGATTGGCATCGAGCAGACGTCTCATTCATCACTTACCTACCAGTCTCTGCAATCCCGCAGCAAATCCATATCACTGACAGGAAATGACACTCTCCAAGAATAACATATTCCCGTTACACTGGCCCTCTTGTGTTAATGAAATATTTCTCCAATATTCCAACAATTCATTCATCAAGACACATGGATGCGTATGAAATCCTCACAGATATTTCCATATCATTTATCAATTGAAAGTTTCTAATTCACATCTAAAGTTCACCTTTTGTTTAAAACTTGTTATAATGAGGTGATGCGTAAAAGTTACTCCACTATCATGAGAAAGATGGTTTCTTATTTAATATGTCCTTTCACAGTTTGTCAATGGTATTCTTCTTAAAAGTTTTTTAACAAATAATTTCCAAGCTTGGAAGAATAATCCCAGATGCAACCCAATGCATATTTTAAAGTAAAGTTTTCACACTTTCCATAGAAACACAACTTCTTAATGTTCACAGAAAAAATATATTCTCCTGAAGAAATAACACAAGTGTCCTTCCCTTGGATAACGCAAGTCCAGCAATGACAACAAATGTTCAAAGATATCCAGAACAATAGATCTTCCTGAACAAGTGACAAGTTATCTAATCCTGATGACGATAGTGTCGTGACCAGGCTGTGACTCACAAGGTTTTGATTCACCGGTGCCACAGAGTCTTCCTACTCATTAGTCTCCCCCTCCCTCATCTCCCCCTCCCTTGTCTCCCCCTCCCTCGTTTCCCCCTCCCTCGTCTCACCTTCCCTCGTCTCACCGTCCCCAGCTCCTGCTTGGTCTCCCTCTCCCAGTCTTCCCCTCTTAGATCCTCCCTCACGGACTCCTCAGTGTCAGACCTGTACACTCCACAGTGTCTCCAAACAGTCAAAGAACTCGGCTGTAATTAGCAGCATCATACAGTATCCAGAGGATGCCAAGTCTACATTCAACTGTATGACTTGTTCTCGCTCTAAGACTTCTGTGAGTGTCAAGCTTATAGACTGCTTTCCCTCATAAAGTCCTCACAGCTTTCCTAGTGCCAGACCTGTACATTCAAAGAACCAAGAGTCCTGTAATTAGCAGCAATATTCATTATCCAAAAGATGCCAAGTCTAGGTTCCACTGTATGACTAGTTCTCTTGCTAAGACTTCTGTGAGTGTCAAGCTTGTTAGCTGCTTTTCTCTCATAAAAATCCCAACACTGGCAGACGTGAAATGTGTTATGTTGCTCATTCATTTACTCCGGCTGTAATCAAGGTCGGGGTGTCTGTCTGTTAGAAACCTTATCAAGTCTAGACTACTTGATGAAGTTAGGATTCAGTCCTAGGTACTCCGTCTAGACCTACAGGCCGGCAGTGGACTGTCTTGGACTACACACTGAGTCCGTGATCTGTCTTGTGCTGCTCTCTCATGAGCTCAGTGTGTAATTAAAGTCAGTTTGTCTGTCTCCCATCCTGCAGACCGGTAATCAGAAGCCCTACAAAGTCTAGATTGTCATTTATCAAGTTGGATCAATGAAGAATGGTGATTATTATTACAAGATCCTCTTCTTAAAGAATAAGGGACTATAATTAGTGTTCAATAAATCTCTTGACTCAGCTTTAGGATATGAGATATCTTCACATACTGGAAGTTTTACCAATAGACTAACATTTAGTCTCAGAAGTATTTTTTTCAATATTGACAATATTTTTAAAAACAAATCATGTCTTATAACAAAATGGAGCCCAGAAGATGCTGAGCGATCTAGACTTGCTATACTTTTCTAGACTGGGTTAGTCATCAATTAAATATTTTTGCTTTAGGTTCAGGTTTACAGACTATTTTACCAAAGAAGAGGGGAATTTTTTTATCTCTCTGGATATAACATGGATTGATGTTGTGTGACAAGCATTTAAAATAGTTTTAAATTTACAGAGGTGAAACAAGTTGTAAGTTTTACTTACGAAATAAACTGATTATTGCAAAATCCGATCCTCGCGGGTATAAGACCACACTCCAGCTAAAGACCACCCCCATTTTTCAGGGTTGATCAGGTTGGGGTCATTCTTGGTTTAAAGCACACTCCCCAATTCTGGGAAGTGTGACACTATTGATGTCAGACGATCGAGTTAGCGATGTTTACACCGGAAGCAAAATGCATAAGTTTACATCGATGTCATTTCTTGCAAAATAAAAATACATTGTCCTGTTATTGTTTTTAATGACTATATACATTGTAAATTAATAAAAATAAAATAATGTATTGTTTTAAATATTCATGCATCATTAACGTTCTGTTAAATTTCAGCAGAAATCACGATGTATGTGGCTTCACTTGCATCAGCGATCGGGAATTGAAATATTTGATTCCCAAAATATTAACAAGAACTATCGCTTTATAAGGCTTGTTAACCATTCTAAATGTCTAATATGGCATATTTCCAAACATATTTATCATATTTATTCAAAGTTCAAAGATATATCTGTCAAATATACTTTAGCGAAAGCACGTTGTTTTACTGTACTTGGAATCTCAATCGTAATTTCTTGACGACAAATAACATTATTAATATTCTTCGTGTTCATTATCGTAATTTTTGCAAGTTTTTTCTTCAAATTTTATATACGTAAATATTTCAATTAACTGCACGTTGTTTTGTAAAATGTAATTTATCGAAAATTTTAACAAATATTTGAATATTTAGACATTTAATATTGTATCGACAATATCAATTTATTACAACCACGTTTCAGTTTCATACATCGTTTTCAAATCGACTTGCTGATTGGTTGACCTACATTTCTTGGCCAATGAAAAGGTTTGTCACAAATATCTCTCTACCGGTAAACACATGCCGCATTTTAAAAGCTCTCGACTGATTATTCATGTTCGTTTTTCATGAGAATAATATTATGTAACCTGATTAAAACAAACAACAAACAATGTAAGTTAGCATTTGCAATTTCTTTTATCATTCTTTTCAATAATATACGTCTGGAAAAAGTGTCATTTGAGAAGATGAAGTCAAAAGTATCGATGTCAATTTTCAATGCAACTCAATGATTTTCTTGGTTGGGTCTTCACTCTTGCACGGTTCAAAGCCAATCCCCCTATTTTCAAGATACGGTATTTGTTTTTCTTCAAGCAATCTATTTATACATGTATAACCTTTTCGAATCACAAATTCAATATTGTTCCTAAAAAGTTTCTTTTGCCGACCAGGTGAAATAAACGAAACACATGAATTTTAACTAAGCACTTTATTTGCACTTGGCCATAAAAAAATTAATTATAATTAAATGTAAGCAAACTTAGTCTCATAAGGCCATAATTTTTTTTTAAATTATTTTATTTGGGAGGCAGATCCTTGCAACATTCTTGAATTAGGGGGCCAATCCTTAGTAACACATTTAAAGCACCATAAAAAAGATACATTTGTCTGGCTTAATAATAAGCACATAAATCAAGGTATGTGAAGTTCAGTGGAGTATGATCTGCTATTTATGTTCAAAATTCATATTTGACAGTGATGATTATGTACAAGATACAATTTATTAAAATAGATGTTACATTTTCAAATGTTGTTGAGTCATTTTCAGAGTTTCCTTTTTGTGAAAATGTGTACCTGACCTGTCACCTAATATTACAATGTTAAAATTGAACAAATTTTGTTTACATTTTTACCTCTAAATGAAGCTGGATGTGCCTAAAATGTCACCATTTCATGTTGAAATATGTAAATATGTAAAAACCCTCCCATACTCTCCCCACCCCGACGACACAGGTGTCGTCGGGATGACCCCTTCGGGGTCATGGCCTGCTACTTTCTAATAATAACCTACTACTCAATTTGTTAGTGAAAAGGCTGATCATATATTAAGTGAATTTCTGTTACAGTTTTGACTTTAAACCATTTTAATTTTAATTTTTTTTTTATAAACACTTAATCTTTGACACATACAATAGTTATTTTTAAAGGGTCCACTTACCATCACAATCTCAGGGATTTAAATCTTGGTCTAATTGAAAACGATGTTAAGAGATGATGTGCTTGCTTCATGGAAGCTCTATTACAAAACATGTGGACATGATTATTAAACAATTTTTACTTTGGTCAAAACAAGTTGTAACACTAAAGCTATTTTGGTTAGAACTTACCTGCTTTCCAAAACTAATGTGATATCTTTAGCTCAAAGTCATAGTTAAATATATTGACTATTGGCTAATTGAACTGTAACAAATTACTTGCAGTCACTAACTCTTGGTGTTTAGAAAGTTCAGTGAATAGAATTATGTCCCCTCAGTAACATATATATTATATATAATAGTATATTGCGTAGTTGAATAGGATTGTCAAGGACCATAGATATCTCCGCTTGTAGTCCGGTTTAGGGCAGGAAGTTCTTTCTTTTATACTATATATATATATATACTATATTCCTTAGTCACAGCAATATATATATTTTACGAGAGTTATTATTAAAATCTTAACACAGTACTTGGAATTTCGTAAATTTTTTTACCTTCTTCCTGTTGTATTCCTGAGGATTTTTACCGTAATACTATATTTAGATTACATCAACCACTTAAGGAAATATGACTGTCATGTTTCATATTTATGATATTGATAGTATATAATACTTGTTATTCCATACATTTATGTTATTACAAATAACATGTACTAATGTTTGTAAAAAGTAACTAATAAACACACATGTTTGTCATTTAGGGAATAGAACAATGAATTGATTCTTTTCTTTTTCTGTGAATACTTTATAGAATTGATCTCTGACTTACATTTTCTTAACTATATTTTAGAACAACATGTATATACATTGTTAAAATTTACAAATATGATCTGTCGAGTCCAGGGACTTGCTGGTGCAAGATCAAAGCAGATTTTAATTTTTAAAAAGTATGACACAAAACTATTTGCTTCCCAGAGACCCGAAACTTAAATTTTTGTGTGTGTTGTCCTTTCCAAATTTAATCAGCATTTGATGCAGGACTCAAGGGTAATTTTATCAGTTACTGATACGAACTTATTATTTAGATGTTAAAACATTTTTATACTGAGACATTCTTTGTCAAAATGATTTGCTGTTGTCTTGCACCCTGATCTACTTGTTCGATATAATAATAATAATAATTCATTTGTAAAGCGCCTATTTTCCAACTTTAAGCTGCTTAATGGCGCTGAAGTGATATTTGAAGTGGGCTTGTAAGGTAATGATTTCAGAATACATAAGTAAAACACATTAACCTAAAGAAACAGATAAAATAAGATAAAAATAATTTTTAAAAAAAGGACGTTAAAAAATATTCATTGACTTATTTTTTGTCAAGACCGATCTTATGTGAAATTATGATGCTATGCTTGACATGAAGTTAATTAGAATCTGTCTTAATTTCAAATTTCTTTTATTAGTTGTAACAACCTCCATTTTCAAACCAGTAGGTAAAATGAATAAACTTGTATACATATCTAGATACATTAGAACATTGACATCTGGTCAAAGAAATGGAGCTTATTCTGAGAGGTGTGACATGATCATGTATGTGTGAAAGATGCTGCATATAAGTAAGTCTCAAAATGTCAGGGTGTCTCCACTGGATGAAACTTTTAGACCAAAGGTCGGGTCAACCACTGTTATGTCCCGGCTTAGAACCTTACACCTGCACTCAATGTTGGTGACATTTACATATTTGTTTGGTTGTGTTTGTAGGTAAATATGAGCTTATCTATATCACAAAAAGATATATAAGTAATGTACCTTTATCTCATTAGGAGGAAATACAACACTTCATCAATAAAATATGTGTTCCTTTGTCTCGTACAAAAGGAGGATACCGGGGGTAATAGGTTCTTGTCTTATAAGAAAGAAATCAGTAAATAAGACTATTTTTCTGAAAATGTCCTCATGAAAGTCAGTTTGATCTGCTCATGACTTCATAGCAATGAGCATCAAGTTATCAAGCAAGTTCTTGATTTATATATAAAAATTTAAATTTTTCAATTTAATCAGAAACATGTTTGTTTTCCTTGTCCTTTTGATTAGTTTTGAGTTTAGTTAAGTGATTTATGTATCAAATGCTACTTCCGCCATCTGGTATTTAATGGTTCTCACTCTAGAATTAAAAACCGTAGAAATTTGCATTAGGACTTCAATTTGCTGAAAATGAAAGCCCTCAGCAATTCCGTTTCAAGCAACTGTCAAACAAAGCAGGGATCACTTTGGACAGGGATTTGGGGATATTTACCCATTGATGTATCCAGATATCCCATTATCAATACTAATGAGGGGAGAAAGTCTCATTGCAAAAATCAAAACTATTTTTTTCTTATCAAACATCCCATTGCTTTCTCTGAAAATTCCACTATATTAGGCCAAGGGAAGATTTTTCTCCCTTTCATACTTTGAACTAGGGTGATCTAAGAACTGATGATCTAAGAAAATATTTATAATTATGTGTGATCAAAATAAAATAAGATTTTATTTTATTTTTTTTGTTGAAATATTTGTGGAAATAAAAAGATAACCTTAATTTCAAAACTTATGTAAGATTTGGACCATAACTATTATTACATTTGTATCCATTTCAAACTAAGAATTAAGAAATTATGATCAAGGAATATGCTAATATCAAGTCTCAATATTTAAAACCTGAATAATTGAGTTTACCCAATTCATAGCATATGCTGAACTGAGGTGACATAAATTAGGTTTAACAAGTGCTGCTTTAATGTGTATGCCCCGCTATCCTACCTACCGGTATCTTTACTCAGTAAATGTCTTCTGTGGTGGTTCACAGACTTTATAGTCCAACTATTACTGTCAGGTGAATGACCTTGGTTGACTTGATGTAGATACTAATTAGTCCTAACTAGCTGTACATAGATCTAGGATACCCAAAACATTCATGTGTACTTATTTACCTAGAGGTCCTTTAGGCTGAACTGCATTGAGGCTATGATTGGAATAATTAGAGATTTTTGTTATTGTGGATTGCTGGATTGTGACTTGTTATGATGAGAAATAAAATTGAGTTGTGAAGATAAAATACAAAATGCCAAAGAAGCTTTGATTTTATGTTTATTTTATTTCAAAGATATATCACTATCTTAGAAATATATTTGACTCTCTTAAATGTAATTTTATGACATGTCAGATGTCTGTATTATTAGAATTACAAATTCAATGCATTATCTGCTACTAGGTGACTGGCAATGTCTGTTATGAAAGAAGAAATATCTCCTTAATGTTTTCCCACTATATTAGGCCAAGGGAAGATTTTTCTCCCTTTCATACTTTGAACTAGGGTGATCCCTGCAAAGGCACATATTTTGAGGGATTTATGACTTAATGCTATTCTCTTTCAGACATGTGATATTTTTTCCAAGGAGTGGTGGGAGATTTGGTTAAAAAAGGTGGGAGATTGGGCCCCAATGGTGGGAGATTTTGCAAAGTCTACAAATATATAAAGAACGAGAAAAAAGTCTTCATTTTGTTAATATAAGCCTACTTTATAGAAGCATTATAATGAAATATAATGTTCATATTCAAATTATAGTTGTATTTTTAAATCACTAAATAAGATTTTTTTTTAATTTTGTATTTTTGTGGCTCCATACAATGCAAGATAATTCACATAATCAATTCAATACATAACAAATCACACAATAAATCCAGCACTAAGAAAATATTTATAATTATGTGTGATCAAAATAAAATAAGATTTTATTTTATTTTTGTTGTTGAAATATTTGTGGAAATAAAAAGATTAGCAAACATGTGTTATTGTGGATCTGGATTGTAATTGTAAAACAATGTACATATATATGCCCGTATAACATAGTTTCATATTTCAAACATTTATTAGATATCAAAAATAATGATAATCCCACTTCTTCTGTGCAGTCAGATTCATAGTTGAAATAATTGACAATCGGAAATTCATCCTATATGTTGCTGTTTCAAAATTCAAATAGTTCAAACATTTCCACTAGACAAATGGAATTTCTACACTTATTCTTAGAAATGGTCAGTATTTCAAATTATTTCATTGAATGCCTTCTGAAAACACGAGTTCAGTCATTTGTTTACAAAACGAGCAAAGCATAAACAGGAAGTGGAGTTGATGTTAGTGATGAAAGTGTTTTCCTTATGACATATTCACTATAAGAGATATATTTTCTAAATAAAAAAATTATTGTTGATATATTTTTTCATTTATTATTTATTCAAATATACTTCATTGATAGAAGCTTGTCATTATAAACTGGAAGGTAATTTAGTCGTAAAAAGTATTTATTTGATTACAAACCATATTGGCAATGTTACTAGTCGTCAAGAAAATACGGTCTAGATCGAGGCGGTGTTTGAATTGTATTGTATTGTGTCTCATGAGATGATAATCAAAATAAATTGCCATGTTTCTCTAAATAATGGGATAAATATTTTGGAAAGGATATTGTATCATTTATTTGTTGTCTTTGTTGGTTTACTGTAATTGTGCTATATTGTAAACAACCCATAGACATTAATTTATTAAGATTTACGGACTTCATGTGGTGTAAATATTTAGCAGTAACTAATTCACACAACACCGAGGCATTAGAAGCACATGTTCCCGATCATATCTTTTACAAAGACTATCTCAAAATTGTTTATAATAGCTTTTTCTCTCGATGTTTATTGCAATAACATAAACTAAATCTTTTGTGTGTAAAATACATTAAATTTATCAGATGCTGTCAACATGAAAAGATCGATGAAATCATCGAGTGGAGCTTTGAGGCAGGTTAAAAAACGATCTTTTTGCAGATTTGTAAATTATTTTTTTTAATACAGAAAGTTATGAAAAAGCGGTAGATTTTGACCTTATGTCGGGAGGGCGGGAGAAGGACCTGAAAAACGGTAGACTCCCGCCAAAAGCGGGAGATATCACATGTCTGCTCTTTGACATCAGGAACAAAGCTGTGATGTCATATCTCATAATAACACATCTGTGGGAATTGTTCACTTACTTAGATATTTTGGCATATTAACCTTAATTTCAAAACTTATGTAAGATTTGGACCATAACTATTATTACCGGTACATTTGTATCCATTTCAAACTAAGAATTAAGAAATTATGATCAAGGAATATGCTAATATCAAGTCTCAATATTTAAAACCTGAATAATTGAGTTTACCCAATTCATAGCATATGCTGAACTGAGGTGACATAAATTAGGTTTAACAAGTGCTGCTTTAATGTGTATGCCCCGCTATCCTACCTACCGGTATCTTTACTCAGTAAATGTCTTCTGTGGTGGTTCACAGACTTTATAGTCCAACTATTACTGTCAGGTGAATGACCTTGGTTGACTTGATGTAGATACTAATTAGTCCTAACTAGCTGTACATAGATCTAGGATACCCAAAACATTCATGTGTACTTATTTACCTAGAGGTCCTTTAGGCTGAACTGCATTGAGGCTATGATTGGAATAATTAGAGATTTTTGTTATTGTGGATTGCTGGATTGTGACTTGTTATGATGAGAAATAAAATTGAGTTGTGAAGATAAAATACAAAATGCCAAAGCAGCTTTGATTTTATATTTATTTTATTTCAAAGATATATCACTATCTTAGAAATATATTTGACTCTCTTAAATGTAATTTTATGACATGTCAGATGTCTGTATTATTAGAATTACAAATTCAATGCATTATCTGCTACTAGGTGACTGGCAATGTCTGTTATGAAAGAAGAAATATCTCCTTAATGTTTTCTCCTTGAAAACATGTTCAGAATATGTCCTGAATTTGCGTAGAAAATATTTGATCAAACATGCTTTCATATTTTCTGCCAACATGTATACCTAATCAGGGCTACTCTCCAACTTGTCTACTCCCTCACTGTGGATAAATACAAGACCTGTTAATGATTAGTCTGACCAACTCAGCATGTCTTCTGAGTTTGATATCCATGTTCCTGGCACTCTTTTCTACCTTGCCAGCCCCAACTATGTATTGTGTACCGTCAGTGATGTTTTGACTTGTACAGGAAGTGAATAGAGCAGGGTAACTGTTAAGGGCTAGTTTACATACCAACCAGAGTTTAACCAGTACTGAATGCATGCCACAGGCACAGTCTGGGGTTGTGTTCAAAATAAACTTTCTTACAAGCCTTTATTGCCACATAGGTTTTATGAGTTTTTGTCAGTTGTGTCCCATTGCAAATGGTGCTGAATGAATTTTTGCTGTTTTGGTTTGTGGTGAATGATATGATAATTAGATTGATAGTGATGATAATTTATGGTGATGGCGGTGCTAAGGGTGATGATGATGGCGGGGATATGATTGTGATGATTTATGAAATAATAATGATTTATGAAATGATAATGATTTATGAAGTGATGATGATGATTCATGATCATGATGATAATATATATAATATATATGATATGATGGTGATGATATATAATATGATGATGATATATAATATGATGATGATATATAATATGATGATGATTCATGATATGATATTGATTTGATATGATAATATATATGATGGTGATGTGTAGGATACGGTGATATATATGATATGATGATGATATATATGATATGATAAAGATAAAAAATGAGATGAGTTTAGATTATTTCTCTAAGCTCTGTGTATGGGAAGTAAATGATGATGATAATGATGACTAATTGGAAGTGTACCAAACTGCAGTGTATCAGGATGAGATAAGCAATTATGATCAAGTACTAATGGCTAGCTATAACTATTGGATATCAATGAGGAATGTTACGGAAGCAGTTCCAACAAGACAAGGCAGGGACAGATGGAGCTCAGAAAAAATTGCCCATGATGAAGTGATTGCAACTTCCTGTCTCGCTCAGTCTGCCAAAACATCAACTTCCTCACTTCCTTGTAATCATCTTCCATCGCCCGGTCTTAAAGGGACCCTTCTGGAAATATAGAATACCTTTTGTCAAATGTTTGACTTTTCTGGCATTTAGGCATAGCTAATCATCTTTTGTTCTTGAACATTTTAGTTCATCATAATTGTGGTATACTGAGTAGAGTGTCGGCTTGTCATTCAAGAGAAGACCAAGGTTTGATTCCTGATTGTGTCAAATATGATGATTATACCCCCGCTATGACATAGTCGGGGGGTATATATCGCTCCGCGTGTCCGTCCGTCCGAAATCGTTTCCAGAGCATTACTCTAAAACTATAACACTTACAAACTTCAAATTTGGTATGGCAGTAGCATATATGATGCTGTTGTGCCTTTTAGGGGTTTAATCTCAATGATTCAAATAATTTTTGAAATTTTGACCAAAAACCATCCGATTTCTGGACTTTGTCTCGTTTCTGGAGCATAATTAAAAAACTATACCACTTGGAAACTTTAAATTTGGTACGGTAGTAGCCTACATGATGCTGTTGTGCCTTTTAGGGATTTCACCTCCAACGTTCAAATAATTTTTGAAATTTTGACCAAAAACCGTCCGATTTCTGGACTTTGTCTCGTTTCCGGAGCATAATTTAAAAACTATACCACTTGGAATTTTCAAACTTGGTATGGCAGCAACCTATATGATGCTGTTGTGCCTTTTAGGGGTTTTTATTCCAAAGGTCAAATAATTTTTGAAATTTTGAACCAAAACAGTCCGAAAACAGTAGGTTGAGGATAAAGCTTGTAAATATATTTCCTAATGACAAACACATACCGTATAAACATTGTAAATGTGACTGTTTTGCTTTCAAGTTACCTTTTGGGAAGTAACCAAAAGAAAGGGATTGTGACCTATTGTGATACTCATATGGACACTGTATGAACATAGAACATGACTGATGTTGTTACCACTGCAAAGAATACATATATTGGAATGTTGATACCACTGCAAAGAATACATATATTGGAATATAAATTGACCTACATGGAACTGAATGGAAGGTGAGAGTTTGTTGAAAAACATTTATTATCATAGTTATACCAGTTCACACCTATTCAGACAAATTAAATTTTAATGTTATTTTCTATATCATGTGGAAAAATACGGTAACAATCCTAGGACTTATCAGAACATATATTTTCACTATTTTCGTCAAAGAAAGGCAATCAAACTACAGGCAGGGGTATGTGAGCTGCGCTCACTTTTGCCTTGATTGTTTTGTCAAGTTGTTGTCTGGCAGAAATTCCAATTGTGATGACACCATGTCATACCTTTTATAGATATTGTATAGCATTTTATATTACTTGTGACACCAGCTGTAAGCACATTTAAAAGCACAGCATGCTTAGGTTAAAAATTATGCAAGGTATAGAATTACACCTTGCATACAGGTTTCATGTTTGGAGTGCTGAATTCAACCATAACAGTGCATTAGATAACCTTCAACCTCAAAAGCATAAGAGTCTTGTTGTCAATTGAACTGGCAACATTGTATTATATCTTATTTGCTTGAAGAAACAACCTGTACAGAAAGCAACAAGGTTGTAGTTGTGTGACTAGCCTTGATTCATACAGTGTACAGTAAGGGTGTGGAGAACAGTGGTGTAGTGGTAAGCATGTTGTCCTCTCACGCCAACCACTCAGATTTGAATCCTGGTGGAGACACCAAACATTTATCACCTGTGATTTATTACCTCAGACTGTTTGCGCCGGGGCAAGGCACTTCATGCACATTGCTCTCACTCTACCCAGCTGTTAAAATGGGTACCCGAAAATAGGATGTACGGACCTACATGGTCGCTCCTAGCAATGTAATGATGTATACCCTTTGAGCAGGTTTATACTATACCTGGAAAAGGCACAAAAATATCTTTTTTTATACATATTATATATGCTGTACATCATTTGCTGAAATAAATAAGTGTTAAATTATTAAGTGAGTTATTTACATGATTCACAAATGATAAGGCATTAGCTTGGATAGACTAATCTTGATTATTACTGCACTTGTAGCTAAGTGTTAACAATAACCATAAACTCCCATTTGTAATGAATACCTAGTTTTTATTTGTTAGCCTATTTGTAGAAAAAGTAATTCCTCATTCTGATTGGTCAGTTCACTTCCTTGTTACAAGAGATTTGAGGATTCAGCTGACGCTCTCCTTGAAGTTTTTTGATTGAAATTGGATATGGTATCTCCTATCAAGACAGCTCTCGAGTTGAAAATAAATGGGTTTCTACTGTGATTCAAATCAAATTACAAAAAGAAAATGTCAAAGAATGATGATACATGATAAATGATTCATTAGAAATAATATTAAGCCAGGGTAAACGTTGCCAGTAAGGAAGAAATTTTGAATAATAAATTACATGCATTTGGTATGTGTTGATATTGATATTGATATGTTTTATTTCATTGTGGTCCGCAAGACTTGCGACGAGAAGCTAAGCCTAGCAGCTCCATTGTGCTTTTGCATTGCAATTATACTAATATCAGCTTGATATAGCCCATGGTGTTTCAGTTAATATCAATTAGTACTGTTTCCATGTTCCTTGTGAGATTGAAACCGAAAGATTTGAAGCTCAGCATGGTTTAACATAACATTTTGTCTACAATTAGGTCAGAGTCTTTATACAATCAACAGGTAGCTTATTGATAACAAATTCAGAGAAAACAATTCTTCTTTTAATATGTTTTGGCATCGGGATAAGATAACAAATATGTCTCAGTGTTGTTCCTAGAGGGGGACCTGGGGAATTTGCCCTCCCTTTTTGCTTGGTGCCACTAAAACTTTTCTACCATTGCAAAGGGTCCCAACAAGCTCAGAATATGTCAAAATGACCTCCTAAGCTGATCACCCAGGAACAACACTGATGCTTATTTTGAAGCCTGTTGTATGCTGTTATGTCATCAAAACATGATATGAGCTAGGTGTAATGCATGAAATTTAAGCAACCATTTTGTCATTTGCACTAGATATATTTTGTTTTTGATACCTAGATAATAATAAATGAGATGAATTATAAAAATCACACAAATTCATCCTGGCATGGCAAAGATATGATAAAACCTTGTTTCCAATGAAAATATGAAAATAGTCATTTACATTTAATTTACATAATAACATAAAAACCTATCAATCGTTATCAACTAGTAACAGTTATTCCAGCAGCTTTGAAAAAATTAAGTTTTAGTAATTGACACGTCAGTGTCCATTCATTCCTTTCTATTGTCACTATACAACGCGGAATCCCTTTAAAATAATACTTCTCCATCAAATGGTACTATTGACAAATTTAGCATATGTGACCCCAAAACTCATGTAGTGGCTCTTTAATAACATTTCCCCTTCATTTGGGAAGGCTTTATCAAATACCTGACAGTGTATATTTATATAATATATGAAATCCCTATGATGATATCTGCAACTCAACCCTTCTGATAATGTTGCAGTGACGATGAGCTGGAGTAAGGTTGAGCTTCACGGCCCTCCACCGCCGTGCCGACTCGACTTCGGGATGTGTGTGGTCAACCTTCTCCGTGCCCAGGAACCCCTGGCCGAGTCCAGTGATGAGATTGCTGCCACAACCCGACACGCTCAGGAAGTGTTGGAGACTGAGCTCAAACCAGGAAGTGCCAGCTCTCGGGACTCCAGGCAGGATGTCGGATCAGGTACAGAGATACTCTCCACTATATTTCTAAAACATGACAATTATCATGGTTAGATGTGTCCTATGAAATGCATTTTTGTCAACAACATTCCTAAAATGAAGTTTTAAATATGTTGAAATGTGTAATGTAAATATATATAAAGACAACAGTCCTATAACAATTTATTTGACATGTTGAAATGTGTTCAATAAACTCTGGGCCAAGCTAATTAACCATTTCCTGAGATTTCTTGTTGATTCCCATCTAGAATGTCTTCCCTAACTCTTACCCTTACCATAAGTCTAAGCCTTACCTTAATGGACTAAAAGTAATCTTAAAGAGACACAGAGTATGTTGATAGGATCACATACCGTATGTCAAATTTTCAAATCGATGTTATTACATCGGGAACCCCTAACATTTATTAAAAATAACAAGTTAAAGGTCAATCAGTACATACGAAAATGCGGCCATTCAAAGTCTGGATTTTTATCGAAAACCAGACAATGTGGCTTGAGTGGCGCGAGCAAATTCGCCAAACGTAATTTTGAAACCTTGTAATAAGCTGACAGGAAGATATATTCGATTCGATAGTGTTTATTAGGTATTGTAACTAATAGGTAGATTAATTGGATGCATAATTTCGAATATTAAACGTATTTGAGATGTTTTCTTGATTTTCCCATAAACTCAAGCATTTTAGAGATATTATGCATAAATGGATATATTTGCTAGTCCAGTGATGAGATATGAACTTCAATCAGCATATTAAATAAATTGTAGCTTATCAAAACCAAATAAAATAAAAAGATACTCTGTGTCACTTTAAGCCTAACCTTAACCGGAAAGTATAGTATAGTAAAACAATAGATTATGAAAATGGGCAGAGAACCAATTCTATAGTTTTACCAAATTAATTTTGTTCATTACTTGCACAATGATGATTTCATTTAGTGATAAGAGGGGAAGGAAATTCAGTTAGAATGTAGTAACCGGGTATTGTTTATTTAGGTTTTAGTTTCTAAATCATCCCTGACCGTGAATGGTATCCCATTGGGAATATTGGATATTATTCTTTGGAAAAGTTGTAGATTTCAAATCATCATCATTCAGATAAAATGGGATAAAAACCTCACCAAGCATTTTGATTAAGCAAAAAAAAACTAGACTTGTTTATGAGGATCTCAGTCTTCTTTCATTTCCTCCCAAAAAAAATTTCAACTTTAATTTTATTGACCAGATTTTAAAAGGTGAAACTTTCACATATTATAAAATTTGTTCTATCATGATCTTTTAAATATTACCGGTAAGAAAACTTGAACTGATGAAGGAGTCAACTGACTCCAAAACATGTAACAACACCCTTCTGGCACTGTTCGCAGATAGCTCCGTGTGTTGTGAACGGTTCTCCTTTTTTTCCTAAAACTTATTATCATGATCTTTAAAATATTAAGAAAACTTATGATGAACCTAGCTTGCGAAGATAAAGGTTATCAATCAATGAAAGTGTTCCGTCTTCGGTCTTATCAGATTTCGAATTTGGTTTGCAGATATTGGCAGTTTTGGTTCGGGACTAGAGGTTGCAGGTGCTGAGAGCCTTGACGTGCTTGTAGACCAGTCTAAGGGGGGTAACTCTGATGGTGCAGGAGATGGGCAGACCACAAGCGAGATTATTAAACAGGAGCTGACTCTATGTCTAGTGAATGGTGGCATGGACACACAGGGTGAAATATTTGATGACACCCTCGTAATTCTTCTACCAAGGTCATTGGAGAAATGATTTTGGTTTGATTTATATTTCATTGGCAATTATATAAGCTCTTCCCCGAGTCATCATCAATATGCTTCAATTTGCATCACTCAAAAGTCAGATTTTGTTGTTCGATATCACCTGTTATGTAAGGTTTGTCTCTGATTATTAAACTTGATTGAAAGTTATTGAAGTTATATCTAGGTAGACAATTACCTTTAAGCATTTCCTTTGTTACAGCAAATTATTGTAATGTCCATGTGTTTTCAAATAGATTTATTATCACTGTTGATTGTTTGAGAATTACTTGAGAATGAAAGCATATGTGTACTAGAGCATTTACCTTATCATGAGCATGTCATAACTGCTGATAAGTGTGGAGTTTTTTCCCACAGCACATTACATCTAGACTAGGGCTGGGACAGGTAACCCGGGTACCCTGGACGGGTGGTTAATGAGTTGGACCCGGGTACCCGTTGAATTACCCGGACCCGTTTTGTCAAACAAGTCAAAAGTACAATAGAAAGATACATTGCAAATGAATTTTTGATATGTTCTAAAGGGGGTATTTGTTATTCAAATGATTTATTAGAGATGATGTGCCCTCTCCTTTGTGGCTGAGACGAGTTGGAAACACAATATATTTTGTTCTGGCTAGAAGATTAACTTAAAACAGTGTTATGAAGGGTATCCGGGTAGGGTAGGGTAATAGGGGGTTGGGTACCCGGGTAGGAAATTAAGACCCGTCCCAGCCCTAATCTAGACGGACTCATCCTCGGTATCTCCAGGGCTAGCAATCGTCTCTATACACCTCTGGAGTAGTCATGTATCTCTGTGATCAGATTATCTGTCCTTGATCATTGTTAAGAAGCAAGAAATGAGGAATTTAGTTTGGTTCTGTATGTTTAATTAGCTGTTTTCATCTTCTCGAAAGTCCTCACAGTGCTGTTACATCTCTCAGTGTATGGAGCCTTTAGTACATTGCATTCATACTCGTAACATCGAACTAATACGATTTGGCCCAGCATTACCAATAACTTTTTGGCAGTCATATTTATCTATGTCATGTTATCATATCAATTCAAACTTTGGTTTTTTAAAACCTACAAAAAGGATAAATAAGACTTTTGAACAAATCACCTTTCACACAGACATTACAGAGGTTTGGCTTGTTTACTCCCGTCAACTAGCATATACTTTTCATATCAAAGCCAAACAGAATAACATAAATAATAAGGAGTATCTTTTGATGATAACTCAAGGGCAGATAATTTCCAAAATTGTCATCATTTGTATATTGAATGTGAAAATCGTATTAAAGGGAGTCATAAAATATTCTTAACTTAACAGCTTGTCTCACTTAGAATATGATCTCACAAGGATTGTTAAAGTTGAGATGGAATAATTTGGGCGATTTTATATATAATGATCGGCAAACATAAGAGGCAGCACAGTTTGTTCCAGCTCTGTTTATAGTCAATGTTGTATGCAAGAATGAACAAACATATCACATAAATATCCTTTTCCACATGAGGGTAAAATCATCACTATTTCCTTCTTGGAAATTTTGGAAAAGCAAATGTCTCTGTAAAATATTAATTATTCACCATATTTATCATATCACTCAAAAACATTACGATAGGCCTTATTGTGATATTGACATACATTATATACAATGCTATTTATAGAGTTTCAAAGTAGATATTTTGTTTACTTTAGCACTGACATTACATAAGTTTGTTGTGGTGACGTCATCATGATGCAAAAGTTGAAACGAAATTTGAAAATATTCTCAAATTATTACTAAATCTTGTCATTGAGCTTACAAAGAGAGTTGAACTTAATCACTCTGTTTTCTCCTGTATGCTCTTTGATCATTCCACTTTAGATGTGCGAGTTTCTTTGTGTTAGCTAGCTGTCAATCAAAAAGTTAAATTTAATATTTTTAAATGTCAAATCGGATTGTCAATTCTTTATCATTATGGTTTTGATAAGATTTCAATATGTCTTGTTCAATATGAATAATTTTTGCGATCAGATTTCAGTCATATATAATCAGATACTATGGCTTTTTGAAGTTCTGATCAAGATATCCTTTTTGATTAGTATTATCATTTTTTATTCCAGTGTCGTCTCTCCTGTGTCTTTTCATATAATAAATAGGTAGTCTCTCTTCATAAGCTGGTGAAGTCTTGTTCATAAAGTTGTTATCCTTTGACATAACTGTTTTCCATCTGATCATGAATGTGATAATCTCACGATTATATCTTATCCTATGTGAACAGCACCCTAAACATTTTGTCTTCACATAACCCACATAAGTGAAATGTGAGATTTTCTTGTTATCAAATACATTTGACATGTTTATATTGTAGAATATCTTCTTTGTGATATTTTGAAATCAAAGTCTTCCCGACTTGTGAGAATCTTAATTTAATATCTTGGAAAAAACGAAGAAATAAGAACAAAAATGGTATGTCCATATGGAACAAGAATTGTCATTCCACAGTTGTTACATTTAGTATTTTGTCAAGGTTACAACAAGCTATTCATATGTTTCTACGAAATAAAATTTGTTGAAAAAAGTTTGTCTTTGTCATGATTGTGCCCAACAAATTGTATTGTCAAAACATGGTAATTAGTTGGTAGAATGTTTTTAATATTTCAACTATAGAAGCAAAAGACCTAGAAAGCTGAAAGCCTGTCTACAGACTCCTTTTACTTAGCTCCTTCTAGAACAATTAGAGATTTAACAACCCTGTGACCCCAAATAATGCTCCAAGCTTAAAAAGCTATATATTCATTCTCCGAAGCTAAAGGCCTAAAATTATGATCTATGAATAGCTGACTCTCCTCCGTGCTATTTTTATCTACTTCTCTAGAATACAGCTGATACATTATGTACATACCGTATTGCCTCTAATAAGCGCTGGGAGGGGGAGGGGGGTATTTGGTAGTTGAGAAAATAAGCGCTTGGTCTCTTATTAGGGATCCCGCAATTGGCTGAAATATTGCCCAAGCAGCGTAAAGGGACGCTTATTAGAGGAAATACAGTACTCCTTAGCTGGTGAGATTTGTGATTTACAGATCTTGTTATCCTGTGACTCCTCATATTGTAATCCTCTGACCATTTGTATGATTAACTAGATTAGCGTTTGCGGGACACTGCAAAAGCAGAGCCGCCCCGAAACTTGGGGTTTCGCCTTACCCTGTTTCGCCTTCTACAAGCCTCAGCATATTGGGCATTTTCTTGTGACCTTGACTTTTGACACTCAAGGTCACGCAATCAATGAATCGTTTCATTGAATTTAACATTAATGTAACGAATTAAAGTGTTAAAAGTTAAAATAATCCATTTTCTTAAAATATGTTGACCTTGCGGTGACCTTGACCTTTGACCTTGAAAGTGAACATGTCATTGTAATTCCCCAGAGATGTAAACACTTATACATGTTCATGAGTTCTGAAAAGCTTAATGGGATACAGTTATATCCAAATTAGTTGCACATTGCAATAACACAAATCTCATGACCTTGACCTTTGACCATAAGGTTATACTCAATGAAAAGTGTTCATTGATTGTGTAACAATCATCTATTGATTAAAAGTGTTCATAGTTAAAATAAAACATTTTCGCAAAACCATGCTAAAGTAGTGACCTTGCTGTGACCTTGACCTTGGACAGATTCTAGCGAAAAACCTTGACCTTTGACCTTGAAAGTGAACATGTCACAATCGTTCCCCCGAGGTACATTGTATAAGCAGTAAGTTATGAATACAAGTTCTGGAAAGCTTAGTAGAAAAAAGTTATAGCCATTAGTATGAGCGCGGCGGTGGCGGCGGAAACTGCACAAACACTGAAAGCTGCTAATTAGATAGCCTGATGAGCTACGGAGCAAATGGTTCTATATGTACCAAATAGTACTTCAAAACTGTAAGACCTAGGTCAATGAAACCGTGTATGTTGTTCTGTCAGCATGTGCCTTTTCATTCTCTCCCCACAGAGGCAACTCAGTTATACCTGAATCAGCCTCTGTTCTATTACGGCTAATACACGGGACAGAAAAGTAGAAATCTGATTGGAGGCAATCGAAGTTAGTTGTGCAATCAGCGACGCCGTTTCAAAAGGGGTCATTCGCAAAAGCTCGGCTATTCCCGGTGATTCGGCATTCAGGGGAGATAACTCTTACTTCTACAAAACATCGCTTTTTTACCTTCTCATTAGTTTTTATTTGGTAAATTATTAAAATAAAATTTATCATAAAACAAAGAACAATTTACACGATTATAAAACAGTATGTTTCTAATGAAAAACCCTATCCATATCTGATTTTTAATTATTTTCCCTCTCACACTGTTAATGAAAAATAAACCTAAAGGCATGATGCTTTCGAAAGTCACTGTACGACCGTTGAGAATTCCCAAAGTCGTTGATATCCAAAAGGTGTTTTCATTGGCTGCAGATAAGGGAGCTATCTCAAGTTACAACTTTTTGCCGCTAGGGCAATCTGCCGGAAGTTCAGGTATGACTGAGTTGCCTCTGTGGGGAGAGAATGGTGCCTTTTGGGATTTTTACTTCTTGTGAGTTTTATCTTTGATGGTTTCCAAGGAAATATATATACACAATTTGTTTCCACAGAAATGTTAATAAAAGTACCGAGGGTACAGAAGCTCACCTTAAAATGAATGATGTGGTAAAATGGTTTGTGTAACCATCTTTTATATGATAATTGATTATGGCTGCCTTCATGATTTTTTTATCTTTTAAAATGCTATTCTTCTGTTGGAAACCACTAGAGCTTAAACAAACATTAATACAAGAATGATATAATCATGATTTGTTAACAAGCAGTAGGTTTTTGTATAACTTTGTTGTATATCTATGGCTGAATTGGTGACTATCTTGGACTTTTTAATCTTCAAAATGCTACTTTTATGTGGGCATCTGTATTAATTTCATTATGATATCTTGATTGGTTTAGGAGTATTCATTTAGTCACACTCTCAACTTCCAAAGAACTAAAAAGATGATGCACATAAACATTTGGAATATATCCCTCTGACACAAATCACAAATTCAGCTAGTGATATGTCTCATGTAATTCTAACTGAAGATTTCTGAATATCTTAAATCTTGACATATGTTAGTGCAATCTGATTGGTCAGAATAGGCTAGCAACTTGGGGGTTTATGCTAATTACTAGATATGATGACCTATGATGACCTCTTGCACCTGCATGTAGCTTATGTAACTTATCCTCTTATGTAAGTTACTGTTATACCATATAGTGAGTGTTCTCCCCTCATTTCAATATGCAATACAGATACTCTTTAGAGGAGAGTTGCAGGAGAGGGGCTGGAAGGATAGGAGGGGAAAGGGGGGGGGGGGGAGGAGGGTGTTTGGGGAGGATAGAAGAGAGGTTTGCAATGGAAGGACAGGAGAAAAAAAGGGAGGTGGGAAAGGGGGGATAGAAGGGGTGGGGGTAGAAGAGAGGTTTGCAATGGAAATAATCTGGAGGTCAACTCAGTAATATGTTTATTGAAGTATCTTAACTAACAGAGAGAATTGGTGAGAAAGACTTTGTAAAAAAAGAATTGTTCAGACAGCTGTTCAATTATAATTAGTTTCGAAGATGAATATTAAATGATATCTTTTATTAGCATATCAAAAAAAATAAAAGATAATTTGTTATTCATTAACCAAAATTTTCAATTTGGAATAAATTAATTGCATGGGAACAAAGGAGTAAAAAACCTAACAGTTAGTGTTGGGAGTGAACAAATTTAATCATTTTAAATGCTTTTGAAAAGGATTTGTTTGAATTGAATGATCATTATAATTATCTAGATAATCATTGTTCAGACCGTAATCAGATATAGATGATTAAAAAATGTATATTTATCCCTCACTGGCTATGTTATTTGCCATATATGAAGTGTCAGGAATTATGTAACCCACTGATGGAGTGAACAACTTTTATCATTTTATGTTTTATTAAAAAGGATTTATTAAAACAGTCATGCTTCAGGCTGTTCGCAGATAAAGATGATTCATACATTTTTTTGTAACTGTATTTATAGTGTTGATAAATATTACAACAAGCGTATCAATACAAATATAATGACATTGATTTGATTGATCAGGAAATGTATTCTTTTCAATGAATTTCATGAAATCTAATTGAAAATTCAATATAATTGACATATTGACCATCTTGGATTCTTGATAATAAAATAAATGCGTCTTTGTCAGGAATCACTATATATAAAAATACTCACTTTTCAGAATGATATCTTAATTGATTTAATAGGAGTAGTACTTGGCCTGAAATCTAATTGAAAAATAATGACTTCTATGATGACATGTTGTTCCCAGAACCCCTTCAGCATGATACAATTATCATTTAGTTTTACAGGTATTTATCAAACACATGGTATTGGAACTGGAACCTGATACAAAATACCTCTATTATTAACTTATCATGTAGATTACAGTACATAAAAGCAGATTCTTGACTTGTTAATATTAACTCATCGTGCAGATTGTTGTACACAAAAGCTGATTCTTGACTTGTTTAAATTGTTATTTGTAAAAAGTATTACTTTTAATAGAATACAAGTATACTTTTCATAAAGACAATTTATATACTTTCCATAAAGTCCATTATGTTCTATTTATCAATTAGGTCATGATTACTATGCAATATACAAGCAGGCAGGGCTGCTAGCCCCAGATCCTTAAGGAGAGTGTAGCAATTTGTGTATTTGGCTTTGTGTACGTATATTTGGAGAAGCATCCTAGTGTGCTGAGCATGTAAACCTGAACTCTGGCTAAGCCCTTATGTGTGGTATTAAAAGACTTGACATGAGAGAACATGAATTGTTGTGAAAAATATATATAATTTCACAAAATATAGTTAGCTTATGTCCTAAATTGATTTTGTGTCAAGAAGAACTTCTGTTAGATATAGAAATGGTACAAATATGAGTAAAACACAGGAACTGGAACCTGATGCAAAATAACTCTTTCCACATCAACTTATCATGTAGATTGCTAAACACAAAGCTTATTGTTGACAAGTTTTGTGTAAGTTGTTATTCTTAAAAAGAACATATCACTGTCATGAGAATACAAGTCTAATTTCCATAACTCTTATTGCATACACATGGCCATATAGCATAATGCTCTACCATATCAGGTCAGGTTGATTATGCAACAGACTAGCAGCTGAGACTGTGATGCTAGCAGCCTGTATTGGGATGTGTATTAGAAAAGCATAGGAGTATCTGAACTCTGGTTGACCCCTTTTGTGTGGTATTTAAAGGAATATAAGGGAGATACCATTGTTTAAAATTCAACATGATGTTTAATGTCATTGGGTTTTTGCAGCTAGTTTATGCAGCCATAAATATTTTAAACAAATTAATTAATTATGTTTGTCTTTCATCTTAATGTTTTAGAAACACTTAAAAATATAGAACAACTTGCATGACAATCTTAAATATTTCATATTCAAGATAATATTATGATTAGTAAGTTCAAATTAGTGAATTTATATAGTGCGAGTGATCACTTGATGAAAGCTTAAAATTTAGTAATAATGATGTGTCATCTGCAGCTGAAAAGTCAATATGGCTGCTATCGCGGCCATCTTGGATTCTCAAAACTGAAACGGCTACCTTTGTTGGATTAATCACTATAGGTATAACATACTACAATATGAAAATGATATCTAGATTGGTTTAGGAGAAGTAGTCATTTTCATGAAATCTAATTGAAAATTCAATATGGCTGCCATGGCGGCCATCTTGGATTCTCAAAACTGAAACGTCAACCTTTCTGTGAGGAATCACCATAGGTATAACATACTACAATTTCAGAATGATATCTAGATTGGTTTAGAAAGAGTAGTCTTTTCATGAAATCTAATTGAAAATTTAATATGGCTGCTATGGCGGCCATCTTGGATTCTCAAAACTGAAACGTCTACCTTTCTGTGAGGAATCACCATAGGTATAACATACTACAATTTCAGAATGATATCTGCATTCGTTTAGGAGGAGTAGTCTTTTTCGTAAAATCTAATTGAAAATTCAATATGGCTGCCATGGCGGCCATCTTATATTCTCAAAGCTGAAACGTCTACCTTTCTGTGAGGAATCACCATGGGTATAACATACTACAATTTCAGAATGATATCTGGATTCGTTTAGGAGAAGTAGTCTTTTTCCTGAAATCTAATTGAAAATTCAATATGGCTGCCATGGCGGCCATCTTGGATTCTCAAAACTGAAACGTCTACTTTTCTGTGAGGAATCACCATGGGTATAACATACTACAATTTCAGAATGATATCTGCATTCGTTTAGGAGAAGTAGTCTTTTTCCTGAAATCTAATTGAAAATTCAATATGGCTTCCATGGCGGCCATCTTGGATTCTCAAAACTGAAACGTCTACCTTTCTGTGAGGAATCACCATGGGTATAACATACTACAATTTCAGAATTATATCTGGATTCGTTTAGGAGGAGTAGTCTTTTTCCTGAAAGTTTACGGACGGACAGACGGACGGACGGACGGACAGACGGACAGACGGACGGACAGACGGACGACGGACGAAGCGCCACGACATAAGCTCACATTTACTTTGTAAAGGTGAGCTAAAAAACCTAAAGACCGTACTCAACAAAATTTGGTATTTGGAGCAGTCAGTATGTAGAGATGTGGCTTTTGAGACTTTCAACATCTTGGATCACTATTTTTAGCAGTTCCATGAAAACCTTACTTAGAAATTCCTAAAGCCCCGTTTATATGTGCGGTTACCCCTGGGGGTAAAGGCAAAAAGGCAAAGAGGGGTATACTTACCCCCGGGGGCAAAGTGCGAAATATTTACCCCTGGTCTGGAGGTAGGGCAAATCAGATACCCTCGGGGGTATAAATACCCCTGGGGGCAAACCTGTCATGTAAACACTTTACTTCGTATACCCCAGGGGGCAAAACTGAATATCCTTATAAAAGTCAATATATGAAGAGAAAATAATGCCCCTAGGTATTGCAATTTCATTTCATATAAACGCAATGCAATATTTGACTTTTGCCCCTGGGGGCAAATTTACCGCCAGGGGTAAATGTGCGGCATGTAAACCCACCTTTAGAGAGCAGAAAAATTGCTCTTGGTAAATCTTATCATGATGTGTTGATCAAACAGTCCTGCAGGCTTGCTTCAATATTTTAAGGCCAAAATATAAGGATTTTAAGGCACTTTTCTGGGCAAATTTTAGGCCAGTTATTGAATCGAGAAAAAGCATGATTCCCAAACGAATCATTGGAGGGACACAAAGTAACAGAATGCACTGTGGACCATGTTGATATTCAGCAACAGCAGAATCACACTAAGATCATGAATCTATTAATAGATAAAGGGTGTTACTCTCAAACTGTATTAAATGAGACAAAGGCAATAACATATTGTAATCTTTGATAATGTTTGTAGTGAATTTAAGGCTAATATAGGATTTAAGGCCAAGAGGCCAAATAACAGGCTTTTTCCAGGCTTGTAAAATCCATGGTGAAATGACCCCAAATCAGACGCGAAAATAGCAAATCTAAATTATTTATTGTAGAACAATGAAAGGAGAGTGAATGACAGATCTTACCTCAATATACAATTGAGACAAAATAAGCTAGATCTGTTACACCTTCCGAAGGACAAACTCTTCACAGTACAAAACAACAAACGATTGTGTATAAGGTATCCATTTATTTCCTTCTGCCCTGGTCTTGTATGATGTTTATTACATACTGCCCTGGTATACATGTAATACAAACACTATGAGCAATTACTGTCATCATCTCAGGCTTATCAAAACAGCGTTTTCAATTTCATAATTTATCAATTATTTTACAATTTACATTCTCATAATGTCAAAATATAACAGATTGTCCAACATAATATCTCTAACATTCAAAACAAGCAAACGTAAGTAACTACATTAATAAATTACTGTATCACTGGCTTAAGTTTATTGGTAAACAATTTGTATTTGTAACAATGTTAATGTTATCTTAGCACTAGGAAAATATTTAGCAATGCAATAAAAGAATTGCTAAGATAATCAAACATATCTTATTAAGATAAAGCATTTTCTACTAAGCACTTCATAAATGAATATTGGGGTATGCTTCTAAAATACCTACATTAGTTCTAAAGTCAATAATCTTGTTTTTACACCACCTACAATGAATTCAGCTATTTTAGTATAAAGATATTGTCATGTTACATTAAATATGATTGATCTATTTGTTGTTTACAAGTCCAACTGGCCATTAATACATTACAATAGTTTGTCACCTAAAACCAGACATTGAAGCAATCAAGAAATATACACAATATACAAAGTTCATTGTGATGAAAACAAAGATTAACGCATGTCATTTTGTAAAATTTACTTCATGAGCCCAAAACATCTCCTTGAGATTAGTTTGAGGTAATAATGTTGTAATATTGGGAGTCTGAAGGTATATTCAAATACATGTTATTATAGTCCAATAGTAAGTCTAACAGTCTTTTCAAATTGTGAATGGTCAATAAATTAGCAAATGTCACACAAAAAACACAAGCTGTTACATCTGATAATCTTGTCCTGATAATTCAAATCAATGTCAGGTCTTTTAACAAGTTCCACACCATCACTTATTAATCAATCAAGTGAATTTGACTGTTATTCTTATGTCTCTATATTTTTTTCGACAGATGCTGTGATGCCAAATATATTGAAATACATTCTTGGACAAAAAAAAGAGTATTCTTTTTGAGCTATGATCAAGTTAGGCCACTTTATTGCTAGTCAAAACACTGTTTCAGCTTAATGATGCTGAGCCAAGCAAGATAGTAAATTAAACTAATATTTTTCTATAAGTTGCTTAATCTATTGTGAGCAAATAATTGAACAAGACACCATTTATACCAAGATATAAAGTTGATATTGAAAATCTAACCTTGATTAAATCATATTGTAACAATTGAGGGGGTTCACAAAACTTATCTACTAAGTTTCCAAAATTTGGGACAGCCTACGATAAAAGTAGATGAAGATGAAGACATAACAAGAATGAAATGGATATAATACAGTGAGAAAGGTATTAAGTTAGATGGTGGAGCAATATTGACTCCATTGTTTTCTACCAGAAAGGCACTGGCAAAACATGAATTGAAGGTTGAATTGCTTTTGATTTAAAAAATATACAAGCACTTCATTGGGCAGACAAAATATTGTGTCGTCTCCAGGCATAGGCAAGACCATACATAAACATTCAAAACAACAGTTTCTCGCAAACATGACAGGACATTAAAGAATAACAGACAGGATGTTCACAACCAGTTACACTGCTTGAAGACTGATGGAGGTCAGAATGAAGATAGAGAGTATAGCAGAGCATTTAGTGATGACAAATCATAACACAGATGTACTGCTGAATCAAATTGTTAATCATTCTTATAGGCCAATATTCAGATTTGACTAATGACAGGTTACCCAAGAAGTTTTAGAGAGTTTTTTATTATAATTTTGACCTAATGAACAGAACAGATTGGTTTGGCTGTTGGGGCTCTAAACAACAGTGAACACAGCCAAAAACATCAAAACACTCCATGAAATTACATACTACAACCTCAACACAGTAATAAAGACATTGAAGTTTTGGTTGAAATCTTAAATGTGGTTTATTAACAACATTACTTTTTCAAAGGGTTAATTACTTTTACTATCTGAATATAAACATGCCCATTTGGTCTTTAATCAAATCCTGGTGACCAAGAATACAATTGTGGCAACCGGATAAAGAGAACTATCAAAAGTCATATAGCAGAAACACAGGCAATAGGTAGATGATTGATTAGCAATGGTGAAGTGCAGAAGTAAGGAAAGCACAAATTGCCAGGATATCTTGAAATACAATGTTTACAAATTAGTTTCACCTTCTCAAAGTTTAATTTTCTTTGTGAACATACCATATTTCATTTGTTCAGGTTTCTCTGGTAACCTGCCTAGATCTAATCATTCAAAGAAGACATACAGTATTATTGTAAACACACACGACACACCCACCTACAAACACACACAGTGAGGGACTATCTAGCTACTGGTGGGATATTTAACAAGTCATTAACAACAAATCACAGTTGACCGTCACCGCTATATTGTAGTCTGATCAGTTATCTCCCCTTGGCATTGTTGTAACCAAAACATAACATATTAACAATTCAAATACAAGGACATATTGAAAATAAGACTTGAATGATAACAATGGTGATTGTTTCAGCAAAATGGAATTGTTGATGGTTGATAGACTTCAAAACTATAAGAATGGTTTTATGATGAAATGAAGAGTATATATGTATATATATAACACTGGCAAAAATTGGTTCTTCATTGAACAGACTTCAGATAAAAATATTGACTTTAATTGTATTGATTTCATAGGCTTTATTTTCACCAGATTCTGCAACAAAAAGTTGACAATGATTCACACTTCATCACCCTCAAATGTTAAGTTCTAATTCTTCCTGGAGAAAAATCAAGAAATAACACACAAACATAAATGTTCAGGCGATAAAATGCTCATGAGATACTTTGGTAATGAAATGTTGTTTTGAAGAAATATGATACAAGATGAGTAAATCACTCCTGAACTAATGTCACTTTCCAACTCAAGGGGAGATAACTATGTATGCACTATACATGCTTGCACCAATTCTGCCATGTGATCCCTGGTCCGGGAGAGGTTCAAGTGAAAGACACTGTAGATGATTCCTGCTGGTCCTCTCTATACCAGCTCCAACACCTGAAAGAGCAAAATCAGTCTAATAAGAATCTATCTAGTTCCGAGGAATAAAATATTCAAAATATTA
This sequence comes from Steromphala cineraria, assembly GCA_916613615.1. Lineage (NCBI taxonomy): Eukaryota > Metazoa > Mollusca > Gastropoda > Trochida > Trochidae > Steromphala > Steromphala cineraria. The sequence continues at coordinate 28,775,119 of OU744735.1, read as the reverse complement.
ACTCTACAGACATCCTCTACACCCCATACCTTGTATGTTTTTAACAGTTTAGTGCAGTACTGAGTGGATCAAACACACTTGCAATTAATTCCAGACAGTCAATAACCAAACACTTCCTGCCTTTTTGATTTACAGGAGCGTTAAACATATAAAACTGTTTGAACTAACATTATGATCCTAGAATTTGAGAGGTGGGGCAAATCATGGATTGATGAGTTTGGGTCAACATTTGAGGGGACCTTTGTTCTAGACCTTTATAACTTCACGGTCAGGTGATTTTGAAGCCATATTGGTAGTTGAGTGAATGAGTGAACTGTTTGGAGCCGCTCGTTGAAATGTTCAGTGATGAAATGAGGCTTTTGCTGCCCCACCCAAAATACATTACTTCATAAGCTAATAAAGGGTAAGATACATTAATCTATCGGCTAAATACCTTAACTGTTCCCTGGCTGTTGGCTGCCACCACTACATTGGATCTCTGAAATTAGATAAGTCATACAGCTTCAAAAATTGAAAACATTTAGCATTATGCATTCAAAGCAATTATCATTTTTATCTCAAAACAATAAAATAAATTAATCAGAAACAAGATTTTCTCTAGGGATGTTTATATTTTCATGTTGACCTAAAATGAGTACAGATAAAATATCAGTACGGACAAACAGCAATAATGAACTTACGGGTCGCCAAGTGACAGCGCTGACAAACTCGTTAGCGTCTTCGTCCTTCCTGTCCTTATCCTGTCAACAGAGATCAATATTCCTTAGCTTATCATTTCAGAGTTGCTGGTGTATAAGATTCTCTTCAATGATGAGTTAAAAAGGACTCTGAGTGATCCCCTTACATGGTTAACAATCCATTGATCAAGGAATGCTTCTTGATTTGACATGCACAAAGATAGTTTTATTTTATATCAGCTAGCTCATCAAAATTGTTGAAGCATTGTGAAACCATACGGAAGTGAAATATTGAAATTGTTTTAAAGCATTAAAGCATGAAATACATTATCTTGTTAACTTGTAGTTTAGATCAAACTGAACTTGGGTCATACTATCAGGATTGAAAACTTTTCTAAAAGGGAGTTTAACATGATAGTTGTACTCACAAGAACACTTCGGACCGTGTCAAACTTGTATGTCATGACCTGTTTCGAGAGGCCTTTATAGTAGATGTACAGGGAGTTGTTCTCACTACCTGCAGACGAAAACATTTCATATGATAAACTTGAACTTAGTGCTGGATAATGTGACACAAAAGGGAATAAGTTCTAAAAGTTTTCGTTTACCATGTGAATATTTATTAAGAAGTTGTTATAAGCCTTCTACCAGGAAACCTGTGTTAGTGGATATTTGTGGATAAATAAAAACATTTTGCAAACATTAACATAATTCTGTCCTAATAAGACGAGAAGAGATACTTCTCAAAGTTTTACTGGTTAAGAGAATAGAAAGTCTTACCACATGAGACATAGTCTCCGTCAGTGGCCAAGCCAACAAAGTTCTTCTCATTGACGTGACCCTTGAAGGTCCGCACTGAGTTGGGTTTGCTGAGGTTCCACAGCTTCAGCTGACTATCTGTTGAGCTGCAATATATCAATAAAGTGTTACAGCTCTTTTAGTTGCATACAGAAACCATTTCTACCCAAAATCAACTATAACAAGAGTAACTTAAAACTAGATTAGCGTTTGCGGGATACCGCAAAAGCAGAGCAGCCCCGGAACTTTGGGTTTCGCCTTACCCTGTTCCGCCTTTTACAGGCCTCACCAAATTGGGAATTTTCTCGTGACCTTGACCTTTGACACTCAAGGTCACACAATCAATGAACACATTTCATTGAGTATAACATTATTGTAATGAAATAAAGTGTTAAAAATACAATTAATCCATTTTCTCCATATATGTTGACCTTGCTGTGACCTTGACCTTCGACAGTTAGTACCCAAAACTTTTTGAAAATGTTGAACTTCTCAAGAGATAATATATACAAAATCTAAACTTCATAGCACAAAAACTTTTCAAGTTATTGTGTTTAGAAGGAATTGCAATAACTCATATCTCATGACCTTGACCTTTGACCTTCAAGGTCACACAATAATTGAACACTTTTTATTGAGTATAACAATCATGTATTGATTAAAAGTGATCATAGTTAAAATTAAGCATTTTCGCTAAACCATGCTTAAGTCATGACCTTGCTGTGACCTTGACCTTTGACAGATTGTAGCCGAAACCTTTTCAAAATTTTTTACTTTTCCAAGGATGATATATACCAAGTTAGAGCTTCATAGCACAAAAACTTTTCAAGTTACCGTGTTTACAAAGAATTTTGTGGTGATTTTATAACTCGTGACCTTGACCTTTGAACTTGAAAGTGAACATGTCATAATGATTCCCTGGAAGTATTAACATTTAGACATGTTCATGAGTTCTGAAAAGCTAAATGGGATAAAGTTATACCCCAATTTAGTGCATTTTGTAATAACTCATATCTCATGACCTTGACCTTTGACCTTCAAGGTCACACAATCATTGAACACTTTTTTTTTAGTATTACAATCATGTATTGATTAAAAGTGTTCATAGTTAAAATAAAGCATTTTCGCTAAAACATGCTTACGTCATGACCTTGCTGTGACCTTGACCTTTGACGGATTGTAGCCAAAACCTTTTCAAATTTTTTTACTTTTCCAAGGATGATATATACCAAGTTAGAGCTTCATAGCACAAAAACTTTTCAAGTTATCGCGTTTACAAGGAATTCTTAGTGTGAATACATAGCTCGTGACCTTGACCTTTGACCTTGAAAGTGAACGTGTCAAAATCGTTCCCCCGAGGTATGAGGAGTAAGGTATGAATAAGAGTTCTGGAAAGCTTAGGGGGAAAAAGTTATAGCTAGTAGTACGAGTGCGGCGGCGGCGGCGGCGGCGGCGATGGAAACTTCACAAAAACTGATAGCAGCCCCGTCCTTAGACGGGGCTGCTAAATAAATATAAAGATAAAAATAAAAATATATATAATAAAAAAAATATTTGTAAATTAATGAATCCAGTGTGATGATAGCGACTCACGCAGAAACGATTTCCTGAGCGTTGACAAACTTGGCGTATGACACAGCCTTCCTATGTCCACGGAAGACAGCAACAGGCTGTTTGGTGCTGCGTAGGTCGTAGTAGTGTACACAGTGGTCTGGGGACAAACAGTAGCAATGATTAAGTCATGGGCAATATTGATCTTCACAAGTACCTTCCAAATAACTAACTAATTGATAATCTACTAGTTTATTTGTTAATTTTTGGACTGATTTTGATTTTAACACATTTTATTAGATGATGGAATTAGGAACAAGCTATTCACCTCTTGCACCTCAGGGAACTTTTTGCCAAGTATTTACAATGTGACATATAATCTGAATAACAACATACATGAACATAAGGATTAACCACACCCCTACAACCAATAATTTCTTTTCTCCACTTTTGGACAAGCACTATGTAATGTCCGAAAAGAAATGCTTCCCATAGAACCATATCTTTCAAAGGTTTGTATAGATAGTTGAGTGGAGTCGAGACAGAGTTGACAAGGTGTTAGGTGTCTAACCTGCAGATCCGAAGGCGAGGTGGTATCGACTCTCAGGGTTGAACTTGACACAACAGACATTGGCCTTGGCTTCCAAGTTGGACACCGAGTGCTCACAGTTTGTGGACCACAGCTTCACTGAGAAGAGAGAATGGGCAATGATAAGGATAAGTAAGTTTTCACATCTCTCCATGGCAAACTCACAAAGGACATGCATACATAGCAGGTGTCTGATAGGACACACCATAGTAAAAATATCCTGCTGGGTATTTTGGGGGAGAGATACCATAATGTACTGGCAAAAGACAAAATGGTAGACTAAAGCTGACAATTCTATCTTGAATAAAGTAAATTTGTTATGGAGGTTTTAGTTCCTGAAAAATATTTCACTGGTTAATTCAACACAGGTGTCGTTATATTCATCTGAGCAATGGAATCCCTTTGTTCAGGGCTCATGTTTTATAAAGTGAATATGAGAGTTGAGATTTATTGTCAGCAATATTTCAGCTATTCAACACGAGCATGTTTCCATCCAAAGAGAAAGGGGATCAACAGGATGAGGGACAAGACGGAAAGAAAGAAATAGTGAGAGAAAGAATCGAATTTGGCCGGCTTCAACCCATCGACCTGTTCAGCTTTGGTGACCCTTCGAGTAGCATGAAAGCTCTAGCAGTAGCAGGCATAGCTTTTTGGGTCGTGGATGTACAAAAACCACCAGACCTTGATAAGGTATTGAGTCAAGTGGTGGGGGTTTTATTAGAGAAGAGTCAAAGAATCTCCTTATTCACTTTTCATGAGAATGAGTCACTAGCCTCTCACCCTTTGCGTCATCAGATCCAGATGCTAGCAGTTTGGGATCCATCCGGTTGAAGTCAACACTCCAGCATCTCTTCTCATGCTCCTGACATAAACAAATATTCCTGGTTAAGTCTTTGAAAGGCAATTAGCAATGATATCAGGAAATACTTCAATAACAAATTGTTTTGAAAATTTTGAATTACACGTTCACTCATTCATCAAGCGGAATGTAAATCTGTTTATTTACTGGCATTATTCGATTGATTTACTCAGAAAGACATGATTATCACAGTTATTCCACAATGACAGATCGTCACCTGAAACATGCGAGACTTGGCTCCTGTGAATGCGTCCCACAAGGTGACCGTGCCCTCGTAGTCCGAACTGGCCAGCATGCTCTTGTGGTAGGCACTCCATGTCACACAGCTACAACACAATACATACAAGATCCTTTAGTATTCATTTCATAAGATGCATATGAAGCAGTATAGAAATCAATTTTGGTTGGTAATAAAGGAATAAGAAGACTTTTTACATTTTGCATGCTGACGCAGATGAACATTTTTGCCTGAATATCAGTTTGACCCTACCTCTCTCTTGGGAAATAATTAAAAGCACTGTGACTAGTGTCATTAACATTGTATGTCATAGAAACCTACATAGTAGCCTCTACATATTATTATTATCATTATTGACAAGTCTACAACTAAAGATTTATCACTAAATGTTCCCTCTTTCAAATAAAGATACAGTGACAAAAAGTTTTATTCGTACAGGTGAAAAGATCACTGTTTGAACGAAATCCTCATCCTCTGCTGGAGCAGCTAATGGCTGCAATACTGCCAAAGTGGTGCTGAACAATAACTCCAAATACTCTACTGAAATTTTGAAAATCTCACCTGATTTTAGAGTTGCAGAGCATCTCTATAACAGGGTAGTGGATGTCCACCACATCCTTGATGACGGTTCCGTACTCATACACCTACAATTACACGGCAGAATATTCAGTTTTGTGGACATTCATTGAACAAATACGTAATTCTGTTTTACAAACTTCTTGTCACATTTCCCTACCAGTGCATAACATGAGGCCTGTTGAACAGTTCTTTCACTGAAGACTTTTGCCCAGGCTGATTACCGAGTTTAGTTTTGACAAAATCATACTTTCAATTTTTTAGTCTTTAAGCTTTCAATAGTTAATTCCTAGTTTTACATCTAAAATTAAAACAATTCAAGAGTAGGAATAAACTGATTTCTTTGATTTATTTGAACTGATAATCTCAAACCTTACCTTTATTTTTTTGGTAACACCAGCAATTGCAAAATAATCACAGTCTCTGTCAAACTCAATGCTGAAATGAAAACTTATATGTAGATAATAAAATTTTCATTTTCTCCAATCTAACTTCTCAGAACACATAGAACCTTTGCATTTAGTTTAACACATCAGCGCAAATGGCATCACACGTTTCTGATATATACAAAATCATATCAATCAACTTGATATTAAAGAAAAGTCTTTTATTATACATCAGCACAAAGGTGTAACTTGTCTGCAATACATACACATTTATACTGTTAAACTCTTACAGAAAACATAAAAGACTTGTATCAAGTTTTTTTGCTGGTCTGACTGTGATAGATAGATATTCATAAATCAGATACCTGGAGACAATACTGGATCCACCGTTGTAGAGATCGACAGCGTAACTGAGGGTGGCAAGGGGACGGAACGAGGAGAAGCGTGTGAACTTGGAGAGGGAGTCGGTGAACTCGGTGAGTCCGTCTTTTGAGTCCTCCCCTGCAACACACATTGTGAAGGGAATGAAGGATGGGTATTGTTGTGAGAGTTCATACATGACAATTCTAAGACTTTAAATGGGAATAGGAGGCCTTGTGAAGCTTTTTGTCTTGAAAACAAAGACTGTGCCACATCCACAATACATTTTATATAATACATCTTAGAAATAGCACAAATGTAAATTAACATCAGACAGGTTAATATATGATGATTTAAATCTGATCATTTAAGAAATGACTTCCAAATTTATTAAGTTCATGGAGGTATAAATTTATAAACCGCTCTACAAACTTTGTAAATATGCGCATGTGATGTGAAGTCATGATATTAAGTTTTTGCCGGAATGAACTGAATTTATTACAGTGTTCAGCGAAGCAAGTACACGCAAAGCAAATGCTATTTATTTATTTATTTCTTGACAAAAAAATACAAGCTTTGAAAAGGAAACATAATAATAATGATCTGTTTTTTTTTTGTAAAAGAGGTTTTCGAAACTGACATGTACCTGTTGCTACACCTCGCAACGCCAACCTGGTAGAGAAGTAACACTGTTCTAGATCCTCAAAATGATGGCTGATCTTTTTTCTTCTAGACGCCATTGTTGTTTGACTGAAAGACTTGCCAGCCTGGAACACAGAGTTGATTTTTTTTGCCCTACGAATTTGCACAAGTCAAGGAACAGATCATATTTGTAGGATATTACCTGCCTGGGAATATAGTCTTGGATATACCGATGAATGGAATCTAAATATTCAAATCAATTACAATCTTAGGAAGTAGTTTACAGTTAAGCCAACCCTCCTTTAAGCCTATGTATTGACTCTTGCATCTTTTAAACTTTCATGTGTACAAAATTAGAGTTAGCATCATACTGAATGCTTTGGATTCGTCTTATAATACATTTTTTTAAACCATTTTTTCACTTTGCTAAGTTTGGATAACTCTTGAACTTAAAATTTAAATTGAACTCTTTAATAATTTTATGACTCCAAAGAGAAGTTTAAAAAAATATAGCCATTGGATCTGTATCTCATCATGCCATACATAAACCATAATGATGTACAGTTGTCTGAAACAAGTAATTTGTGGTATATAAATAAACTTACATTTTTGCTTCCATTGAAGCCGTCCTGACACATGGATTCACTTATAGATGTCCTGATGGGATCAAAGCCATTGGGAACAAGATGGTCCTGAACAGGAATAACAATTACATTAACAAGACATCAAATCATCTTTTCTTATAGGAACAGACAGCAAGTGTTTGCTTTGGTATATTATATTTGGAAAATGCATACTTTGTATCCTCACAGACAACATATGAAGATCATAATAAAGTTTTTTTTACATACAACAATGCTTTTAAGTGGGGAATTAACTAATTATGGTTAACAATTGATTGACTCAAATACATAAATACAAATTGAAGGCAGGGCCAGTGAAAATCAAATGATATCCCTGACATGTGTAACCTACCGGACAGACTGTGTACTTCTGTTGCTGTTCCTGTATGCTGTCCTGTAACAAAGATTCCAGATTATTCCATGAAAATATACCCAGGATGGAAATAACACTGACCATGAACTTGTACATTCATTTGCCAAGTGCATTTTGGATGGAAGAAAAATTACATTTTACATATGGCCATTTATGATTTGTGTAATTTGGCAGATTATAGAGTATACTCACGTCAACTATTTTTGAATCCTCATCGAGTAGGTTAATCTCTCTGTTTAACTGCTCTAGTTGCTGGAAATAAATAAAATTGGATTAAAGTTTACAATGATTTGTTTAAATGTTTAAATTTAAACTAAAAATAATTTTTTCATTCATATCATAAGGAAAAACAAGTACCTTCTTAAATTATAATTCCAAGTAGACTTTTCTGAAATTTTTTTTTTGAATTTTCTTCAATTACTTTCAACATGCAAACATTCAATTACAGTTTCTAGGTGTTTTATGTAAGAAAATCTTCATTCTGATTTACCTCTTGTTTCCTATCTCGAACCTGCTGCAGGAATTCCTTTAGTATCAGGTTTTCCGCCAGCTTTCCATCCTTGAAAATAGAAACAAGATATTAATACAATTTGCGAAAGATAGAAAACGTAAAGGCATCTTCCCTATCTTTTGTAGCTCCAATGCAAATTTAATTCATAATGATAAAGTTTCATCTTATTTCAAATGTCAGATCCATAATCAGGTTTCTCTCCACAAAGAGGCTACAGAAGTCATCTAAAAAAAAAACACCAGTCTTGAGGTCAGTGCAGCCAATCTTTATCCTGCATTTCTTACCTACAAACAGCTCTATATCCCCTAAAAACAAACTCTACTAGCAAGTGAATGACTTGAATAGGATCTGTGGGAATAGAGCCCCATCATAGGAGACATAGGACAGGAACTTATTATAAAGGAAGGCATAGACAAGTGGACTCACTGCCTCGAGCTGGTGTTTCTTCTGGACAAGCATCTCCAGCAGGTGGTTCACGTTGGCCAGGTCCAGATTGTCCTCGGTCACCATGTCCAGCAGCTCACCGGGTCCAGGACCGGTCTGGGGAGAGAGATGAGCCGTTATGCATCGTCTTTATATATTGTTTGTAAGGGACATTCAACTTACTAAGCTGTTGAAGAAATATGTCGTAAGCTTTCACTTGATAGAGGACTTCCAGAATGTATCTCTACTAAGGGTGCAACAATACACAAAATATATCGAGATACACATTCTTAGCTCAGTCATCAAAAAACAATGGATAAGATGAAAATAATTCATATACTGAAATATGTTTTATTCATTTTATCACCTTCAGATAAGGGAAGCGTCCTTGGAAATGAAAACTTAAACAGAGTGACATTCCTTGGTGTAATGTAGTATAACTAACGTCCTAAAACAGTATTGAGAGATGCATTGCAGAACAATTCAAGAACTAATGGAGCTGGTACAGTTATTCAAAACAATTTCACAACAGGTGACTTTCAATAATCAGCTAGGCTATTATACAATTTGGGTCTAGTAAATATAGTAAGTAAACTACCTGTTGTTCCAGCTTTATTTTCTTCTCATCTTGTTTGCCCTTATACTTAAGAATGAGTTCATTCACTGAAACAAACATTAAGATAACATGATATACAGATGATGTGAAAATTAATCAATAAGACAGATTTGTAATTGCTATACCATTGAAACACAAAAGAACCTTTAACAAACCGTAAATAGTATAACATTGACAATCATGTTTTCATGATATTTATTATTGATTTTGAAAGATTCCTTATTGTTTTGGTAATGTTGGTTATGAAAGTGTATACTTACAAGTGAAATTGGGATATATATGTTCTGCATTGTCGATGACGTAGTTGCATTTTGGGCATCGATTAGTCTTTTCAAGACACTGCTTGATACATTTGTAACTGAAATTTTAACAAAACATATATATATAAATCAGTCAATTTGTTTATCAAAACAACTTATTTCAAGATATTTCAATTATATAAACGACTCATTTTCTATTGCATATCATAAGAGTGTAATATGATAATTTGCCAATTCTGTCAAAAGATTCATTGAAACAGTTTTGCAATGGCAAAATCAAATATTCTAATTTCACTACCTTACAAAAATATATTAAAACTGAAAATACTTCAGGTTTACAGGGAATGAAAGACTACAAGGTGAAAATCATTATGACTCACAAGAAAAGACACCGAAAGTGAAACTTACCAAAACGTGTGTCCGCATTTTGTCATATGGGCCTCCTCAATTATATCAAAGCATACTGGGCTGGAAAAAGGAAAAATAATTATTTTAATGAATAAAGATTTTGGGTTTTTTCATTTTCTGATAAAAACATACAGTGTAACGCTTTCACCACTAAGAAACCAGTTACAAATGTGTGGTTGGACTAGATTTCTTCTAGAGGTGAAAAGGTTAAGATAAATAGAAAAGTCTTTTTATTTCCCCCCTTTTTAATATTAACCTTCATCAATAATGTTAAGAGTAAATTTCAACTTGATTCTCAACGTTAACTGTTATGTAACATTACCATCAATATGCCAACTTTGTTTTTTGTTATAGTTGCAGTAGGTTATGTATTTAATTGCAATTGTTAAAGCCTACTACATGAGGAAGATGTGAGATTTCCTTCAATACCTCACTTGCTTTTTGCAAGAGTCAAATCTCATGTTATTTTGCCTCTTACTTGATATGAAATGATTTTGTATAGCATAAATGTTTCTAGCATGGGTAACTTTCTGTCAAATTGATTTTCAAAGACATTGTAGTCACACACTTCAGAAAATTGAATGCTGTTCAGTGTTGTGATTTTTACCAAATTAAGTAAAATTTTATATGGTAAAAATCCTAAACAAAGCTGAACTGTTCTCTTGACAAATTCTTGATTCTGACAACAAGATGCAATAAATTTGAAATGAAGGAAAACCTCTTTTTAACCATCAACAGATACAGCAATATTTCAAAGTGAATATTTTGTGTTTAGATTCAGTTATTGAGCCTATACATCCCTGTTTTGAATTCTGGAATAAGGCAGGGAGTATGATTTGCGGATGGGAGGGAGGTTGATGAAGAGGAAAAGGACTTTGTAAGAATAATTCAAAATTCTCATTGTGATGAGTTTAAAGAAATGTGAAATGTGTGTATATGGTGCCCTAAGGGGACAGGGAATTGATCTTTGTAAATTTATGGCTAAAGAAGAAGAAGAAAACTTTTTTTATCGTGTAGATTTCAAATTGCTATGTGTTAAATGAAGTGTGTACTGACAGCAAGAGAGAAGAGGTTCCCACAGTAGCCTGTGGGTTGTTCTAGTGTATTGTGAGGGGGTGGGAGAGGAAGCGTCCCCAGCTAGTTGTGTGTGTCATGTAACTCTATCTCACCCTGTGCCCTGTATTGTGTGAACGTGAGGCAAGGTCGTAGTGTGGGAAACACCTCCCTACAATCTGCAATATCCTCCATATGACAGCAAAGTTCAACAATCATCAACTATCCATAGACATTACTTACTGATACTGATAAGTGCTTAACCATTCTTACTGGCTGATAAACATGAACAATGATATAGTAGGATTATCTACTGATAGGCATTTCTCTCTAAAACTTAAGAATATGTTTGGATAATTTGTGAGTAATTAAGTCCGTTTTAAATTCGGTCTACTTTACCCACAGGGTACCCAAAAATATAAGGTTGATAAAACAAAACCATGACCAAATTGTACTGTTAGGTAAGATGATGACAACACCAGAATGACAATTTTCATCACTGAGATGGAAATCAGCAGAATGCAATGTTTCTAACTTACTAATTAGTGCAAATATTCATCAACATCAACTACATTTATCGAGGGAATCTACATTATCAAAGAACGTTTTTATTAAGGATGAACAATATTATTTGTATATTGGTATATTGCAATACAGAAACAAGATGCTACGAATCGGTACACACTTCTGAAAATATTCAATATATCGGAAATAACATTTTCCATCTAGATTGCAGGATAACATAAGCATTATGTTACAGAAAGTTTTGAACAAAGTGTGTACTTTTGGTTTGAAAATATGTCTAAGCCAAGTAATTGATAATCTTCCTTTTCTTTCCAGCTGAGCTGTGCTTTACTGTTGATTAGTCAGGGAAGCATACACAATCTTAATTGTGAAAAGTACCAATATATTGCAATACGTATCGCAATACATTTTTTGTATTGTAATATATTGCAATGAGGAACGATACCAATCCTTAGTTTTTATGAATAAAAAGAGTTTTTATTATAGGATGCTACAACAGTGGAATAGAAAAAAAACTCTTCCACTTTTCCTCCCATCTAGACCCCCTCCCCGATGTAGCTGTGGGAAAGTATGTGTATGTGCTGCCCCACCCATCTCACACACTGCAGACCCGAAGCACTAGCGGAAGTTGTTGAGGCTCTGGCAGTGTCTACAGCTTATAACAATCAGCTGGCACTAATAACTTCCTAAACGTCCACGACAATCTCTTCCTGTTTTAGAGAAACACTTCTGGCATATCAGAAACACTTCAAACACTCTCCAAGCCTAAGACTCAAGATTCACACTGTTGGTGATGACATTATGTTCAACTTTAACCATGTCTGACTCTTTGGAATGTTAGGTGTACAGGTGCAATACCGTAATCAACGTAATAAGTGCTCTCTCACTGGGCTTTTAACTAAAACAACATTAGGCGCCCACTCTCAAAGCATATCTTACACGACAAACCTATGAAACTTTACATAAATAATGGTTTGAAGACTTGATTTCAGTCCTCCTCTTTTATCACGGCAATTTGATTTGTAACTTTTCGCTAAAAAACTATATGCAGATCGAGAATATACAGACATTTTTATCATTCGACTGAATGATTAAGACATTTTAATAAGCGCCCCTTCTTTCAAATTTTTAAACCCAGGGAGCTTAATATGTCGAAAACGGTACTGCAATACCGACATATGTTAGAAGATGTCCCAATGATAGACAATCGGACATGGTCAATGGTTATTGGTATCTTGGTAAAACACTATCAGATCAAGATCAGACATAAAAGAGCCCTCCTTACCCTTTCAGTGAGTGAGTGAGTTATTGTTTAGTGCAGTATTGCAGCCACTAGCGGCGTACCATTTCAACTGGTCACTTATGAAGACAGTATCAGCCATACAACCTGTCACAAAATTACTGAATAACTTCAGAAGCAATCTGGCTTGTTACGGTTGTTGACATAAAACAAAGTTTGACAATTTGACAGGCCTTCTAATGTGAGTAACGAAATGTTTGCTAAACTTTGGCTACAGGCTACAGGCTACATCCATAAGATACCAGAGGAGGACAGCTGTTCTTGTACACATTAAATATACATATAAGTGTTTCTATTAGATTGATAACAAGTTATTGATCATGATTTGATTATTTTTCTTCTTGAATTTGCAAACACTGTTAGAACATTTAGTAGAACTTGTGCATTTTCAGAGATAAACCCTTTATCTGATTTTAAGTGTACTCAAATGACGCCATCACAAGATTATCATTTCATTTTGATTATTATATTGATTTGTGTCTTGATCCAATAGTATTCAGAGATAAAATTATATTTCAAAGACAACCGCTTATGGTAGGGTTTTGAACAAAGTCAGAGCTTTATTTGAAGGCATGCCAAATTTAAGTAAATGAGCACAAACCCTGGTGAGTCAATGACCACTAGACTTTCTTAATTTTAACCCCTGAATCTGAAGTCAATGATTTTTTTAACATGAAATTGAAATGAACAAACAAGTAAGTTCTAACACTGTCACATATCATCAACATTTATCAATAATCATCATCTAATTAAATGCCAATCATACATTAACAACTACTGCACGCCATTCATATTACAAGGTTGGCATTCAAAAGATGACAAGATAAATTAACAGATGAGTCATCTCCTAACAATGTAAAGGTTCAACACAGGTGTCCTGTTTTATTATCAGTGTTTATGGACTTGAACCTAAAGGTTATGAATAACAAAATATTGTGAATAATAAAGACACTTCTTATGGATAAACAACTTCTTTATTCTGTGTGAGCGACATATTGACATAGATTCTAATGTTATTGTCATGCAATCGATGTCTAAATTCAGTGTATGAAATAGGCCCGTCCGACAGCCCGGGACTGGTAACTTTTTGAGCTTTTCCTTAAATTTAACCATTATAATTTACAAAATACCAATTTTGGGCTGGCAATTTTTTTAGCTTATTTCAAACACTGCTAAATTGTTAGAATCTATGCGAAACGTCCCTACACAGAATAAAGAAGTTGTTCATCCATAAGAGTTGTCCTTATTGTTCATCACACCAACATCTAAAAAGTCAAAATATTGAGATGTCAAAATACAGATTCAAATTTCAAATTTAAAATAACTGAATGTTTTTTTCTGAAATGCTGATAAATTCCTATGCCAATTCTCTCATCAATATATATTCATGTTTTAATAGTATTAACAATAATAAATGTAGATACCACACCATGACCCTACAAGTGTTCAAGCCTTGAAAGTCCAATCAAGGAAGGATGCTGCAAATTTAACAAGGATATACCAATAATGAATATCACCAAAACATCTTTACATTGAGGAAACATCTTGAATCATTAAAAACATAACCAACTATTTATATTCTATAATTAACTAAGAAATCTTCTTAAGTTTTGACCATGAAAACCTTGACATGTGACCCATATCTGTTCTCATTCCTTAGATAAACCTTTCTCATGATTAGATGCACAGTGCATACCTCAAAGCAAGCAAAACATGCAGATCTAAGGATAGTAAGCCAGCTGAATGATAATGACAGATTTCACATTCCACTGATGCTTTTAATTCCATTCTTTATCTTAAAAGTTCTGTTTGTACACCTGTACTGATACCAGGGAATGTTGTTCTAGTATAACTGACTTTAAGTTTAACTGGTTCAATCTTTGATTCAATGAATTTATAGAACTTTGGTCATTTATATGATATATATCCCAAATATCAGTTTTATCGGGCTATAGAATATTTTTAACAATAAAGTAACATGCAAGGCAATATTTATCACACTGCAGAGACAGAAATAGATATTTATGTCATGTTATAATACATACTTCCTTATAAATGTTTTATTACTAGAAGTGGGTCTCTTGCAATAATATAATCGGTTACTAAGTATGTGTTGTATTGTGTGCAGTGTTTGTATGTTAAGATAACTACTTTGAATTTGATTTATACATACAGCGGGTGGCCATATTATTACGTACAAGTGACGTCATTCCCATAGACTTACATGTTAAATAACAATTTGGAGAATAATTATTATAAATTTGGAAATGATCCGATTGCTGTCATATTTTGCAGACATCATGGAAATTAACTCAGCTATTTATACATAATTACATTTCCCCTATCCGTTAATTGGTTATCGAATGACACTTAGTGAAACATCGCATGTACAACCTGCGATTCGAAATCCCATTGACAGCCATGCTAAACGTAGCGGGTGTTTTGCATAGTGCTTTTAAATGAGATGCAGTTTTCTTAATAATAATCAAAAAAGTAAATCGAAATTATGTGTCTGTAGCTGAGATGATTTCCAAGCTGCCTGCAAAATATTACAGTAAATAGATTTCAAAAAAATTTATAATAATTATTCTCGCAATAGCTAATTAACATGTAAGTCAATGGGAATGACGTCACTTGTACGTAATAATATGGCCGCCCGCTGTACTATGGACATTGATTGTATTGATTGTATTTATTGTATTGATATGATATGTATTGTAATGCATGTATTATCCATATCTCTCAATGGCATTTGTATTTGTTCAGTAGAATAATGGGAATAATGAATAAACATCTACTTGTAAAAGGTGATTTATTTGGCAAAATTTATGCTATTAGTTTGTTGACGAGCCTCTCCAATGTGATTGAAAGAACATAATCACAATATTTAAAGGCAAAGTGTTTGACAGCTATCTCTTGTAACAACATGCATGGCTGATAATAACAAGTAACTTAGCACTAACATTCGAACTAGATATACAAATTATTGCAGTTAAATATATTGTTGCAAATATTCAAATAAAACTTTCTATAGCTGTCAAGAGTCAAACATGCATAATTTCAATATGTAATAGTCATTATTCTTAGAAGAAAAAGAAAACTCATGATAAAAGAGTTGTAGGATATTCGAATGACGAATATTTCATTCCAGTCCAGAGATTAAAAAATATAAGGAGAATTTTTGAAAGGTGGTTTGGTGGATCATGTGTCTTATTTTAGGGGTGAAGAAAGTGAAATACTTATTCAAAAATTACTCCCTTCGTGCAAATAAAACTGCAATTAATCTTACCAGACGTAATCAGTGTCTTTGTCTTCGTAAGATCCACCTATGCTACTGAAAACTGGTGTTTGCACCCGTTTTCTGCGACGGGGCGCTTGTTGCGTTCTGCCTGCCATTGTCGATAAGGAACTTGAGTCAAGAGCGACACATCAAATCTTCCCGTGCAAACAATACGAATTCAATCTTAGTCACCATTCTGTTGACGGCGTTTACTTGCAATATCTCGGAGTTTGCATATGCACAATTCGTTGGTAATGCAGTATCAAAACAATTCCTGTTATTTCGACAGAAAATGACCGGAAATAGTCTGTTTACTCCAGCTAAAATTGCATTTCCCAGTCTGAAACGCATGCGCTTGTACAGACAGGTAAGATTACGTTTTCGTTACAACTACTATAATAATTGGGATATTTTGCATTGCAAGGACTCTGTCGAAAATTATAGAATCGTCGATTAACGTATTAATTGAAGAAGAATAATGAACCATTTATTCGTTATTATCTTTTATTTTAATTTTAATCATAATTCATCAAAAAAATATATAACCATCTTTATTCAGGAGGTTTGATCTCTGTGCCATTTTGCCTGTTAGTCCAAGACTCTTGAACACCAAAGACTTCTTTAAATTCATAAATGTTGATAAAACATCTTAATGGTGAGGAAATAAAATGGAATTTTAGGTTTCCAAAATTGTAGCATAAGATACCACGGTCCTCTGCCAATGATATTGTTCATTAATATCACTTACATATTTCTCAAACCTTTTTTTGTTTAAATTTTAATGTCCCCAAAATATTTCAGGTTTTTCCTCTCTGCCGCTCTAACCTTCACCCTCTCACTTTGTTAGTCTGTTATCTTAAGTCTAGAAAATATTGGCAAGTCTAGATGCCTCAGTTTAAGGAATCAATTAAGTATTGTTCAGGGCTCCTTTCTATTCATTTTTTAATAAAAAATCAAAATAAGAAAATTAGAAAAACGTCTTTTTTTTCAGGAAATAAATGTTAGTCTATCTATTAGTATGTTAATTAAATAGAGACAACAAAGTGACCTGTCTTTTCTCAGGTAATTTAAACTTCTATCAGAGAAAATTGAATGTATTTCACAGTATTTGTGCTTTGACTTGAATTATTGCTTCGATAAATATTCACTGACTTTTGTTTTGTTTCTAATGCGCATTGAGAATAATGAAAATGTGAAAACAAATCCGACAGAGAACGCGCACCTGCAAGATCTATAATTAGTACTCGCGCGGGAAATAGTATGTATGGAAAGGAGGGACATTTGAGTGCATTTGAGGGTAAAAAGTCGGTGAGTGACCTAGTGAGACAGACAGACAGATATTCAGCCACAGTGCGGATGGGTGTGTCATTGTAATGTCCAGATCTGAGAGCGGAGCTCAGGTATGTGTGTCAAGGTTGTGAAGATATTTAATTTTCTAGCAACTATTTATATGCCTGCGATCTCATTCTGTAATCTGTTCTTTTAGAAATAAGATAAGAAAACAAAAATAAAATTGTCATTGGACAAAACTAAAGAGATCAAATAAAGTATCTTTCCTAAGTATTTTTCTGTATTTGATAGGTGCTGAAATATCAAATGAACTTATTCAATTTGAAATAAATTTAACAGATGTGTACAACAGGAGTTGTTTTTGTTGATAATAATTAAGAATTTTTATGCTTAGCTAAATGTTTAAAAGCTGAAATGATAATAATGAGGACTGCAACGTTTTAGTTCATTGCACGATAACCAACACTTGCAGTTCTGATTCAATTTCTATCTTAAAATTCTGTAAAAATATAAAACTGTGAAATGTGAATTACACCTAACCAAAACCGGATGAATTATAGTTAATTATAGATCTGTACTGTATCAATTAGAAAAAAAGAAGAAAACGAAACAAACGTAACGTGAGGACTAATGGGAAGTATACATTACAGCTAGTTTTAACTAGATTGCGCAAGCTTCTAACTGTGAATTGTTTACGCAGTGTATGAAATAAGCCTGAGAAGTAGAGGTGTAACGATACGGCAATACATTATCGTATCGTGATATATGGGCCACAATATATCGTATCGTATCGCAGGAAGCCTATCGGGATACATAAAATAATGATAATTTCTCAATGTTGGTGCTTAAAACTGAGATATGCATTAAAACATACTTCATTATGCACACAAGAACCTCTTCTAAAATTTGCAAGTTTCATTTAATTATAATTACATAAAAAAAGCTTCAAGTAAATTCTTACTCAAGATTAACGGACTCCAAAAGTTTAAGAAAAGATCATGATGTCATTAGATTATATGTATCGGGATACGTATCGTATTGTGATCCCCATATCAGGATACGTATCGTATCGTGACCCTCCTGTATCGTTACACCTCTACTGAGAAGTTAGTCAAGTTACCAGCCCGAAAGAATGATTTTACTTAATTTCATGGTCAAATTCAACAAAAACATTAAAAAGTTACCAGCCCAGACCAGAAGTTACCCGTTTCGGGCTGTCGGATGGGTCTTATTTCATACACTGGTTTACATTTCTGTCACGATGATGATGATGATGATAAGATTATTATGTTTTACCTATCTAATCTCAATCATTTCTATGAACTCTATGGATTAACTCCGAAACAGACTTTGTGTTGTCAAACGTTGTTAACAAGAGGGAGACATCTCTTTCATGATTTTATTTGAACAAAATATTCTGTGCTTATTGAAATGTATACATGATTGAATAATTCGTATTGTTAGTTTTGCATATCATTTCTTAAATTCATACATATGAAGGGAATCAAATGCCGAAATGAAAAAAATATGATGATTTGAAATATGCGGTTTGAGGTTCGGTAGCTCCTGATCAGTTGATTGCAAAAGTATTCCTGGATTATTAAATCCCTATAACTCTTTTTGGTTACATAACAAAATAAAATTCAACTGATTACATAATAACCAAAAGATTTGTAATGTTAATCAGAACACTTGTGTTGAATTATAACTTATCCAACACATCAAGACAATGGACATATATTTTTTCTTTTTTTCTAGTTTTAAAATGAGAGAAATTTCAAATTTAAAAATCAAATTTCACTTAGTTGCTCCAGTGCTGAATGTATTTCTATACAAAATCATGCCTTTATCGGTTTATTGTTACTATTGTGATTGTGACCATGAACCCTTTATCATAAAGATTGTAGAGAGTTGCCCAAACCATGGTTAATTTTCCACCATACACAGCATTAAAACAGGGAGAAGTAATTAGCAGCCCCGTCTAAGGACGGGGCTGCTATCAGTTTTTGTGAAGTTTCCATCGCCGCCGCCGCCGCCGCCGCACTCGTACTACTAGCTATAACTTTTTTCCCCTAAGCTTTCCAGAACTCTTATTCATACCTTACTCCTCATACCTCGGGGGAACGATTTTGACATGTTCACTTTCAAGGTCAAAGGTCAAGGTCACGAGCTATGTATTCACACTAAGAATTCCTTGTAAACGCGATAACTTGAAAAGTTTTTGTGCTATGAAGCTCTAACTTGGTATATATCATCCTTGGAAAAGTAAAAAAATTTGAAAAGGTTTTGGCTACAATCCGTCAAAGGTCAAGGTCACAGCAAGGTCATGACGTAAGCATGTTTTAGCGAAAATGCTTTATTTTAACTATGAACACTTTTAATCAATACATGATTATTATACTCAAAAAAAAGTGTTCAATTATTGTGTGACCTTGAAGGTCAAAGGTCAAGGTCATGAGATATGAGTTATTGCAATTCCTTCTAAACACAATAACTTGAAAAGTTTTTGTGCTATGAAGTTTAGATTTTGTATATATTATCTCTTGAGAAGTTCAACATTTTCAAAAAGTTTTGGGTACTAACTGTCGAAGGTCAAGGTCACAGCAAGGTCAACATATATGGAGAAAATGGATTAATTGTATTTTTAACACTTTATTTCATTACAATAATGTTATACTCAATGAAATGTGTTCATTGATTGTGTGACCTTGAGTGTCAAAGGTCAAGGTCACGAGAAAATTCCCAATTTGGTGAGGCCTGTTAAAGGCGGAACAGGGTAAGGCGAAACCCAAAGTTCCGGGGCTGCTCTGCTTTTGCGGTATCCCGCAAACGCTAATCTAGTTGTATAAAGCATTGTTAAAGCGTTGCATGTGATGCTGAGAGCCAATGTTTGCCCTGTTCGGAGCCATTCGTGTCATCAGGAAATGACTGGTCCCTCCACTGTGATCGTGATTTATAACATAACAGCCAGTTTTCTTGATGAAATAACAGCATTGACCATGTTTGACCTCAAATACTTTTACTTTTTAGCTCATCAGGTCTGAAAGACCCGATGGGCTTATGGCATGGCATGCCGTCCGTCCGTCCATCCGTCCATCCGTAAACTTTTCACATTTTCGACTTCTTCTCCAGAACCAATGACGAGAGCTCAAATTTGATGTGGAGACTCCTTGGCAATTGGGGATTCTAAATTGTAGATTTCATGACCTCATGACCCCAAACGGGGTCACAGGGGTCAAAACCTTAAAAACCTATTTTCATCTTCTTCTCCAGTTCCAAAAGATCTAGAGAGCTAAAAAGTTGTGTGTAGACTCCTTGGCCAATGGGGATTCAAACTTGTAGATTTTGTGACCCAATGACCCTAAATGGGGTCACAGGGGTCAAAACCTTTTTCCATCAAAAGTCTGATGAGCTACAGAGCCCATGGCTCTATTTTTAAAAGATAGGATTGCCCAATTTTGTGCGTGCCTTCAGGGTATCAATACCTAGATGAGGTTCGAAAATCAGAAACATGCAATTATTGTTATTGATTTGTTGCCCTTGTTCCATATTTTTGGACTCTGATTTAGGGCAATGATGGGTGCTATGAGGAAAACCATTTTTGTTGGGATGTTGATGATTATGACTTCTGTTTTAATGTAATGTTTTAAAATAAATCTAATGCAAATGAATTATCTATAAGTATAAAATAAAAGCATGTTAATGGGCATATGTTATATTAATCCAATTGAAAGTCTATACATCATATTATATAAGACTATAATTGAAATCACTTAGTAGACCTTGTCCAGACTTCTAGTCTTCTAATTAACTTCATCCTAGATTTTTTTCAAAACGTTCAAGGGAGATAACTCTATCATGTGTGAGTGAAGTAGCCTTAAAGATGCTGTATCATACTTGCAAGCGGTTCAGGATGAAATTTAGCTATTGAGAAAAGAAATACATCACTTTGTAGAAAAATCTTTCGTCGTAATTTTGATATCATATTTAGATTGTTTAATCAACAATAACATACTTATTTCGACGCTCAATGCACAGTACCCCTTGTAGAAATATGTAGAAAGGGCATAGCATTTAACGAACCCGCTTTCGGTGACGTAATCATTATACCTGTAGGATTTACACCGTGTCTAAACTACCGTAATTGTGTTCGATGGGTATCAACTTTGACAGCAACGAATACCTAATTCGGGGAAAAAGAAAATGAAATCTAGTTGAGCGCGACAAAGACGGTTTTCAAGCGTACATTTAGAAACCGGAAGTTGTGAAATGGTCACACTTGATTCGGCCTTATGTCGACTGCCGTTTCGGTATTTTTTGGTAAATTATCTTCTTTTTAATGAATTTTGGTCCGATTTTCTCAAGGTTGGTCGCTAAATTTTTAAAAAAATACAACAAATACATTAAAAATACTTTTTAAAATATTGCAAATATGATACAGCATCTTTAAATCATGATTTATTTCTATGTTTTAACCTTGTCCTCCTTTAGGACTTCACTTATAGAACTACATAATATCATTTGAATGCAGCATTTCTTCAATTCTAAACATTTGCATCCTGCTACAACAGCGTATATGTCTCCGCGTTATGCTACAACCTATCCCCTGATATAATCCTATAGTATTCTGCCATATCACTATATATAGCAAGCCAATCAAATGATGCCCTCTCAGCGATAGCAGCAAACTGGTTCCTGGGCTTCTTTCCTCGTGCTCATCATGTGATTCAAATTAACCAGTGGGAGTGCTATAAGATAATAAAACTGATGTCTCGCTACAGGCACCTGCTTAGCTCCAAACTGTGTCCTATAAGATTTCAACGTGCGACATCACTAGACAACAGTGTACAGAGTTTCAAATAATTTGACTGAAAACAGACAGGCTATAAATAGGGCTGAGTAACCACCCGTCAGCGATACCGCTGTATATGATAGAAAGATATCAGGGGATAGGTTGTAGCATAACGAGGAGACAAATCCCCTGATGTAGCAGGATGAAACATTTGCTGATAAGCCTAATATTATAATGTTCATAAAGGTTTTCATCCAAGATTTGGGATTTTTGCTTGGCTCTTCATGAAATAAGCTCAACTTTTGGATTACTGTATAAATGTAAGGATAAGAGGGTTTGTTTTTTTAAATTCGTTATTAGAGACCATTAAAACCAAACAGAAATGTACATTAGACTTGTATTTATTAGTTTATTATGATGTCATTATCTACAGAATTATTTCCTGTGTTCCAGCTTCTTGCTCGGCTAGGATCCCGACCAAATCTAGAAGAAATAGAGAAGTCTCTTTTCCCTGCAGGACTTGCATCGAGTTCTGTTGTGGAACTCTTTGGTACTGAAGGAAGTGGGAAAACTGAGCTTTTACTTCATTTTGTAGCCAAAAGTATTTTGCCTCAGAAATGGCAGACCTTTGAGCTTGGAGGATTGAACTCAAAAGTAGTCTTCATTGATACAGATTACAAGTTCTCCATACTAAGACTTGTCATATTACTGGAAAAACGGATAACAGAATTGGTTTCTTCCCAAGCAGAGAAAGAGAGTATTCCAAATAGTGATGAAGTTGAAGGATTTATTACAAAATGTTTGAAGAATTTGTCATTGCTACGTTGCAGTACCAGCCAACAACTACTCTGCTCTCTGCACAGCTTGGAAAATACTATAAGCGCAGACCCAAACATTAGTTGTGTCATGGTGGACAGCATCTCGGCTTTCTATTGGATAGATCGGTGTAACTATGGCGACAGCGGAACTGGTCATGAGAAAAATTTGAGTAAAGTTGTTGACATATTGGAAACTTTGTCAACCAAGTATCATGTTGTGGTGTTTGCAACCAAAGCTGCTATTTTCAAGGGCAAGGCCAAAGAACAAGGAAGGGGGGATAACTCATCGCCATTTGTTGATGCCCCTTCCAAGGCAGAGACAAAGAATTTTTCTCATGTGGAGTATTTGGGGAAAAGATGGAACACTTTTGTAACTGACCGTCTGATTTTGAAGAATGAAGTCTCTGGTGGGAAAAGTTCATTTACAGCACATCTGAAATCATCAGCACAAACCACAACTTTTATAGTTTCAGAGAGTGGCGTACACTTTGTTTGAAATTCTGTATATTAAATGTTAATGAATGATGTTTCGACTTTGTCTCTCAATGTTTTGTAGTGGTTTTTGAAGTAAAATTCCATCAGGGTAATAATTTTGATTATCATATGAATGGATTATATCCGTCTTTCTGATTGGCGTACTTGGTTACATGACGTGACAACATTGACATCAAGCAATGTCAATCTCTGGGAGCCGCGAGAGGTTGATATAATAATCCCAGCACCTTTTATGTCTAAAAATAGGTGCCAGTCTTGAATTTAGAACATCACATTGTCATCACTGGATTAGAGTTGTGTCAGTTGTATTTCAAGATTATGAGTGATGTCCCTTATATTGACAGAAGAAAAGTACAACAAGATCATTTTTCATATAATAAAACACTTAAAGACTCGGTTGATTGAATGACTTGTCAAACTTGGAAATGTGATATTCACCTCAGCATCTCCAAGGGTTGATAAATCATTGGATCTACCTCACTTGAAGTTAATAATTGTTTAGTAGCACCTGGACTGGAGGCTTGACTCTTGAGTATGCCTCTTGTGTGGAACAGTGCCTATGCATCATATATATAGTACATCTCACTAGCCAAAGCCAGTAGTAACACCGTGCTGTGAACACCTACTCAAACAAGTTGCTCGTCCTTGATCCTGTAATTTGATTGTTGGATCATCACCATTGGTGCAAAATACCAACCAAGCTAAGACATAGCATACTAGCTGAATTCAATAGTATTACTTTCATATGAAAAGTATTGTTTTGTGAGGATTCATGTGATATGCCTTTTCCAAGTACTAATACTTGCTCAAGACGCTTCTTACATCACTACCCTGAAGGATTTGTACTTTCAAAGCGACCATAAACAAACACTAGGCTTGACAATGAAGGTCTTATACAGGTATTATAGGTATTATATCCTATTTACAGCAGTGTTTAAAATATTGCCCGTCTGCAGGTCCTCAAACTGGCTATTTTTGGTCAGGACTGTTTCTTTATTTCCCCTAAGGAATTGACCAATAAATTTTCAGGACGGGCTAGGTTTCCATCTATTTTATATACTGTCTACAGGTAACCATTTTCAGAGCTGGATTGATAGATGAAGTGCCTTTCCAAGGGGCCCAACACAGTATAAGGCTAAGGCCACAATAAGTAATTATTGGGGTTTGAACCCAAGCCTTTTAACGCCAACATGCTACCCACTTCACCACTGTGTGCCACCTTCATCTCATCCTCAGCCTGCACAAACTGTTCAAATGATTCCTCCTTTGGGCTTAAAATGTTGATGTGATAACGTGTGGAATGCTCCCTCTTGGTTTTGAACAAATAATAGACTTTGTTTATTTGTACGTCTTATGTTTATTACATATGACTAGATGACTCAGTATGACATCATGAAAACAGATGGGTCAACATAATTTGGTCAACAAAAATGAAAGACTCGTCAACAGATTCCTGTGGCCTCGATATGATGTATTTAACAATGGATGATGATGAGCATGGGTATTATGAATGATGATGATGATGAAGGTTTAAAATCAGCAAAATAACACTTGTTAAAATTACAATCTCAAAAGTATATAATTTTTACTTTACTCAATTTCAACATTCAAAAATTACTTTTTTTTTAAAGAAATGTTATCTGAAGTAATCAAGTAATTTTTTCGAAATTTTCAAATGTTATATTTTTGCTGAAATTAAATCTTTACTGTATTTTATATCTACATTCATTGAAAATATAGTTTGACACATACCACAACCGCATACCAGATATAACTTGAAACATTTGGTAATTTGGAGACAGCTTAAATCTTATATAAAACTAGAAACATGACTAAACTCAGTGATGTTCATATATTGATATACATAAACATTAAAAATCAACTTTGTTATACCACTTTATCCCAATAAAATCTCCCAGATTTGTACAATGTAAAACATAATTTTATTATCATTTAACAAACATTTGCAAACGTAGCTAAAAAGAAATGGTATAAAATTATCAGATTAAAAATGGCCCAAATTTTTAACGCTTTGATTTATCACTTTGGAAAAGAACATACAATAATATTTAATGATTGTTTATTAATGTTAACAATATTGGGCACAAACCAACACATTCAACAACATATCTATTATTACCCGTAGCCCTTAGAAGGAAAGACAGAAATTATCACATACTTGGTAATTATCTTCAAGAAAATATTTCTTTGAAGATGATAGGAATATGACCTTTAAGCTTCGAATGTATATTTTTACATTTACAATTATCAAACTTTTATATCACAGTTAAGCTATTTACTTATAAATATCTCAGTTTTGTGCATTCATGTGAAAGATCTTATTTAGCATAACTTTAGAAAATTGATTATGCATTTCAAAAAGATATATGTATATCTTTTCAGAAAAAACGTTATTTTGAAAAAGACATGTATCAAAGTAATCATGTCAATATCAAGAACTGATATTTAATAATTCTTGCTTTTTCACAAGTAAACATGTCTTGGTGAGTTTGTTCTTCAAAAATGAGATTCATTTGTTCCACTAATGTATAAAAAAGATGCTTTTTGGCATCTTTATCTTGAAAAAAACAAACAATCGTCATAGTTAAAGTGTAACATCTTAAAGTATATTAAATTCAACAAGAATATTACACATTTACTTTACAACCGTAGTATAAATGACACCTTTCAAGGGTTATTAAATCTGTAATTGAATATAAGTATTTCACATTTGCCAGCATCTAGAATATGTACAATAATTAAACATTACATATCCATTTTATGTACAGTTATGTTACACATTTCTCAAAAATATGTCATCGTTAATTCGTGAAAATTACGACATCACAAATTTGACCCTTGATGTACAAAGATCAATGATCATACAGTAAAGAAAGTCAGATATATACAATTGTCATGAAAATATGATATCAAAATAGTTTACATTCAAATTTCAAGCACTAAATATCAGCAACATTCCTTCCGATATAATCTCACCCATAACAAACCTTTGGCACACAAAAATGTGGGTCACTCTCGCTATTGCATTGTTGCTATTGACAACCCCTTGGCGTCTCAGATCGTTGGTCTCTTGACCATATATGGAAAAATATTGCCAGTTACTGGCATCAATTATGTACAGTTATTTTTACAAACGGGTCCATATCCTGAAAAAAGCCAGATCTCTGTCTTAGCAGACGTTATCAATAGGTCCAATCCTTTCAAATCAACTTGTGATTTTCATTGTCAAACATCCTCAGATCTTCATGATTGCAATATGTTATGAACAATAAAAGGTCACCAAAGAAAATGTCATTAACAATCTTGAATGACAACATCCTGAGGATAAGTTAAAAGTCAGAGTCTTTTCTCAATTCTCAAACATTGATGTTGTCACTACTTAAAATCTCTTCACAGAAACAAACACTTAGACAATCATCAGGCCTGTTCCAAATTCTTTCCTCCTGCAATGCAAGGAAGGGAATCCAATAAGTCAGTTTGTTCAGATAGCTTTTACTTCTTCCATTCACTAAGCTTCTTACAGATTGCCTAACATTGCCATTTACTGATATACCAGTATCTCTCTAACTGCACACTTGGTGATTATCCTCTTGAAGAAACACCCTTTGGAGATGTAGTATCGCAAAAATTCATTTCCAGAAGATCATTGCCCAATACAGAGCACTTTTCTCCAAGCAAGCTGTCCTGATGAAGCAGGTTCAAGTTAAGTCCTGATGAAGCAACTTCACATAAGGTTCTGATGAAGCAACTTCACATTTATTTAAAAGGCCCTGGTGAAGCAACTGCAAGAACGTCCTTCTGAAGCAACTGCAAGAACGTCCTTCTGAAGCAACTGCAAGAACGTCCTTCTGAAGCAACTGCAAGAACGTCCTTCTGAAGCAACTGCAAGAACGTCCTTCTGAAGCAACTGCAAGAACGTCCTTCTGAAGTAACTGCAAGAACGTCCTTCTGAAGCAACTGCAAGAACGTCCTGAAGAAACTGCAAGAACGTCCTTCTAAAGCAACTGCAAGAACGTCCTTATGAAGCAACTGCAAGAACGTCCTTCTGAAGCAACTGCAAGAACGTCCTTCTGAAGCAACTTCACATAAGGTCCTGGTTAACCAACTGCAAGAACGTCCTTCTGAAGCCACTGCAAGAAGGTCCCGGTGAAGCATATTCACGGAATGTCCTGATGAAGCAACTTCACGGAAGGTCAAGGTGCTTCTGATCTTACTCGCTGCCTTGAGAGAGACGGCCCTTCTGAGAGCCGTTGCTCTTGTTGCTGGTGATGGATGAAGTGCTGGACATGCGGTTCCTCATGTAGGACGGCAGCTTGGTGGTGTTGGTGTCCAGACACAGCTCCAGCACCGGGTCATTGGTCCAGATCATCTGCTGGAACATGGCATTGGTCAGTACAGTCACTCATGTTAAGAGGTTTATAGTTAATGTGTGTGTATAGTGAGAATATTGACAATCTCATCAACTCCTTCATAGTTGAGGTTACACAAAATTACCTATGATGATGAGTAACTAGTTTCCTGTTTTCAGGTATGAGGCCAGAACAATTTTTTACTCTTTATTTATTAGTTTAAAGGGGCAGGAGCAAGTTTCTTAAGCCAAAAACAAGAGAGTTATTACAAAAATCAAACTGAAAGGTATCTAATGCAAGACAATTGTTTTGAATCAAAAGAAGCAGTTTAAAATATATAAGAACAATATTTGGTTACCCACAAATCAATTTCCCTAACTTGTTCACATAAAAATGGCTGCTAAAAAATTTTCCTTGATACTGGATAATTTCTTCAATGACTATGGACAATTGCCGCTAGAAGTGAGATTTTGTGACAGATACATTAGGCATAATCTGGTATAATTGTTATGGAAAATGCAAAGAAATTTTTTTTAAAAACTTGCTACTACCCCTTTAATTCACAGAATTATGTTGAACTGAATCAAATATAAATTATGTTCTCACCTCATTAGGAGCCTTCTTCCACTTGAGAACAGCTTCATCATCCCCGAAGGAACCAGACAAACTCAGGATAAGTGGCTCATCTGCACATCTGGAAAATTGAAATCTTTCTTAAATGGACAGTTTTATATTTTAGGCCAGGCTCTTTAAAAATCCCATTTAAATTTACTAGGATGTTGATGATTGTTATAGCAGACACAAGACCCTCAAAACTTTGATTAAACACTTATTACTTATCTGTTACATACAAACAAAGTGTGATAGGATCTGATATGACTGTAAAGGGCAACTGGGTTCAGTCTACAAATTCTACAAAGCACAATTTAGCCATGGAACCAGTTTTACAATTTTGTGTCATAAATCAGAATTAACTGTAATGATATGTTATTTTTAAGCGTTTGCCATGATCCAGGATTCTGCGATTAAATAGTTTAAGGTTTATTGCGTGTTTTTTTCAAATTAATCTATTTAACTTCAAAACTTAATCAAAATTGGTTGTACTCACTTGAAATGTAAGAGACACTTGACAGGTTTGTCAGAGATCTTGACCTTTGCCTGGACAAAGAGGTCAGCTGAGTACAGAGATTCCGCCATTGTTGCCAAGGAAATACTGCTGGTTCCCCTGGAGACGTCACTCTGGACCGAGTCCCCCACAATGTAGATTGAGCGTCTCCGCTCATTGCTAGACGTCTCCTGCTCTCGTGGAGGTGTGGACTGGAAATCTGCACTGGAGCTGAAGGGAGTTCCTAGACTCGGGGTGTCAAGGAACTTAGCCATTTTCTGCTCAAGGGAATAATCTTCTGGGAAAATGAAGTTGTTTGGATCAAAGTTTGCTATGCTGTTCTCATGATCACTTGCAAACCTCTTGAGCTCAGGCTGAGAGTCAATGGAAGGTCTATGGCCCTGGGAAGCCGAGTCAAAGTCTGAGCAGTCCATGGACATTGTTGACATCCTGCTCTCACAGTCCGTGTCCACATGGTAGCCGGTGAAGTCAATCCTCCACTGGGTCTCCTGGTTCTTTGGCTTGAGGTTCCCCATTTCACTTGAGTCTGAGTCTCTTCGGGGAACATCGCTGATCTTTTCCAAAGGTTCCATGTCAAGAAGATTGTCAAGACTTGATGCCCGTCTGGCTCTCCTTTCTACCACATCCACAAACACCTCATCATCTGACTCCGCTACCCGAGTTTTGCTCCCATACAGTTTGTTCTTCTGGTGCCTCCTCTGCTCTGACATGCGTCTCAGCCTCCTGAAGGACTCATTATTGGTGAGTGACTCTCGACGCTGGAGGTTTGCTTCAGACTCTCTGGAGGTCAAGTCCTCTTCAACCTTGTCAGACTTTTGGGGATTCAGAGTCACCTCTTCGATGTTCTCTGTCTCTCCATTCTCTAGCATATTCTCACTGACATTTCCTTCACCTTTGCTTTCAACAACCTCTTTCTCACCATTTACACACATCTTTTTCTCACCATTTTCACAGACCTTTTCTCTATTTCCATTTTCACAGATCTTTTCCTGAACAGTGTCTTTGGGAGATGGTAGGGAAGCACTCTCAGACAGTTTATTTGAATTGTTTGACTCTGAGTTCACCATGGATTGATCTTCTGCACTTATTCTGATCCCTGAATCAGCACTGAGTGATTTCAGGTCTGCCAACTTTCTTGTTCTTGGTGCAGGTCGCACTTCCTGCGAGTCACAACTGTCCATTGTATTGTCAGTAGATTCATTCTCATGGGCAGACCTCCCTGACTCATTGCCATTGCAGTTCTCATTCAACTTTCCTTCCTCAAAATCATGTGTTACACCATTGCACAGAGGACTGGATATTGGGGTCTCCGAGGCACTGCCATGACGTTCCACAGACACATCACCATTAGAGAGCACAGAGTCTGACTCAGACATCTTGATGGCATTTCCTCGGTAGAAGAGTTTGCGTCTGCTGTTGCCGTCTGGGTCGGTGCATGTCGGGGTGTCTGGAGGACTCCCCACACTCTTCTCCTTCCTCTCCCTCTCCTCTTTCTTCTCCCTCTCCTCCTCAATATTAGTAAACAGGCTGTGGTTGCGGTTGCTGTCATACTGCAGGGGATTGTGGGTGAAGCTTTTTCCACAGCTGTCAAACCAGAAGCTTGGAGACGTCTCGTCCAGATGCTGTTCCCTGCCATCCAAAGGAGTTGATGACACCGGATTGCTCCTTCCGTCCAACTCTCCTTGATTAGTGGGTGTATGATCCAAACTTGACCTTGAACCATGTGTCCTCCAGGGTTCAAACCTTTTGGGTTCGATCTCAGTACTGTTGAGGTTCCTGAAGTAGAGCTCGCGAACCTTCTCCTCCACTGCCCGAACTGGATCATACGCCTCGACCCGTGCGAGACACTGGACGCTGTCTGTGGTGCTGTCGTTGTAGGACACCTCGGAGGGGGTCTGACTGTGGACTGTCTCCACCACCTCGTAGATGATCAGATTACCCTCTCCCGTCCCGATCCATACCGTGTTGTCATGTGGCAGGATCGATGTTATCCGGGCTCGGTTGAAGTAGCTGTCGTCTTCCTGTTAAACAATATGTCTGATTAGATAATGGTAAATAACTGTTGAAAAATAAGTGTTAAGAAATGGATGACACATTTTGTATTAATTTTAAGGGAACTTTCACAATGGCAGTTTGGGATATTATAAACTTACAATTAAAACCAAAATTAACAAAATTGATATTAAAAAAGCAATTTCAGTTTTTGATAGAAAATAATTTAATTTCATGAAACCAGATTTACTAGTTTCATTTTTAAAGAGGTTATTTAGATAAGAAGGCCACTTTCACAAAAGCTCTAAGACAACATCAAGGGGGTTAGTAGAGATGAAACTTCTCTTTTATAAATAATTTATAAGCTGTTATTAATTTTTAACTGAATTTTAGATACATTTCAAAATGAAATATTTGAATAAAATGTCTTTTTTCTTCAATTGAAGTGCAAAAAAGAATTTATTGTCCAATGTATGTATTACAGAGGCATAATTTTTTAATAGATGTTAGTATTTCCCAAGGATAGCAAGAGTGTGTGAAGAGGCAAACCATTCAAGGAATGACTACTGTGACAAGGGGAATCGACAAGGACATCAGGGAAATAAGATTGAATAGAAATGTAGGAAAGTAGTGATTTTTTTGCTTCTAATTTGTCTTAATATTGTTTGTGTGCAGCTTTGTTCACGTTCAGAAATGTTTTGATGAGAATATCATGTTGATAGAATTAACAAAGAAGTTTAAATACTGTTATGAAAAGCAACTATGATATTTCAAATGGCTCATATAAGATAAAATTATGTTATATGTAAGCATATCAGTGCTTATATTGTTTTGAGAGACTAATATTTCAAATTGCACAAATAAGAAGTGAGTTTTGTAATGTGTTTGTGTGGTTGTGCTTGTGTGAGTGCCTATATTTTACGAAAAGCGACTACAATATTTCAAATCACACAAATAAGACGTCAGTTTTGAAATGTGTTTATGTCATTGATAATATTGTTTATGAAAAGCAACTATAATATTTTGTATTTGCAAAGCAAAAATGTAAGTTCTTTGTGTGCATCAGTGCTCACTATGTTTATAAAAAGCGACTAGAATATTTTCAATTGCACAGCCTTCACGTGAGTTATATAATATGTGATGTGATTGTGTATCAATGCCCATACTGTGATTAGTTACACAGGATTCACTGTTAGAGGGCACATCAATTTGTGGAAATACAAAGGATTTCAAAGATAGCACATTGATTTATGCTCACTCAATTCTTCTTGGTGTAAATTACTATTTATATCTGTTTCAATAAATAGCAAATTCAAAACAGAAAGAAAATTATTATGATTAATCCACCCTTTCAAAATATCTTCTGAATAACAATAGTTTTTAAACATCCAATTAAATTTCCAATAAAATTTGTATCCACAAACAAAGTAAATTATCATCTCATTATCTTCATGATTCATATATTTGATTTCAATACTTCACTCAGAATAACATGATTATGGTCTGCCCTAACTAAGTGTCCCTTAAATTCAACTCTATCCTAATATATTTTCATTCTGTAAACTTTTAGAAATGAAACGTTGGTTCTCAAACATACAAAAGTATTGATGATTTAAAGTTTTGGACAAAACCTTTCAAATTGCAATCCTGAAATATGTCCAAAAAAGTTTAGTTATAAAATAAGATTTATGGGCATGCCCAATATATCCATGGAAATGTGACAAATTGTCTTATATCAAACTACATATTCTCCTTAAACTCTTTAAAATCCTGCTTGTACTTATTTTCCTAAATTTCTTATTTTCGACAACATCTCTCCTCTTCTGTTTAATCATCATGGCAACACAACACCTACAGGACCTCTAGAAGCAGTGATTGGCTGCAGTCTGGCGAGATCTACATGCACAGCTAGTGACATCCAGTGCATGCTGGGAAATAAAATGTTTGCTTACTCGACAGATCCACTTCTCAGAACCCACCTTGCGAAGGTTTGGGTAGCGGCCAGCGCGTGTGTCGTACAGCATCTTGCAGTTCAGACTGACACTATCCCACAATTCCAAGATGGAGGAACCCCTGATAGATATCCAGACGCCGGGGTTGCCGGGCGCCAGCGAGAGAATGTGGTCGTAGGGGTTGGAGGATACAGTGAAGTTGTCCATTGCATCCAGTGTACTGCAGTGACGGGAAGGGGGTTAGATAAATCATATAAAATTGTCATATGTCATATAAGCAAAAAACAACTTAGAACATTCTAATCATAAGGTCATATGCCTTCAATAGTAGAATTGTACATTCCGGTGGTTCCCTAGAAATGTCTAGAAACATGTATATCTCTCAGTTTATACCTGTGAATCCTTTTATATCCTTATTGTAAACCAAGTTTATATGACAAAAATGTATGAACATTATAAGGAAAAATCTACATGTGACTAGTATATAGCAGTTCAAAAAAGTACCTCAAAATGGACCAAAATGGTACTAGAAATAGCAGACAGAAACGTTTGCAGGAAGGGCACACAAAACACCCTAAAGGGTGACAAAATCACGTCACATGTTGGACAAATGTTTCCTGGCACTACAGGGTAATCCGGTATGTAGCACAGTACTGTTGTAAGCATCAAATCGTTATGCACCTTAAAAATTGGTGATTTGCTGTGTAACTTCGGTAAATCTACATCCGGTATGCACCATAAGAATAATAACCATCTCCCTTGAAGATTTGTATGCCATCTGTAGACTGTCATTCATTATAAGTGAAATTGGATCATAATTTTGTGGATCATTGTGGATCATTGTGGACCATTGTGAATCATTGTGGATCATTGTTGATCATTGTGGACCATTGTGGACTTACTCGGCGTGTATGATGTAGACCTTGTTCCCACAGGCGCACCACAGCTGGTGTCCAATCAACTGTACACACATGATTGGAGACTGACCAATCGGAATGTACATCACATCGTATGTTGGCATATCCTTCGTCACATTCTGAAACAGTACAAGATTTCCAGTGATAAAATAGGAAGATGTTTTAAAACTTCTTTGTGATTTTTATGATTTAACAAATGATACTGGTGTTCTAAGATAAATCATAACATATTCAAAAGCATATT
Source organism: Steromphala cineraria (assembly GCA_916613615.1). Lineage (NCBI taxonomy): Eukaryota > Metazoa > Mollusca > Gastropoda > Trochida > Trochidae > Steromphala > Steromphala cineraria. The sequence continues at coordinate 28,741,075 of OU744735.1, read as the reverse complement.
TTGTGTTTTTATATCAAATAATATCTGATATGATATCTAATATTCCCTTTAAATCAAAAAGGGTAAAGGGAGATAACTCATGTAGCCCTATTGAATGAATTGACGGTCCTTTTCTTGGACGATGAGTTTGTTCTCTGTTAATGTTAAGCCATAGCTATAGATTCAGATAGAGATATATGTATATAGATTCAAATATAGATAAAGGTTTTAGGATATTAATTCAGATAAGTTATAGAAATTAGAACATCAATTTGAAAAAAGATATAGATATTGCAATATGGTATCAGATGATGATGTAAACTTTAGCATAAAAGTTCAGACATATATATGTATTGATTTACCGTAAGTAAAATGATCAGATATAGATATATATATTAAGGTTAATATCCAGGGTTGCGGAGCATTGCAGGATATCAACACTCACCTCCAGCACAGCGATGGTTCCGTCAGCGAGTCCAGCGAAGACTCGACAGCAATTGTCCTCGTCTTTGAAGAGACAGATGGACAGAACCGCGTCATGGAGACGCATCTGCCAGTGCTTTTCTCTGGTGACAAAGATAAAAACTTATCCCTGAATATCCGAAGAGTATTTGACTAACACAAGCAGGAGTTCCAAAGTTTCCATTATCATTTATTTCATAAGTACAAAGTGCCCTGTACTTCTCTCTGGTTACAGAGACAAAATTTATCAAAATCTTTTATCCCTGAATATTTTAAGAGAAGTATTTGATTAACACAGAAGTATTTTCACACCATAACATTGCTTCAGTTTATCATCTAGTGCATAAATCAAAAGTGCCACTGTTTTCCTTCTCTCCACAGAAATGATACTCCAGTCAATTAATTGATGCAGAATTTGCAGTACAACAATAAGAATCAATATCAGTTTGAATGTATATAATTTATTAAACAGATAATGAAATAAGCCCCATCAGAACCTGGTTACTTTTGGGATGATAATGATTTAGGTTTTTCTTCAGTTTTATCCATATTAATCTACAAAATACCACAAGCTTGTTTCTTACACTGATATAAAGCCTGAGGCACATAGTGACACAAAACCAGAGGATGGTAGGAGCATGTTCCAAAATAATCAGTTGTGGGTTCAAGAAGGCTAATTTCAAGCAGATAAGTCTCCTTCTCAAAGTTAAATCAAAGAAGTTCCGTGAAGGGTTCGTATGATCCTCCAGAGTGTAAAGACTACCGCCTACCAACCTTCTGCTCATGTCGTACGAGTAGACCATCCAGGAGAGGGTTCCGAACAGCACCATGTTGTCCGGCAACGCCTGCATACACATCACTCGCGTGTCAAACTGAAAGGAGTGAGTTGATTACAGCGTTTATTATCATTTCGTTTTACCAAAACTCATTAGATAATGAAATATTTTATCTACTGTAACCCAAGATTTTATAGTTAAAATTGTAATTTCGGAATGATGTATTCTGGATTAGCAGAGAACAATTTGAACTTTATTGTAACAACACAAAATACTAATTATTTGGTTGTTATTGATAATAGTAAAAATACACTTTATATTCCTTTAGTCCAGGACCCCCTTTATCACCTACTCCAACGCATGGATAGGATTTCAGTTTTTAATTTTGAAATTTAAGTAGCGCTAAGTTTTAAATATAGCCAAATTGACAGATCTAGCAATAATCTGCAAAGTTAAAATGAAATATGATATGAAAACAGACATGAGTATTAAAATTAATGAATATATCTAATTATGTAGGTATGTAGGTAGAAATATACCTGGACATCTACGCTCATCATCACCCCCTTCTCTGTGTTGACCTGGCACACTTTAGAGAATGTTTGCTCTCCGTAACACAGCCAGGTGGAGCCTGAAACAGTGGGAGGAAAGCCTGCAAACTGGTGTGGTCAAAAAATAAAATAGAACCTAGTATATAGTTTGATAGTTTCCTAATCAATATTTTTTAATAGTACATTTTTATGTGAAAGACAAAAAGCAAACAGAGTCCATCTGAAGGAAGGGCTGCAATTACATTCTTTATTTGTATGTTTTGAAGAACCTAGGAATGTACTTGATATTTCATTGATAAGAAAATATGATAGATGAAAATCAAAATAAAGAGAGGAATAAGGCTCATATTATATCATTTTGTAATACTATTTGCAATTTTATAATTTGTTGACTTTAGTCACAAAAAGTTTGGGACACAAATTGGTTTTTTTTTGTCAGCCAGGTTTAATGTTTAAGATACAACCTATACAGTATTATATTAAACTATTCAGCCTGGTTATTTACCAAACTAAGAAGATTTATATTTTAACACAGTAGTAGTGATATCAAAGTATTTCAACATGTATGAATGCATGCTTTATATTATATTTCTCACATGGAATTATTATTGATTGATTATGACATGAAATGTTAATGTCAATTAAAAAAAATATATTGTCACTAGTTGAAAAATTGTCTCCTTTAAAAAGAATCTTAACATAAAACTTCACCTCTGTAATCATAACAGTGTTAGAAGCATTCTCACTTTAGTTCTCATGACAGTAAGTTTTGCATAAAGAGAAATATATCTTTAATTTTGACAGATCATTTTTCAAACAAGATATTATTCTAACATGTGACATTAATCTTAAAGAGTTTCCTGTGGACAAGCTTAATTCAAATTCAAAACCAAGCAGAATAATTATAATGTATCTACCGGTACATTGCAGAGTTTCCTGTTCATAATTCAATTTAATTAAACCATGTTGATTTTTCTAAAACAATATTTTAAATTCATTAGAGTTTTGTTTTCACAAAGTTTCTATAATATATTAAATCAAAATGTTTGTATTCATCCTTTGAAGTTCTAAATAATAGAATTAGTATAATGTGTACGTACCTAAATCTTCATTGATCAAACATAAAGTGACTATCATCTTTTTCATAAATGATGTAATTTTTATGCAAAATATAATATTTTATTCATTATATCAGAGGGGGTAAACAAATCCTCTTCATCTACTACAGTTTGATATACCGGTATATCTTATTTATACTACAATTTAATAAATATTTTATTTATCCTCCAAACACCTACATATGACAAACACATCAATCAATTTACACATGTAAATTGCATATTCACTGCACATTATATTTAGCAAATATAGTGTAAATTGCCTGATAATAGATAATTCATCAAATGGATGTTAACAGAATATTAAATCCTACACATTAACTATTAATTTCTTGAATAGTTAACACCTAAAAGTTAACTGGTAATTTCCCAGATTGTATGTGACTTGATCTGAATGTTATTTTGGCAAGCAGGAAAGGGTGCCAAATGTTTGCACAATTTCTTAATGAGTTTTCAAGGTTAGTTCAAGTATCTTTAGCGGTTAACACCTCATATTCCACACCTATACATATCTTGGTTGCCTCCCAGTAATTAGATAATATATTTCCTTTCCTAAATTAGCTCATAATTGTTATATAACACTAGTTAGAATTTGACTATGAATGAAGTTTGGTTCATGTGAAATGAAGAATTTTTCACAGAAATACAACTTCTTTATTCTGAGTAGATGTTGTTTTGCAATAGGATCTAATGTTGTTGTCAAACAAATGATTACTAATTGTAATTGATAAAATACTTGAAAATACTTTTAATTTTGTAAGAAATTATTTCTGTTTAATTCTTTCATTGAAAATATTACTGTCAATTATTATGGAGAAACACATTGTAACCTAAAATAACCCTTTTTCTAATACGATATTAAGATGAAATGACATTAACTCTAGTCCATACACTCATAAACCACAACTGGTGTATTTAATAACTAATCGGTGCTTTAGAATCAAAAGAACCAAATTTTATATTTCCAAGTCAAAATTGAACCAAAAAGACAACACATATTCTTCATAAAGCCAGGAAGCTCTGTGGGGGGTCTGAAGACAGTTTCTGATTGGACCACCAGAAGAGTGCTCATTAGAGACAATATTATCAGAGATATCACACCGGGATGGACCACAATGCCCCTGGGTGATACGCTGATTGCTCTTGTGTGGTAATTAACTACGGGTCTCACACATGGCTGGAATGTGTGTCACTGAAAATATACAATGGTTTTTGGGAGGATACAAACTCTGAAATAAAAAATGTTTTGTTTTCAGGAGGAAATAAATTTTTTTTGTGGGGGGTGGTTCCTATAAGAATTGGCTTCTAAAAATCAATGGATGTAGTTTATTTTGAAACCCTTCAAAAGGATCTGAGCAAATGTTTTTAATAAAATCTTTCATTATAAAGATAGTATACTTTCATATAAACTTGCTTATTTATTAAGATACTCCATAATTTGTATTATATAAACAAGAGTTCTATCCTCATAAATTACAGAATTTACAGCTAAAATTCACAACATATCCTTCAAAAGAGATATACTGTAATAAATGAGTTTATGATATTTGAATCATTTGCATTTAAATTCTATATAACTATATTAATGAAATTATATTTTAGTTATAAGTACAAAATTCAAAATATCTCTTTTTATCAAGTTTACTTATCGACTAGTTCAGAAAAACAAAAGAGGTTTAGTTATTTGGTAGATATAACCTCAATCAAAAAGTCCTATGGGGTCTCGTAAAGCTGACCAACATTAAGACAATGGCCACAAATAATATAATTCTCAGCGGACAGTCAACATTTGATTCGATCCTGATGGGATCTTTACACTAGTATTATCTACTATCTACAACTGCTTTCATCTCAGCTCTTATTTCTGTACTAGATACCGAACAGACCTAGATTGAAAGAGATACTGCAAGCGAGAAATTTTTGTTTCTCAATATTAAAACGGTTATGTTTTAATTATTACCCTCTTTGACCAAATATCATTAGTGTCATATATATGAAACCAGCCCATGTGCATATATTTTTGTTGAAAAGCAACATCTGTAGTCAACAACATCATATGACAAATGATCTTAATGTGAATAAAAATGGACATCGCAAGTAGAATGTTACTGATTATTTAAAAAAGATTAATTAAATGATAATTTAAATAATGGATTTAAGAAAGTAGCGAAGGCCATTGAAAAAAATCAGTCTTTATCAGGTTCACTCTTTTCACATATCATCACACTTCCTCTGGAATAGTCTGTATAGGAAACATTGTTTAACTATTGGTCCCGCAAGTAAAGGTACAAATTATAACAATGTCACAGTGAAATTTGTGCATACTGTTACAATTAGTGGACACATTTGCCACCTTAACTTATGATCTGAAATCCAGAGTTTTTAATAAACAAACAAGCATTTTTATTTCACTATATGATTTTTTTTCTTTTAAACTTTACTTTTTTTGTGGGAATAAAGTCTACCCTGATTTCAATTATCAAATCAGAGAGATTTCCTTAGATGTTCTGTACGATAAAGGAACTATTTCCTGTCTTTGAAGCTTGTGTTAGTTTGATAAGACTTATCTAGTAGATCTACCACTGATTTCCAAGTAAACATTGACCACTCTTCCTGATGAAGGTGAAAAAAACATCTGTAAATGTTAATCTTCAATCACTCATGGTTTGAGAACTGAATAAGTCCATCAGATAATTATAGCAAATTGATTAATTTTGTATGAACAACGATAAAAGCTTTCGTATAATTTTCAGTTTTGGATATTGCATGTTGGCAGTCAGAAATAATGAGTGAAATCAATGGTCATAACAAATTGATAGTTGTGTGAGTTATATTAAAGGAAATTTTCAGTTAATAGAAATAGATTATCTAACAGATAATTCATTCAACCCAAAACATTAACCAATGAAAAAATTAATAGAATTGTTGTTTTGGCTAAATTTAAGTGGAAATAGGTTAACATTTCAATTATTGCTATTTGATTGCCAAAGCGGAATAATAAGTTCAAGCCCTGTCCTAAGTGTTTAGATTTCAATGTTCTGATTATGACTAGAAAATGTTATTATTTGCCAAATAGAAATCAATACAGGTTTGAATTAATCCTAAACAGCTTTTGATAATTTTTTCCACAACTAAATGACGGAGGTAGTGAAGAGTAGACAAAATCAAAATCAGTGACTAAAATCCTAATATTAATAGAGGTGCAGTGATATCTCTTCTAAGGGAAAAACACCATCCTAACAGAAATACTCTTTACAAAACATGCAGAAAACTGTTGCAAAAGCTTCTCAAATAGATCTGGTTACGTGCCCTGTCAAATTCAATGTACAGAAGACCCAGATAAAAACTTTTAAATGCCAATTAGTCCAAGAAAAAAGTAATTTGATTTCGTTCGCCAGTGGCCCAGTGTCATTTTCAACACTCATCAAGTCTTTTTTGAAGAATGTGACAAAGGCAAAAGAACTTTATTCACGCAGCCTTGACAAACATTGAAATTTGAATTTATAAAATTCAACTTGTATCTGTACGTGTAGGCCTTCAATGATGCTTTTGTCAGTAATAAAGTGATATAAATTCTTTAGATTTTGTTGATTTCTTATCATGTTTTATTTTTAAATTGTTGAATTAAAAAAAAAATCGCCATCACCTTTTTCATGATGGAAGACCAGAAACATTTTAATTTCTTGGGGGCCTACGTACTCATAAGACATGAAATATCTAAACTCAATTGAAATTGCTTCATAATTTTCTATTCATATGCAAACTGAATAATTAGAGGTGTTTTAGTATTCATTGGCTTCACCAGATGTAGCTGTTTCCACAAGTGATTGAGATGTTTGTTTAGAGCAAACTGCAGGATTCCAAATTGGTCAGTTGAGAGTTGTTGTGATCTGGCTCAGGAGGTCAGACTGACCGATACAGGTGTTAATTGCTGGACAAGACTGACCATGATGAGGAAACAACCTGGACTAATAACATCAGTCTTAGATCTCACATCAAGGACTCACTGGACACAGACATGAACATTGTCTAGTTCTCAGTGTTTGTTTTTGTTTTATTTTCTTGAAACAAACAGTTAAAAGATTGTTAAATGTAATAGGATTGTTCTCTTTAACTGGCGTATGGTGTATCAATTCTAGGCATGGCTACCTTTCCTTCTTTATATTGTTTCAGATGTTGCCAGTTGCAAAAATGGTTCTTGCTAGTAAAATAGACATTGATACATTCACAACTATTATTTGGATAGTCTTTTGACATGATTGTCTATTACAATGATCATATTTTATTAGGTACTGCAATTGAAGCGTATGTTCGGTTGATATTTTATTTAGGTGAAAATTTGTCTCCCTTATTCAAACAAAAGTTATTTTTCTTATATAGAAATAATTATACAAATATATCTTTCAGTGAATAAGTATCTATTTATCTATTGTCAAGCTTATTAAATTCTGACACTCAACTGGTACTGTATATTTGAAATAGTAGGGCTGTAGAAAATTGTGTATTTTCAATTCTCAAATTTCTAAAATATGAGGCAGTTACTGCCAGCAGTCGACCACCAACTGCAATGGAAGTGAGAAAGTAAACCTACCATTGTCCCCCACGGCACAACATTCGAAGCTGAGGTAGTTTCCTGATTCTGACTCGATGGAGAGGAACTGAAACATAAGGTCATTCAATAACTTAACTGAAACATAAGATCATTCCTTAACTTAACTGAAACATAAGGTCATTCCTTAACTTAACTGAAACATAAGGTCATTCAATAACTTCTCCGAAACATAAGGTCATTCAATAACCTCATTGAAACATACGGTCATTCAATAACCTCATTGAAACATACTCCACTGAAACATAAGGTCATTCAATAACTTCACTGAAACATACGGTCATTCAATAACCTCATTGAAACATACTCCACTGAAACATAAGGTCATTCAATAACTCCACTGAAACATAAGGTCATTCAATAACTTCACCGAAACATAAGGTCATTCAATAACTTCACCGAAACATAAGGTCATTCAATAACTTCTCCAAAACATAAGGTCATTCAATAACTTCACCGATAACTTCTCCGAAACATAAGGTCATTCAATAACTTAACTGAAACATAAGGTCATTCCTTAACTTGACTAAAACATAAGGTCATTCAATAACTTCACTGAAACATACGGTCATTCAATAACCTCATTGAAACATACTCCACTGAAAAAAGGTCATTTAATAACTGACACATTAGATCATTTGATAACTTCCCTAAAACGGCCTATACCAAAACCAATCTGCCGTACCGCACACATAAAGAGGGGAAAAGTCCCTTAACAATGTGAAAAGGTATCATGAACATATTTCCTTGACACCGAAAAATTCTTCTATGCAGTAGGGCAGTTTTGTTTGGTAGGCCTGTGAAACATAGGAACATGCAAAACTTCACTGCAGCATGGATCATGTTGACCCCATCATCTGAATTTTTTAGATAATCCTACAAAGAATGAAGCAAGACAAAATTGCTGGTACACATATGTAGTAAGGAGGAAGGGAGAGTACTCACCAGTTGTTCGCGCTCGGCGAAGGCTAGTTTCTGTATCTCCTTCCTCTTGTACTTCTCCTTCAGGAGGTTCAGGTAGTACGTCTGCTTCGTCTGAATGTTCTGTCGGCTCGGGAATGGCTTCATGTCCTCAAATGCAACCTGCAAATGTTCATTCAGATGTCAATGTGTGGTGGTGAAGTGCATGGGAAAAGTTGACATGAATTTGATGAGCATTGCCTTGAAACATGTATGCAAGTGTTGGCTGCAAAGGTTATGATTAGAAAAGAATGTAATGCACATGACAATCTAATAACAAAACCTGCAGTTCAGATGTCTCCTACCACAAAGTTTATCTCTAAAAGCTTCAAACCTTTTCTCCTCTCATGACAGCTCATATTGCTTAAATCAGTACATGGAAGAAGGATGTGCATCCATCTTCAACCATATTCCTAACCACCCGATTAGGCATTTTCAAGTCAACTCCCACATTGCTTTCAGCTTCAAAACCTGGGAGATTCACAAATTAACTACTGCATCAACAGTGGCCATTTTGAATGAATCTTGAGGGGACACAACAAGTATAACTGCTCATAATTCATGATACTTATGTTGGTCATCAGAGACAATATTAAATTTAAAGGCTAAAATTAAAAGAAGGAGAGAACAAGCCTTTCTTATCATACTGCGTGAATAAATTTGTGTCCTCATAGATGTCAACGTAGGACTTCAGAGATGTCAATGCAGGAAGTCAGAGATGTTTGACCAAGGTAATTACAAAAAAGTATTACATATATTGAGAGAAGGTTACCTTGACGAGTCCATCAGTGTCATACGTGATCTTGGCGCAGGCCTTAAGGTGCCGCATGACGCTAATGGTGTCTGATTTCAGCAGAATCTCCTTCTTGTGCATCTTCAAGATGGCCAGGCAGAAGCGAAACAAAACCTTCGGCCCTTCCAGAAGAAAACAGTCCCATACTCGCAACAGTGTCTGAAACAGAAAGGAGGCATCTTTAAATTCTGGTCGGATTCAGAATCTAGAACTGAAAGAAAAGAAGTACCATATTTGAATTTTGCATTTGCATGAAAATATTTTACTTATCAGGAATTATCGACTGTCCATACAGAAAACAGCAACCCATGAATGCAGTTAACATCATTCAATAATAATAAAAATTTTATTTTTGATGCCAAGTATCCAGTATGCTCAATTGCAACACAATGTATATAAGTACCCAGAATTGAACATAAGAGTCAGTTACTAAGTGCCTTGCAAAACCCAAAAGGTCCAAACTCTCCCAATGTTCAGGTACCCATATGTACAATTGAACTGAGTGCAATGCGGACATAGGGCCTTGTCCAAGGACACAACACAGTGTGAGAGTAGGCCCAGGTTATAAACCTTTGGTGTCTCTGACGGGATTTGAAACTTGGCCCAATCTTGACAGACCCTCAGGCTAACCACTATACCACCATGCTCAACATTTAAAAAGAGTCAGTATTAATCAGAATACTACATGAGCAAATTTTTCATATGGTGCATGTTCATAATGCATGATTGGCCATGTAACATGTCACTGATTATTGTCAACCATACAGGTAATTCATTGTCTTATATCACTTGATTTTATCTTTAAAAAAACAAAGCATGAAAATAATGTAATTTGTAATAATAATAGTTATACATTTCTCTGAACAATAATTGTGTTATTTAATAAATTGACATCAATGTTGCTTAACTCTCAAAACAGACATTCCTTAGATTCTTTACATATCGTAAACAAATAAATACATGCATGTGTATATCATTAATACATGCCTTAAAGATAACACACAGCTGTTGACAAGTTTGCAGTTTTGGAGGAATTTGTTATTTTACACATTTTGTGTATGAATTTTCAAGCAATATTAACATATTTTATGAGTCAATTGCAATTCATATTTCATAATTTGTATACATTTTTAATGATAAGTATGCCTACAGAAATTAAAGAGTTAGAAGTATCTTATAGATGGTTCAAAAATTTAGATCAATTCACATCTTAAATTGTTGAATTATAATTTTTAATGTTTTCACATCGAAACAATCAAAAAGTGTTTGTATAAAGATAACAAAATTTCTTTTTAATTTTTGATCAAACAAATGCCATTTGTTCTGTTTGGCAAAATACCAAAATATCAAAATAAATTTTGTTTTACAATTTTTGCAGGTATTAATTTAAGAAGCATGTAATTAATGATAAAAATCATATTTCTATAATAAGAATATAAGAATGAAATCAGTTTGATTCTTAGAAACATTTTATTCGTTAAAATTTATCAAATCTAAGGGCTTAAAAAAAGTAATTGTTTTTATCCTCTCTCATTTTTTTTACAAAACAAAGAGATCTTGCTTTTGCATAACAGATGTTGTCAGAAATTTTCCTCCAATTTTTTCTCGGGACCCCCCTTTAATTTTCTTTCAGGGGCTTCAAGACATCAATACTTTTAATAATCAGCTTAAGCAGCCACAATAGATTGTGACACCCCCGATAACACAACAACAGGCTTTGACAGGGCTTGGCTTAAAAACTTTATTTGTCAAGGTATTCCTTACACAATAAGCTTGTCATCTTAAATAAATATCCTGATTAAAAGAGTCTCCCTATGGAAAAGACAGATTTGGGTCAAGATAAGATTTTTGGCAGTTCTTATAGGAAGAGTCTTTGAAGATTTTATCTTACATGTTGGGTCTTAGATCTTAACAAAATTGATTTTTTAGATATGACTTGCTTTGGTCATTTTATTATTTCTATGACAGATTAATTTTCATATTTATTTCAAGTTGAAGGAATAAATGTTAAAATCATATCTATATTTTTATTTTTTTAAACACAAATTAAAATTCTTTAACTCTCTAATTCTAAATTTTATGAGAATTTTCTAGATGTCTATATCAAAGCATAATTAGAAATAATGTAACTCATTTTCATATAATTTCAAGTGCCAACAAAATTTGATCTCGCTTAAACAAAAAAACTAACTCAAATTTCTAACAACATTAAATAAATGTCATTACCTTAAACAAATGTGGCTTTAGCATGCGAAGGAACAATATAAATCTATGACTAGATAAACACCTTAATGGTTATTACACATTGTTATTTGATCTTAGGCATGATTTACAGACAAGATTCACTCAAATCCTCCCGGATCAATGGCAAGCCGAGAAAAGTGGTCTCAACATTGATGCCATGTGTGATCCAACCATTGCTTAGCCTAACCAATGGGAGAGAAAGAGCCTGATACCGCTTCCCTACAACTAGTGCTATAAAAGTCACTGCACAATGCCTTGGCTATCTTGTTTAGTTGTTAAGCTAAGGCCCTGCTTATGGGTATCTCGGCAGTCACCACTATCCACAGAGTATGACTTTAAAGAGGACTTTTATCTCTAGGGTTAGACAATGTTGGAGTATAATTTATCATATCAACTGAAAACACAGCAAATGGATTATTGTATTATTTTAATCGAGCGAGAGAGTTTGTAAGCTAGATATGCAGTGTGTCGTTTTGCTGGTTGTGGTAGGGGGGTTGTTTGTTGAGGGGGAGAGGATATCCCCGGTCCCCCTCCCGTCCCCTCCCCCCCTCGGGACTGGATTATACTCCGTCATTCTTAAACTTCAAACTCAGGTTGGAACTTTGGAACAACTTCACGAAAAGGACAGGTAAGAATTACAATTTTGAGATATCCATTTGAAATAAGAGTTCAAAATCTTTTCTTTATTATTAACTTAAACAGATAAAATTTGTTACCTGACCTTCTTAAAGTTTCCTAGCAGAAATAATTACATAGATAGATTTATTAGAAGCATAAAATTTAATGACAAATTTTCAAGTAAGATCAAAAGTGCTATCAAATGTGCTATTTCTTTACTTGATAATTGAAATGCATAAGTGCTTTACCTTGAAATTTCATGAAATATTTGTTTATTTAAATTGACTATGATTCAGATCAAAGCAGAATCTCTAAACCTGTTGGAGAGCTAAGCACTGATAATGAACTAAGATGACAAACTCTTTGCACTGATTTCCCTCTTAATCACTGTACCAAAACATTACAGCTCCACTGCACTGCCATAGCACATATCCATGGTAGGGGCTAGTCATTCTTTGAACTTATAGTGAACATGTAGAAATATGATAAATATGTTAACTTTGAAGACATCCAGGAATTTACATCCTTCCAAACATTGTTAACTTGGGGAGATAATGGAAAATAGGATTTTGTGTTCACATATGGTATTTCTGGAGCCCTGAAAATTAAGATGAGAATATGTGAATGTTACACTCAATTAGCTGGAAAGTTTTTATCATCTTTCTATTAGATAGATACATCGTAGGATGTAAAATGGAAAAGGATTATAAGTTCTGTTTAAAATAAATTGCTGAACAATATAATTTTTTTAATATACTTTTGATTTTTGATTTTGTTTTAAGATAAAAAGCTTAATGTACAATAAATACTCGATCTAATAAGTAATTATCAAAATGATATATTTTCAATCTGAAGGTAATTCAATTCAAGTGAATTTGTATATTAAAAATTAATAAAATAATCATTATTAGATCCACTTAAAACCAGCAGTCTTAAACTTGTTGAAATAAATCCTTTTTCTAAGCCAAAAAATTTAAGGTAAGTTTTTATACAGAATCTTTGACAAATTATGAAACAAATGAATGCTAATAAGATGAAAAATGTTGCCATATCATATAGGAATAAGTGGGACATTTTTATGTTTTTATATTTCAGCCTCTAAACTCAATAATTCAACTAATCAATTAAATGTATTTAAATTTGAAGTGCTCTTGTTTACTCAAACAATGTAAATTTTTCAAAAAGTTTGATTTTCTGTCACTTTTTAAACAAAATTGTTGACTCGACTTGAATCAAATAAGAACACTCTGGATAGACCTCTTTGACAGACCTGTGTTTATAAATACAGAAAATGTTAAGGGGGACTGGCGAACAGTCTAGGCAAGGTGTAAAGTGTGTTTATATGTAATGGATAAACCCATTCTTAGATCACGACTCTGTTTATAGGTCACAGGCCCTGAACAAAAGTCAAGGGTTTCTTGGAGGTGTAAATCTGGGATCAAGTGAACCCGTTGATAGACTTAAAAATCACACACAGGTGTTTTACTGCTCTCAGGTGAGGGGGGAGGGTGCAAAAGGGGATCCGATCAACTTCTTAGATGGATCTAGTTGTGAGAAATTTACAGAAATGAAAATATTAGATAAGTGATGTCTGAGATATTATTTTCTGATTATGATCAATAATTAATTGAAGTGACTTGTATCCATTTTGATGAATATGTTATAAGAGCAATAAATTTCATAGTCAGAAGGGTTTATATAGCTGGATTGAGGGGGGAGGGGGGAGGGGGGTGGGGGGTTGTAGGATGAGGGTAGCATATCACAGGATTAGGTTTTTAGGACACATGTGGGGAGGGACTTTAGATAAACTTAAAATAATTCATATTTGTATAATTTATTAATTAGTATTTCACAACTCTTTGATATATCTCACAAAATATGATAACAGAAGTAGCAAGACAAATTTTATTAATAGAAAGGAAAAATATCTGGTGCTATAAACATGTAGATTTTTTCTCTTAATTTCAAACTTTCATCAACATTCATTCAGAGAATGAGAATTTGAACAGATCTATATTTAATCAAAACATTTATTAAATACCCTAGTTTAGTTTCCTGTTTTCATTGGCCCAAAAAAAAAAATTGAAAATAAAAAAAAATGTGAAAAATGTTTTTCAAAACCTAAAATATGTCCTAAATGCAAGAGTATAGACTTATGTTCATCCTGTGACAGTGTGTGTATTTTATGTGTCTGCAGTATGCAAATGTGTGGCGGTATATTGTCAGATAGGATCAAGCGCTTCTCTGAAAGACATGCATGCTGACAAGATACTGCTATGTTGATGTAAAGTACAGACAGGCTGACAACAGCTTCGTCTTACGATTTCATGAATATGAATTTTACTCTCAAAATTGTTGCACGATATTATAAAAATTTTGATACAATATATTGACCTTATTGGATTTTAACATATGTTTAAACAACTTAAAAAGCAATATTGATATGAATTCTATTCAAAATCTTTTCAAAAATTATTTTACTTAAAATTCTTTCTATTCTTGTTAAATGCATTGCCTTGAAAATATCCATATCGACAATTTATTAATACTCATAAAATATTGATAACATATCAACCACATAACATAATAAAAATCATTAATACAATTTTCATTGTGTTAGCAAGCTTTATAAAGATACAAAAGCAGTTTAATTTAAGTCTTTTGAATTTTAAAGGAAATATTGAATTTCTCAAACACTGCATCCAACTGATCTTTGCTCTATGATAGCTTGGTGCAAACATGTGCATGTCGTTTAACAATTTAATGTCAACAATCGGGATATCACTTCCACAATTCACAGATACTCCACTGTCTTGCAGGGGACTACTTTCATAAGCATGTCTTTTCAATTCTAAAATTGCCTCGAGAATATTTCTGCATCCTTTGATGAAAAATGGCATTTGTGACAATCAATCTTGTTAAAAAAAGCCTGAGGAATTGTCAATGTAGAAATAGAAGAAATTAATAATTATGAAGTTCTTCTATTG
This sequence comes from Steromphala cineraria, assembly GCA_916613615.1. NCBI lineage: Eukaryota > Metazoa > Mollusca > Gastropoda > Trochida > Trochidae > Steromphala > Steromphala cineraria. Next base: position 28,725,978 of record OU744735.1, on the reverse strand, counting down.
TAATACCCTGACTTCCTTTTAGCGAATATTCTTTTTTTGTATGTGACTTCCTAGAGGATATATCTGCACCTCATTCCATTATATTTTGAACTCTTATCTGTATACTTTGTTTCACTTATTCAAGTTTGAGAGAATATATAGACAGATATCAAAAATATATCACAAGATGTTATTTAAATCAATCATGTTATTTTCTAAAAACAGTTCAGAGTTACCTTAAAGCAACTTCTTTTCTCAAATAATCAGGAGAAATGATTTGGACTTTCTGTTCTAGAAAAACCTTTAACCCTTTCAGTCCTAAAAGCCTGTATAAAAAAAGAATGACTTCTTAACGAAGAAAGAACCAAAACCCAGAGAATTATCAATAATCTAAATCAAAAACATGAAACAGAAAAACTTAATTTGCATAATTAGATATAAAGAAAATTATCCTTGAAAACAATCACCTTTTACAACCCAAAAAACCAAACAAAAACAATCTCACTTTTTAAAATTAGACATATATTTTTTGACATAAATCATTAGAAGTGCCATTGCTTATCATAAAAGGAAGCTTATCACATTGTATACAGTATCCAGCATACAGTTGTCTTGAACTTGAAAATGAAATCCTTTCTATTCTAGAAAACAATTCCTAAACTACCCCCCACAAACTGAAAACCTCTTTATTTCTCGGTCATTCTGTAAAGTCCCACTTCACTAGGAAGTTGCCAGCCACCCCAGGGCCTTAAGACGCCTTTCGTTTACAACAAAGGCAAATTTATTACAAGCCAATCGCTAGACTAAGGAGTTGTATCTTTTGTATCTATCTGTCGTCGTTTTGTCTAACCTCTCCTGTTCAAAGGACAGCAACAGTGAAATTGATAAAGTGTCTGATTGTTGCAAAATGTATCATATCCTAGCACGATGTAGATTTCGTGGTATGCCATTTGGCTATGTCCGCTCAAGTTTGTCACTAAATGTTTTGGAATTGAAGACAAAGTATTTCTGTCTATGAAGGAAGTTTATGATATTTTACTATGTCTGTTCATGATTGACATTTAAACATACTGAATGGTAGATAAAGCATTTATGACTGTTCTAGTTTAGAGATTTATTGAAAAGTAGAAAAAACAAGGCTTTTTGATTTAAAGTCTAGTAAAATTTTGTGTTTCAGTCATTTAGTACAGAATGTCATAAAACAGCGAGTACATGACCTGAACAACTAGCTAAGATTAAATTATTGCAACTATCACTTCTGATCTTGAAATAAATATTTACAAGTGTTGTAGATAAATCAAAGTAAAACCTAATAAGGAAAAGTTTGATCATGTAAATACATGTATGTTGATTGCGTTAAGTACCAAAAATGAATTATTTAACTTTTAAGTCAGCATGATAATGATAAAAGTCATCGACGAATCACATAATTACATATTTTGCACTTATTACTAAAATACATGACAGTTGGTGCTTAGTAATCTTTAAACAAACAAGTCAATCTGAATGTGATTAAAGTAACAATGAACCTTTAAAGTCGTGAAAACATGTCAGCTAACCTTGTGGCATGTATGATTATGGGAGGTACAGGTCAAAAACCTCAACCAAAACATCAAAAACAACATATCTGAATTGACAAGGACACTATGATAATATTGAACAAGTAGAGTGCTTCCTAACTATTGAGACATTTGGCCAAGATTTCCTCAAGTCTTACTCAATATCAATACTCTGTATAAAGGAAAGGACCTAGAATTCTCACCTCTGGTCTGTTCAATGTTTTTTCTATGTTTCAAAACATGAATGGTTTTACCCTTTTGACATTCCTAACCTTATTACTCATTGCCAAAAATATTAATAATAATAACAATGGGTCATCTTTTTTACCTACTAGTATTAAACTTTTAAATGAATCTTAATGTATACAATCTCAATTTTAATTCACAGCCACTGTGCTCTTATAGTTGTTATGTCTATGTATCTTACACTATACACACTTTATCTGTATTTAATATGTATCTTTGTCATTGTGTATCTGTATCTTAACTGTTATGATATGTTGCATCACTGTTGTAAAAAGAATTCCTTTATCGGGCAATAAAGTATTATTATTATTATTATTATTATTATTCAATTTCATAATGGCCTGAAATGGAGAAATCAACCATTTCATCTTGAGATGACCCATGGTTTTGGAGAAATCAACCATTTGATAGTGATCATTATTACACGCCCGTGAAAGATACCGCAGTGTAATATTTATACAGCAATATTAAACGAGTGTAATATCACAATGCAAGTATGACGTCACAGAAGTGAGCTGTTGTGACGTCACAATGTGAGCGCTTCGTCACAATGGGTGCCAAGTCGCGGAACTGTTAGTTTCAGCACATTTTCGGCAAGTTTGCGTGATTTTTAGGGCAAGTAATAAACAGAATACTAAACTTCCTTCCATTTAATACTATTTTTATTAAACTCGTGAATGATTTGGTATCAAACTCGCTTTATAGTATTAAATGGAAGGGCGTTTAGTATCCTCTATATATGACCCATGGTTCTGGAGAAATCAACCATTTAATAGAGTTATAGATAATAAATGACCACAAGATGGCGCATTCAGCATATCCAGATGAGTCCGGATCAGATCTCCGGAACTTCTGAAACACACCGTGTACCAGTTCCAGAAGAGGAGCGTTCTTATGATCTCACATTATATGTCTTCATCCTCTTCTCACAGGAAGTTCTGAGTAGGAACTTATGTGCTTGAATTTGGTATTTCTAAATATGCTTCGTATAGGAAGATGTTTGTATTGTCAAAAGTTTTTATATATATCTGCTTGATTAGGCCATGCTTTGCTGAACGTTGAGATGAACATGATGAACTACATAATTTAACTTTTATCATCATTACAACTGTATCAGCTGTTTAAATGGTAGTTCTTAGGAAATCTAAAATGACTCTGATAAGTTTCTAGCAGTCAGAAACATCATTTTTATATTTGTAATTGCAGCTTCAAATTTGAGCTGCTGTATTAATGAATGAAATTAATATTTAAATAAATTGGGATGTGTAGATTTCACATAGGTACTGTGGTAATGCTAGAGACATCATAAAACTGATAACTTTATTATTTTTAATTATGTAAAGGGGAGGGGGGTTAAACCATCATCTGCTTGATCTGGCCATAAGCATATGAATTAAAGGTAGACCTGTCTAAAAGAATATCACAGAGGCAGGGCTCTAACTTCTTACATATTCCAACAATCATCAGAGCGGCCCTATAGATAGGCAAGATCTATATCATCTCCATAATTCCACAATGGCCATCCTAAATTAATGGCAAATCCCCTGAATTCCAGGGAGACATTTTACAGCACCAGAAATGGCTTGTATATGCCATGGGATGGCTACAGTAAGAGACTTCTATGCATGGAAAGGCAAAGGTTAAGTAGGGGAAGAAAACAGGTCAATCATACATGGACTCCAAGAAATGCATATTGATGATTCCAGGACACAAACATCAAAGATGGCTGTAAGGCAAAAGTTAGGTCTGTGGAAGCAATTTAGAAACATGGTGCTAGAAAGTCACGTGCAGCCATGTTAACATTTATGCTGTTTCACTTTATTGATTGAATGATTCTGGGTGGCACATTTACAGGAAGCACAGCTCCTCAAATGGAAATCATCTTAGCATGGACACTGGTAGTCCAGCCTCATGACAGTGTATTAAATGATTCCGAGTGGCACATATACAGGAAGAACATCTTCTCAACTGGAAATCATCTTAGCATGGACACTGGTAGTCCAGCCTCATGACTATGTATTAAATGATTCTGAGTGGCACATTAACAGGAAGCACAACTCCTCAACTAAAATCTTTTTAGCCTGGTCACTGGTAGTCCAGCCTCTTGATCGTGTATCAAATAGAGCCTTTAATACAGTCTAGCTCCTAATTCTGCAAGTCAAGATTGACTGAATACTCAAATATAATTATTTCAAATATTTCATAGGACACTGGTTAAGGAATCCTAATTATTTCTGGAGTAGCCTGTTGAGGGTTAAGGTTGATGGAACTTCCAGTTTGCTTTTTATGATGATATTCATAGTAATCCTAATTACTGATAGTGAGAATGTTAAGCAAAAAGTTTGAAAGACAAATGATTTTGGACTTAAACAGAGAAATTCCTGCATATATGATAGAGTGTTAATTTTGATAAAACTTTAGGTTCTGGTAAAATATACCCAAATTGAATCATAAGAATTAAACCCTACCAAAAATTGTGAAATAATAATTTTATTTTATAAATTTCAACTTATCTAAACATATTATATTTACAAAGGAATCAAGTAACAATTAAATTCTTTATTAGTCATTATTATTTACTGTCTCTGCAAAGAATCACTTTGATCATAGGGATTGAAAATGGACTTTGTCATTCCCTTTAGAATAAGTCTAACACATTTGGGGTTTCCTATTACAAGAAAAGCTTTTGTAGATGTAAAACAATTCACCCGTTGAGTGTTGTAGACAGACATACGTCTGGCATTGTTCATCCCTAAATTCTTCTAGGATCAGAAAGTGTGATCATTATTTATGTCGTGAATAACATAAAACAGGAACATCCTCTACAGGAATATAATCCTAGGATAAGAGCACACCCTTGGGAAGTTTCCTGAATATTCTGCTATTGGCATTGTACAAGTAGCAATGTTGATATTTGCAACAACGGACAATTCTTAAAATGAAGTTAATGTCAAAAGGGGAAAAAGCATAACAAGTTGCATTTGTATGTGCTTTGAGGTAAAATATTCAATGTTCTTGATAGTTGAAGTGATAAGGATGACTTTCTGAACTTTACAACATGATGTGCATGAAGATGAAGAACTAAATATTTGTTGTGTATTTTATATCTAAGAATTCATTGAAAAGCATGCTGTAAATGTGCAGTTATCATAATTAAGTTGATCCATCTATAAGTACCTCCATACTTGTTAATGTCATTTGTGGAATTGGTAAAATGCTGCGATTTTTCAAGACCAAATTCTATAGAGGATGAGGTGTGTTAGATAGATTCCATGATGAAATATTCTAGTCAAAGATGTACATACGCTTACCAGTGCAGTGCCTGAAATTGATTTATGATCATTCTCAAAGTTGTTTAGATTTAGATTAGAGTTTTAATTTCTGAGGCAACTCGACCAACTTTAATTGAAAGTTCAGACAGCAGTTTAGTTGGGTACCTGGTTTGTGAAGTGTTTTGAAATATGAAAATAATTTTTGCTTAAGTAATTTCCAAGGGGGTTGGGGGTAAGAAAGGCATTTAAAGAAGGGTGTAGAAAGATCACACCTTTTAGAATGTAAATGTATGCATTATCATCATAATCAAGCATGACATTTGGATGTGATCTGTCGGGAAACAATTTTTTTAAGAATACATTTAAATTAAGAAAACAAATTTCGTTGATTTTTTATCATTAAACTTTATGACTAAAATTATAGTCTTGTTACTGATGTAACAAACAAAATCTCAAAATACTTTCCAGCCTCTCTCTAGATCCCTCTTTGTGGAGATACTTAGACTGATAGAGATTTTCTGTATTTAGAGCAGTAATCAGCGCAAATAGTCGGTTTACATCATTTTCTAGTACTCTTCACTTTAAACCATCGATAGTCTGTCCTGGTAACAAATATTACTTGCTATTTTGGGGTTTTCATATTAGGCAACCTCAACAAAATCTTGATGAACAAATAGGATAATTTGATAGGTGCTCCGATGTTGTCTGCGTAGGAGGGTTCCATTAGATTCAGAGCAAATATTCTTTTCACTCAATTTTTGATAGGTCAGGTTATTTAAAATTTTATGAGTTCCCCATTCAAGTGATCTTTTCTAGTAATCTTAATTGTTAATTTTTCATAATATTTATAAAATAATCAATGTAATGATAATTCAATATTTAAAAAAATCAAAATAAAGAAATAATTAATTAGGACAGGTTTTTCATATAATTTATCTTCAACAATAACAAAAATAACATAATCAAGATTTTTCTTGTTTAGAGTGTTTCATTATTCAAAGTATCCTAACTTTCCCAAAGTATCATATTATATAATTCCTGAATTTAGAGGCGCTGAACTGTTTTCCATAAAAATAGAATCTGAAATCAATGATAGTTATTTGTTTAACAATGTTTTGCTATCATCAGGAATGATATACTGTAAATGATACTCATGCAATTATTATCAATTCTGTAATGAAACTCTAGAATATAAGTGAACAATAAATCACCATTTACACAAAAGAGGAAAGAAATCAAATATATTTGCATTCAAACATTATGAAAGAATTTGATCTGTTCTGAATTCTTAACAATAGATTACGATACACAATGGAACAAATGAATAAACCTTTTAGCTGATTAAATTCTTCATTTGCTAATAGATTTTCACATTAATTTAAGTTAATTTTCAGTATTTAATCTGAGTAAATGTTTGAACAAAATTTTGGATAAATGCTCAAGAAATCATAATTTTTGTTTATGAAGGTTTTTAAGAATTATTAACAAAAGACTTTCAAAGAGATAATCATAGTTAGATCATCAGTAAGAACAAAATATATAAATTGCTGACACAGCAAAACATCCAATATGAATCAGAGTATTGTAAACATTATGTAGCATTGTATAAAGGTTAACACAATGTTATTTCTTTCAGGACCCGATTACGACGTTTAGAGAAGAAAGGTCGGCAATACCGTGATACGGCCGTGAAATCCCAGGCAGAGGTTGTCCAGCTAAGACAACACATAGTAGAACTCCAGGAGAGATTCTCTGCACTCGAAGAGCTTTCCACTGATGTCAAATTAGATATTTCCCGGCTGGACTTCGAGAACCGGGAAATGAAGAAGGAGCTGTTGTTGTTGAAAGAAACTCGACCGGTTCAGAATGATCAGGTGTTTGAGGTACAACAGAATATGTCCAGGTTGATGAGTGACAAAGAACAAATTCATCAAAATTATAAATCTCTTGTGAAGGAGGTGGAACATTTACATCAAAATGGACGCCAGAATAGTGCTGAGTTATCAACTCTCAAATCTGGGTTTAGAAAAGTTGTGAAAGTTGTAACAAAACATGTTAAAGATGCATCAATCCATTGTGTGAATGGGTCCCAATTGTCTGGTTCTCCCCACACAAACAACTCGTACTCATGGGACAATGAAGACCTCGAGTCAGGAGATGGGTCAGGGGACATGGGTCTTGAGACCATCCCATCCCGGGAACATATCCTCAGCTCTCCAGATGAAGAGGATGGAAGTGGGGACCCAGGGACAGACGATCTGGATAGTTTGATTACCTCCCTTCCTTCCAACTCCTCCAGGGAGTGGCTGAAAGGTCCAGATCTCTCAGCGAGGCTGGTGGCACTGGAGGAAAAAGTCAATGAGAAGTTGGATGAAGTGAATGCCAAGCTTGAAGCAAGGACTGATAGTCTGCTGAAGAAACATGACTCATACTTCGAGCAGGAAATCCTGAAGAGAGACACAAGTATCGAGGACCTGGAAGGGAAGGTCTTCAAGCTGAGTGGCAAGGTGCACAGTGTGGAGGATCGAGTGCTCTCTATCCAGCTCGGGGACTTCATGCAGAAGCTACAGGAGTCACTCATCAACTTCACTCAGAATGTCATCACCCTGGACCAGTGGAAGATGGCCAGCGACCAGATCATCAACTCCACACAGTTCAACCAGGAACAGATTGGTAAGATGACTGCAATGATCATGAACAACTCCCGGTCAGTGGGTCAGATGGACTGGAAGCTCAATGACCAGCGGCTGTTAAATGACCAACAGTACCGGGTGCTGAGGATGCACATCATCCGACTCAACAACAGTGTGCAGGACCTGCGAGAACACGTGGAGTACCTGGGCACCATCAAGGCAGGACCTCAAGGTTCCGGAGTCCAGGGGGCACCATCTGGTGACATCATGTCCAGGATAGAGGACCTTGCACTTCAGATTATCTACAACGAGAACAGGATTGCAAACATGGAGAGCAAGGTCCTGAATGCATCACTCCTCCAATGCCAGAAGTCAAATAAGGATCTGTATCAAGACTCGCGTCTGCTGACTCTAGAGAAGAAGTTCACAGCTCTCTCCAGCCAGGGGGCTCTTCTCAAGGAACTCATCAAGCGAGTAGACCGTGCTGTATACAGAGTACACACAGTCTCAAAGAATAACACAGTATCCCTGGGTAAACTGTGGTCCAAGGCCAGCACATGGCAGCTGTACATCCCAATCATCAATCTGGTGCAACAGGAGGTCAACAACCTTCTCACTCAGGTCCCCACAGGTAGGCTTTAGAACAATATCATACACTTTTAGTCAAATATTTTCTTAATTTTTTATTTCAATTTGATGAGTTTGCAAAAATTTAGTTTCTGAACTCAAACTCTAAGAATCATAAGATCATCAATTTCTGAAATAAGAATTGTACAAAGTACCACTTTGAGTTTTTTAATGAATAATAGAACTTGAAGTTGAATCTTAAGTATCTGAGTTATATTGTCTTGGCAAACTAACTTTATATGGCTCTAATCTAGGTTCAGAGACTTGATAGCCAAAAAGGATTAAATAGATCCTTGAGAAAAAAAACTCTACAATATTTTCATAATGTTCTTTGCAGACTGTGAGGGGTACTACCAGCAAGGATTCCGAGAGTCCCGGAAGTACATCATCTACCCACGGCGAGCTCTCCAGTCAGTGTTCGTCCACTGCAGTATGGAGTTAGATGGAGGCTGGACAGTTATTCAGAGAAGAATCGACGGTAAAGTGGACTTCAGACGTCCATGGGCAGAATATGCAGTGGGATTTGGGTCTGCTGACAATGAATACTGGGTCGGGAATGAATTCATCCATCTCATAACAGTTCACAAGAACTACTCACTTAGGATTGAAATGACTGATGTTTTTGATGGATTTTGGCAAGTTGATTATGAACATTTTGCTATTTCCACAAAGGAAGAAAATTACAAGCTGGATATTCAGGGTTACCATGGTAACGCAACGGATGGCCTTGACTCCAGCAATGGAATGGCTTTCAGCACCCAAGACAAAGACAATGACCTTAGCAGCACCCATTGTGCGCTTTACTTCACCTCAGGTTGGTGGTACCGCCATTGCCAGTACAGTAACCTCAACGGCAGGTATGAAACCGGGATTGTCTGGTTTAGTACTGACTGGCAGGACTGGATTCAGATGAAGCAGACGGTCATGAAAATTAAACCCAACTTGTGATTAAGAAAATAGCATAAATTTGTGGTATACATTGTTTTTAGGAAAGTAGCATTTGATCAGTCTTAAGAACTTTTCAAGTGGACATTTTGTATTCCTTGAATATAAAATGATATGGGGTTGGTGAAACTAAAAGTTTACATCTAATGTTTGTTGAAAAAGCTGTACATTTGAGCATTTTCGGAATATTAGGTTTTCAAAAAAAAAAAATGAAGTTTGGACTGTTTTACAGAAATTAAGGAAACAGTTTTAAGTAAAATGTTCTCATAAGACATAGAGCTCACATACAATAATATCGAAGAACGAATTGCTCATAATTCACTATAACTTGATTTGTTTAAATATTCTACGTATGATAACCAATGTGTATAAGAATTTTATAGTACATGCAATTTAAGCTCAATCTTAACCACTTATTAGATTATTTTGCTCAGGGCCCAAAACAATTAAATTAAATTTCTTCAATAACCAGGAGTTATCGCTGTTTATTGTAAGAAGTACATAAATAGTTCACATTTAGGTCACTGACCATTTAATGAGTGTCAAGTTTACGCATAATCGCATGTAACATTTTTCTTTTGAGGTAGAAATACAGTAATGATAGTATAATGAAAGTACATTGATCATATTTCTTAATCATGTTTTCAAGCAATTATGAACAAAATTATTTTTGATAAACAGGACCAATTCCATGTTTTATTCATTCCAATATCACTAAACATTTTCACAAGAGCATGACAAATTTTTACCTCAAAACCTTTGTCAGTTTATCGCAAAACAGCTATTAGAACCACCGGTCTACATAAACATTATATGAATATTACATGTATATACATACTTTTAGAGTTTCACATTCACAAATTGCTTTTCTTATGAATGAATGGGCTTAAAACGTAATAATTTTAATCATATCTTTAAATCAGTTTAGTTTTTAAAATTGTTTAAATTGATGTCTTGATAACCCTAAGAAAACTGCATATGAAAACAAACTGTGCCCTAAATGCTATGAATTTATTAACATTTTTTTACATAAAAGGAATCAAAGGTTTTAGCTTATTCATCTTGCTTGGTTTCATAAAAGTGTGTTCGTCATTGACTTTTAAATGGCATGTTCTTTTAAGTTTTATATAAAGTGATGTTTTGTAAGCTTCAAAGAGTTGAATACCTGAGCCGCAGTTTCACAGGTGTAACTAGTTTCTCTCGTTATCGTACCTGCCGAGCTCATCATGTTTAATCACCTTTGATGTTTAACTTACCTGTGGGATCAAAGCCGAGTCGTCACGTTTGACTTGTCACAACTTGAATGCATACAATGTAAGATGTTAATTGAAAAATAGCAAGTTTTAGAACTTTTACCTTCATATTTCATTAAAAGTTTATCAAAAGAGAAAGTAACAATCCTATGACTCATATAGACTTTGTTTTGTCTGTTTTGTATTTATATAAAATTTATCTATATCATGTAATGAGAGGAATCAAGGATGTTACATATAACATCGATTCCCAAATTTTCAATTCTACAAAGAAGTTTTTGATGGATACTATTTTGGTTGATATTAACATCAAAGTTGTCAATTCTTATCTAGAAAGGTATAATATTTAATTGCCTCATACACTTATTTCTTCTGTGAAGAGAAATTGGTTCTATTGATACATGGTGAGAATATCATTTTGAGATGTCTTCAATCAACTCTTTATGTTTGTAACAAGCACAAAGCCTGAAGTTATCAACAATACGCATCAATAGATTGATACCATGTGTTCATTTGTATGTATGTATATATTTTTGAATGATTGTGCTATTTGAATAAATCTTTTATGTTGAAGCTCTTTGAGTGCTGTTTATGATAAATAAAAACAATTTCAATGAAATCTAACCCAAATGAAGAGTAAAAAGCAACTTTTTTTTAAACAAGTTTAATCTGAAGATAGCAACATTGGAGTAAAGTTATTCTTCATCCTGTTTTATGAACTGATAGTGTGTTACAGGATGGTTTATAGATGTCTGGTAGTCTATATGTCTGTCTTCATGAAAGTGTGAATTTCAGTAACAGTTTTATCTATCCAAGGTGTCAAATGAAAGGAAATTGATACAGTTTTAAAGTTATCATCTTAATGCCATGCTTTCTTGCCTTTTTTCAAAATCTAGATTTGCTATCTCTATTATTTGAAGGTGAAGATATTGTACTTTTCAACTATCATATTCATTGACTCTTATAAAAGCAACACATACCATTTACTCCAACACTTCTAAACAAAGGCAAGTAACATCTAACAGGGTTTTATTTGTTTTCAGTTTTGCTTCAAAGGAGTTTCTCTTTAGTACATCCAAGGCAAGAAGACAATCAACAAATAAATAAGCAGTTGTAATCTAAATATTGTGGCATTGTCCTCTTCTTTTATCGGCGTCCATGATTGCCTCTGATCTTATTACCTCATTAACTGGAGAGGCCCACCCAAGGGCAGATAACCCCTGGACTTACTGCACTTGGGAGTTACAGAAAACTGTCCATTTACTCTGGAACAATGTCAGGGTGTCAGAATAATCAAATCATGTATCTTTTCTACAAAAACGCCTACAAATAATATCAAATAATGAATAAATGAATGAATTAAAATGAGATGAGATTTGAGTTTTCCTTAAGTAAATTTCAAAACTAAAATTGTTGATATTATTATTAATTACATTAAAATTTTGATTCGGTTTATGATTTCAAATAAAAATATCAGAACAAGAAGGATATTAACAAAACTTGACAACAAAATTATATCTATCTATATATCCTACAGAAGATTTTAGGTTTCCGAAAATGTACATGAAGTAAAATATTGATAATCAATGTTTTATCGCTGACATCAATTGAAATAAGAGAAACTGCTCCTTTACAGACTGTTGCACTAGAATCACAAATTGCATTTGCAGACATTTTTATACGCCCACGCATTAGTCTAACTAGATACAAATTGATTTACACTTGATTTAATCAAGACTATTCACCAAACAACTGCCCATGCATTTGGGCAATACTTAATTGCTGTGATCAATAAAGGGTAGTCTGAAGGAAAACATTATGACATTGAAATATCCGCCATTACTCCCCCACAAAGTGCTATTAAAGATGATTGGTTGACCTGTATGTGAGACATCGTCTATGGGAGGATCAGATAGGTTGAGGGACTCTTTATAACAAGAGAAGAGGAAATGTAAGCTTTTGAAATTTTTTCTTGATTAAATGTTTTTCCCAAGTTTTAAATGATGATAAATTGCCAACAAGTTGAAAGTTGAGAACGATGAAATGTACTTTTTATAAACTTGATTTTAAACTTTATAACATAAATCATGCAAATAAAGTTTTTGAAGTTTGACTTTTCTTAAATTTCTTATTTGTTGATTATCATGTGAACAAATAAAAAATTTGACAAAAAGGACCTTAGAAACTCAAATGAAACAATGTTCTGTTAAAAGGTATACTGACTATCTATTTATTTAAATGGAATGTTACATTCATAATAAACATAATTTCCTCCAGTTATGATAGTTCAAAATGTCTTAACTAAAAACAACAACTTAATTTACACAAAATCCATCATTGTATTGAAAACTCTATCTTACATCTGCAGTCAAATACTAACTCAAAAGCACCATCGAAGGAAGATATTTTTTGTCTTAAAAGTTCCATTAATGGCAGTGTAATCAAAGACAGATTGTCATGTGACATGGGACTCATGGAGTGCAGTATGTGTGTACTGTTGGGTCTACATGGATGAGTGGAGGGCAACAATGGGAGGATGGGAGGTGTTGTCGAGGTCTCGTTCCATCTCACCTCAACCCTTGTCATGTGAGAAGGACAAGGAGCTACCAAAATCAACAGGGGACGGGAAAAGAAGCAAATAGTGATTTATACAAATCTTAATATCTTCATTGTGAGATATGAAAAACATGTTGGTAAGTCCAAAAGATACTCAGGCAATTTAAGATTTAAAAGACTAGAATCTCCAAAATTTCTAAACTTAAAGAGACACAGAGTATGTTGATAGAATAACATATGTCAAATTTTGAAATCGATGTTATTACATCGGGAATCACTAACTGTTACTGAAAATAACAAGTTAAAGGTCAATCAGTGCACTAGAGCGAAAATACGGCCATTCAATATCGGGATTTTGATCGAAAACAGGACAATGTGGCTCGATTGGCGCGCGCAAATTCGACAAACGTAATTTTGAAACCTTGTCATAAGCTGACAGGAAGATATATTCGATTCCATAGTGTTTATTAGGTATTGTAACTAATAGGTAGATTAATTGGATGCATAAATTCGAATATTAAACGTATTTGAGATGTTTTCTTGATTTTACCATAAAATCAAGCATTTTAGACATATTATGCATAAATGGATATCTTTGCAAGTCCAGTGATGAGATATAAACTTCAATCAGCATATTTGATATTTTGTAGCTTATCAAAACCAAATGAAATTTTAAGAAAGATACTCTGTATCACTTTAAAATGGTTCCATAGGTTTTATTAATATTTTATTAAAAAACACCTTAGGTGAGGTTAAGAAGGATTTATAAGAAAATCCGAAAGACTAACAAATAATGTACGGAAAAACTTCTTCTCAAGAGTAAATGTAAATCCAAGGTTACTATCCAGAATGACTGTTAAAAATGTTACCTTTTAAGGTGACACACGAGATACAAAGTGTTCAAAACTAAAAGAGGGGAGGAGCATCATGGGATAGCAAGAGGGCACTTGAACTCTAACCTCTTCTGTATCAGTCTGTTAACCTTTGCCAGATGCAAGGAGTTCTACACATTTCCCAGAATGCACCTAGATTTTACCTGTCAGACCACACAAGTGCTTCTGGTCAAAGGTCGTCAAATTAGACCAGCATGCATCTCTCTGAGGACTGTTCCTCAGACATGTCGGCAGTAAATTGGATAACAGCGGCAGGTTTGTGTGCCACCTCCATTATCTTCTCTAGAAGGGAAGGGGACGTGTATCTGATACTGATGCCGTGGGGACCTCCGACATGTAGATAACACTGGGACCCACTGGTGTCATTCAGTTGAAGTTATCACTTGTTCTTTAACTCTCTCTACTTTCATCAATTTCTTCCATAGCTTGTCATTGTAGATCACAACAGTGCAAATACGGAAATTTGATACTAGGTACTTTAAAGTATTGTCATAATCAGAAATATGAATTTCATAAAACATCTACATTGTAGTTTACTAAATGATGTAAAATGCAAACTTAATGCATACCATATTTTAGCCAGTTAAGATTTATTATAAAAACCTAATATAACCGGGAACCATTTTTTTAGAGAACATCGTATTTAGAAAGGTATAAAATAACAAAATATGATAAAATAAAATATAAACAATGATGCCCCTCCCCCTAAAATTTAAAGATAAATTCCTAAATTATGATACATTGTAGCAATGGTTTGGGCAGGAAATTTAAAGAACAAACACTCACTTATGTATACACAACACATCCTGAATTAAAATTAAAATCATATCAAACTTACATATCAAAACTTAACCTTAAAAGCACATTGGGTTACCCTGGTATTATGAAATGTAACAAGAATTATCACGGACACATTATAATTCTTGAGAATTGCACTCCTAATGTGTTAAACTATGACACATTTATGTGTAACCTTCACAAGACATCATATTGAAATCTGGCAATGACTACATCTAAACACGAACCACATGAATAAACTTCAACTTCCGCCCTTGCTTTGTGTCTTGCGCTATCATCAATTTAATTCCTGTGTAAATCAAGAACACAGCTTATCTCAGGGGAATACATTGAAACATCTAATCTGGTTACCAAACTCACTTAACCCTTAACTGGCTGCTTCTTTGTTTCTGGTAGACTTGAATCATCTTGAATTCACTTTAAATCATTTGAGGTACAGTAGCAGAAAGAATACTAAACGATAATAGTTAGTTGTTGTTTGGATTAGTTAGAGCAAAATTTTAGTGGCGCCTTACCAAGTAGATCCATTTTAGATCCAAGTAGTTTACATTTAGAGAGGGTTAATATAAAGGGTCTTGTCACACTGAAACAATTACAAGTTAACCATTTATGAGCTGTATCTTTGATTTTATAAGTTACCCAATGGGGTATATACTTTACAGACGTATCGAGTTGAGTTCTTCCATAAAAACTTTCAAAATACCATATTTGTTCTAATCTTTGAGGTTACCCAGGTTGTACCAGAAATTGGTGTTTATTGATAAATTTGACCCTTTTGTCAAATGCCTTCTGCATCATCAAAATTATTAAGTTGCATTTTTGCAGATTATTTCATTCTGATTGGAGCTTCTAATCTGTCGGAATTTCATTTTTTGATAGTCAATATTGTGACAAATGAAGTAACTTAACAAACCAATCATTGCTGAGAATTGAGTGTGTCCGGAGACATGCAACAACGATGAAGCATCTGATAATAACTTCCATCTTGTTGAATATAGTGGCTTTTATATCTTCTTTTTTTTCATATTCTTTCTAAAATGCTCAATGAGAAGGATTTCCATTAGGAATCTCTGTATGTGATAACTGCAAGGATCGAAAATGAGGTCAAACAAAGTTGATTCAACGCTCAAATTGTACAAAACAACAAATTGCAAATGAAGGCAACATGACACAAACACTTCTTAAGCCAAATATCATTTCAATCACATATTTATCTGAAAAACGGCTAAACACTGTAGGTATTGCACCTTGATTTTCCACACAGAATAATCACTGGCAAGAACTTGAGGATATGACTTACATTGAATGGGAGAGAGTCAAACAAAACGACCAGGAACCAGTTAAAAAGTTCCAAACTTAAGTTTCAATCATGAGTATATCATACAAAAACACTGATTATAGCATCAAACCAAACTATCAAGTTCTTTCACCAAACAATTCACAATCAACTTGAGGACATGTCCCTACTGAAATTGGACAGCGTCAAACAAAATGGCAGGAACCAGTTGAGAAATTTCAAATTAAAGTTTCAATCATAAATATATCATAAAAATAACTTATTATAGCATTGAAACAACTTAATGGGGCGGCGCTTATCCACCGAGGTTATGAAAAAAGTGATTAACTGTAAATTACATGGATCCACTAAAGGATGCGGGCAATCACGGCTAATGCGGTTAAGACATTAGAAAAATAAAATTAAGGGGGGGTGAAAGCCAAACATATAAAAGACAGAAGGCACAAGCTTCAAAGCCAAAAAATGTCTGTCCAGGTCTGATGAAGGGGAGCTAACTCTCCCCGAAACGTAACTAAATTTTGGCTTTGAAGCTTGTGCCTTCTGTCTTTTATATGTTTGGCTTTCACCTCCCCTTAATTTTAGCATTGAAACATATTACAAGTTCTTTCATCAAACAATTCCCAATCAATTTGAGGACATATGACCTACCTGGAACGTGACAGCATCAAAGAAAATGGGTAGGAACTATAGTTGATAAATTCAAAATTCATGTTTATAGCACTGAACCAAACTTTCATGTTGGGTCACCAAAAAATAATATATCTTATTTACTAACAATCAACATGACCTACCTGGAATGGGACAGCGTCAAAGAAGATGGCTAGGAACCAGTTGAGAGTGACGGTGGAGACCTCGATGTCGATGTCGGCGAGATGGTCGGAGAGTGCCGGCAGCTTCTCCTGGATAAGGTCCTTCAGCACGAGCTGGTCCGCCTGGGCTCCCACCAGGTTGTGGTCGAAGTAGTTGGATGAGAAGTACCTCTCCGTGATCGCCACCAGCGTCCTGAAGACAGGAGGCATGTATGTGTGGATAAATGTTCAGTAAAGATATCATGTAATGTCTAAAAAATGTTTGAAAGAAATGTTTTAATGTTCTTGATAATACTTTAGAGATGTCATCTTTTATCAGCTTGCCTAGGGTTCTCTCAAAGAATAAAATGGAAGTAAGACATTTTTGAAAAATAATTATTTTAAGTCCGCCTCAAAAGTTACTGCATTTCAAATGTCAACATTTTAAATCTCACAATATAAAATTAAAATTTAAGGCCTGATTTTAATCCCTGAACGCTTTACTTGGTAAATCAAAAAGCAGTCTTAAACACTAAGCTAGATAGATTTAACTCTTCAAGGTCTTTCTTCCTATACAACACCTTTTGCACAGTTTCAACCAGTTCTATCTCTACAATAGAGATTTTCATAAATCTGCTCTAAATAAGTTGATACTGGAACAAATATAAACTTCTGTAAATAGTAGATAAAAAGTAACAGAAAATGTAATTTACTGATACTGAAGAGTGAAGCATGTTTTTGGACATTTTATGGATGCTTCAAACAAAATTAGTCCTTGTTATTTGATATGCTGTATGTTAGAACAGAGAACCATTCACATTTTTCTTAATGGAAATACTGTAGCATTATAAGTATGAAGAAGTTCTTATTTTGAAACTCCTTTTGAGGTTGTTAAATGTTTATATATCTTTTTTGCCTTTCAATATAACTGTGGAGATGCCAGATGCATACTCAACATGCTTGCAATGTTTTGAGAAGAGGGTATTAGGGTTGTATAGTCACTTGTGATGATACTTTCCAGAATAAGGGAACAGTAACTGGATGATCTAGATTTATCAATTTGAACCTTGTGTAAACAATCATCCAATAATTACCAGAAGGCATCCTGGGCGTCCATGAAGAGGAGCGCCATCCCGACGATGAAGTTCATGCCCTGACAGTAGCCAATGGCAGGGTTGTGGATACAGAAGGCTAGCAGGACATCTTGGAGGTCCATGATCTGGCAAACAAAACAGAATCACTCAGGTACTGATCCTGATAATACGCAATTGTCCCTTGTGCAGCTATCGATCAAAAGGTCTGGTGTAACTTTTTCCCAAGCCAGATCTTTTCAAGAGATTTTGTCCTAGCAACTTTTCCTCAAGTAAAGTTTCGACTAGGGAAGATTAAGTGAAAATATTTTGTTTGTTAGAGAGCATTTGTACGTACATTGAATGTACATGCAGTACTCTCACCAATTAAAATATGATGCATACAGTTATGTACCTGTGTAATTTGTTCTTGCAAAAAAGATTTTTCTTTAATATATACACAAAGAACTTAATTAAGCACCCCCCTATTTTGTAAAATGAATTTGGGTTGCCTTGGACTATTTGGATTAATTTGATTTATTGACCACTCCAGATATAACAATTGCTTTTTTATTGACTATTTAATTGAAATTAAGATCGCTAATGAGCAAAAATAACGAAAATATGAGAAAAACTGTGAGACTAATGAAATTTGGCCAAATATAACTATTGTCATAGGGGGAAAACTACACATTAAACTTTGGATGTTATGAATCAAAAATACCAATTTTGATCGCTAGTTGACATTCATACACAAAACCCCTTTTTATCATGCATGATAAGAGGCTAGCAAGACATTGAATTTTATAGTACTTTTTTCATCAAAAATTGATAAAATGCCTATAATCTTAACATCTGTAAGTAAATTTTAGATTCCTTTAGTTGAAATTGTTTACCAAACAGTTCTCCTTCCTCCAGATAATCCATTTTCTTTGACAGTGGCCAATTAATGTCTTTGTGCAGTTTTCTTTAAATTCATATTTTGATAATTTTGTGATTTTGAAGGTTCATACTGCTTTAACGATTGACTTTTGCTATGAGGTTATTTACCAAAATATCATCAATTCACTCAAGAGAATGATAATTATCACATTGCAGCAACAAATATTGACTTTCATTTTCAATTTTAAAGTAACTTGGATTTTGACTTAAAAATACCAAGTTTTTGTAAAACCAGTTTTTCAGCGACAGTGAATCATAAGCCGAATGAAGTTTATGTTTCCACAATGCTGGATGATCGTTCTATTTAAAAATCCTAATTGTTTGATTGTACATTTGTTTTGTTTATTATCAGCAGTGTTTTTCTGTTTGAAAAAGTGGGGGGTGCTTAATTAAGTTCTTTGTGTATATATGTGAAATGATCTTGAAAGCTTAATTTAACAATAAATAAAAATTTAGGTTGACTTTGTAACTAATAAACAAGAGGACATTTAAGCATTTGTAAAAGTAGGGTAAACAAATATCTTTGACATTTTAGAAGTGATTCACATTCTCACCCCTCTTGATCCGGCTGTAGCGAACTTCACGTTGCTCGGCATCGTCCGCATGAGATCAAGAGAGACCTGCTTCCTGTACCTCGCCGCCAACTGGTCGTGGAATATATACAAGCAATATAGTAACTGAAGGTGGGACTCAAAATATAAATTGAAGAACATAGCCATGTATCATTAATTTTATAGAATATAGATATGTGACAATAAATAAATAGCATTTGCTTTGCAGGAATCTGATTCGCTGAAGGCCGTCAGAGCGATTCTGTTCATACCCGTGTAAACTTAATTTCGTGACGTCATATCTAGCCACGCCCCCGTGGCAGACCGTTTTTCGCGAAAATAGTGCATCTCTTTTTGTTGTTAAATTGTGTATTTGGAGAAATAATATGTCTTCAAAACAATAAGTATATGCAGATTTATTCATAACAATTGACTTCGAAATTTATAAAGTTTATGGAGGTATAAACTTAAAAACAACAGTGCAAACTTGGCATAAATCCGCTACGGATTTACACAGTTTGCACAGCGGTTTTTAAGTTTATACCTCCATAAACTTGATAAATTTCGAAGTCAATTCTTAAATGAATTTAAGACCCGTGAAATTATGAAAAATTACTGATCTCATAATATTTTTAGTGGCTTGTTTTTTAACTTCATATGTCACTTTTGAAAATCAACAGATCTGATTTTTTCAGACAAAAATTGTAAACTAAAAAATGTACTGTTTTAAAGGTACACATCCTCATTTGTGTAGCTACATATATATTTTAAAACATCCTTGTTTTCTAAAAGAATGCAGTCTAAGCGCTGTTTGTAAGAAAATCTGCTTAACAATATACTAGCAAGCTAAATTAAACTTGTGGCAAAGTCGTTCTCTTGCTCAATCATATTTCAGCAATGAAGACTTATCCATTACAACAAGTTTTTCATTTGAAATTTCATTTCAAGATATTAAAGTATGCATTAAATAAGTATTGAGTTAAGAGTAATTTAAGTAGAGTAATGTAATCGAAATCTCAATTCCTTGAAAACAATGGGCCCTTGGTGCCATTAGTTTCAGAAATGGAGAGCTTCTCTAATGCCCCTTTGTATAACATCTACATGAAAACACTGGTGCAGAAACGTACGGGAGAGTCGGGCACGAGGTTACAGAGGTTGCGGAAGTAGTGCGGCCCCTTCTCGGTGATGACGTCCATCACCTGCATGTGAACCAGCTGTCTCCACACCTGCTTGCGGTACTGGTCAGGGATACCCCCTCGACACAGCGGCTTCAACTCCTTCCGCTGTCACGATATGTCATATTTCATTAAAAGAGGAAGGTTTATAAGCGTGCATGACATACTATTAACTATACTATTAGTATTTTCAGAGTGGGAAAGCACAATATAGGCAGGAGTGTTGTTAAAGCAGATTATTATTCTTTTTATTACCAAAGTTGCGAAAAAAGAGAATACTCAAAATGAACTTATTGATATACATATCATTCCTGTCAACAAAGCATTCATTGATGACTAACTTCCGTATATCCACAATAATGGCATCATTAAAATCTATATGAATTTTCTTAGAATAAAAAATCTTACTAAAATGTAAAGTTGTTCATCTATTTTTATATTTTATTATCAGTCTTCTAAAATTGCCCTAAAAAAACATAGCAAAAATTAAAAATATCTTTTTCAAAATAACAACCAAATATTATTTAAATTCTCGTTCACTCACGCTTTTGATGATATTTTTGGCGTTGTGCTTGAGGTACGTGTGCCAGTTGTGCTGGTGTTGCTCGTACGTGCCCGCCTGGGTGAGATAGTGCACGCACAGCTCCTGGCACAGGTAGTGTAGCAACAGACCCGAGTCATCAAACTGGTGCTTGAACCCATAGCAATCCACGTGCACGTCGTGGTTCGCTAGTCTGAGATGATTATTTAATAAAATCAATAACATTCGTGGTTTGCTAGTCTGAGATCATAAAATCTGTAACATTGAAGGCTATTTGCTGACCAATTGTTGGAAAAGTTTGATTTCCTGTTCTCACAGTTTACTGCTAGTGCTTTTGGTATGCCCCTCATTGTTGCCGATTCAAAATGCCCCCATTAGTAATTTTATCATAGTTATTATGAAATGCTGGAATCTCTTAATTTGCACTTATCCATTCATTATAATCACAGTCAAACTTCTGTATTACATTTACAAAATATCTCAACTATCTCAAAATATCTTTATCATTATAAAAGCTTTTAGGCTACCAAATCTTGATTCCATATCCAAGTGTTTAGACTACTCAAAATTTGTTGTCAAGGAAAACATTTTTAGTGACTACGTGACATATTTCTGATAATGGAGGTTAGTTATTGGACAATGAGAAGGCAATCTTAGGGAACCAATAAAAAAAATCGAAGGTATGTAACTTTTACATATATATATGGGTTTAGGGGAAATTTGAAAGAGTTTAAGTATTTTATGAATGCTTCAGTTCTTCACCTTAGCTTGGTAAATGGCAAAATCATAGATCTGTATAAAAAATATTTCTAACAAAATACCTCTCATATGTTGGTAAACTGGGGTTGATCTTCCTGGCTTCTTCAAGTAACACTTGAACCTTAATCTTGTGCTAGAGAAAAGAAGGATAATATTATAGCAAAAAAAGAATCTTCATCATGAATGGTAGTAGATGTCATTTCTACAGGAAAAAGGAATCCATTGATGCATGTTTATCTGACTTGCGTCATTTTATAGATCTGAAATTTAGTTCAATAAATTTGGAATTTACTTTTTTAAATTTTTCCCGCTTTGACTAGATTATTTACATGCCTTTGATGGAGTCATTATGTTATCTTAAATCACACAGAAAGTCAGTCGGAGAATTTCTAGTTCGACAAAGAATGATCACCAATTTAACTTCCATGGTTTCCCATTTGTACTAAAAAAACAATCACTTGAATAGCCTTCACATCCTGGAACAAACATTACTAGGTTACAGGCCGCATTGGATGAATACACTGTTATCAATAAGAAGCAAGACACATACCCTATCTCCACCAAAGAGAGATAACTCTGCATCGTCCATGGTGTCTGTGCCGGTGAAGCGTATACTGGATTGTATGAGCGACACATAGTCAAACTTCCACTTCTCAATATCGGCCTCAAGGCTGTGTAACTTGCTGTAAGGGAATACATATAAATATTTACACAGAATTTCAGTGATCTAAAAATACTTCACCATTTACCTATTACAAACTTCATTGGCACTTGAGAAGTTGAAGATAGTAAACCAGAGAAGAATAGAATTTTCAGTTGACTAGAAATCATATGGCTCTTAAGTGAAAGCATTGTTGTTTATGTCTCATAATTACAATGCTCTTTAAAGTCTACAAATCCTTTGTTGAAGATGGAAGATACTACACATATTTTTTAGTGGTGTGCAGGAAGTACATACTAGTCCTGCTCATTGAACATGGTCTGCTCATTGCTGCGGAGTTTGGCGAGTCTCTTCACCTCCTCGTTGAGGAAGCGGTTCTGGTTCTGTAGAACTCTCACTCTCTCCTGGAACTCCTTGGAGGCTTTCGATGTTCTGGAACAGATGGGGGAAATCACCATTTGCAACTACAGGTCATTGGAACTGTACTTCTACTACTCTTGTACTTCTTCAGGTTGGGTATCCAAAATTGGGATTGAATTCACACAAACAACATACCTAAATGGTAGAGATGTATCGGTCATTAATAATAATAATAATAATACTTTACTACCCCAAAGGGAATTCATGTTGTATCATTACACCTACACCCATTACAAATTAAGGAAACCTTAGCAACCAGACAGGAAGTGGGATATAACACCATTTGTAACTACAGGTCATTGGAACTTTGTTATGTAAATGATGGCATATCCTTGAACTCCTGCAGGTTGAGTACCCTTTTGGATTGAATTCACACTCTCTGAGACATTGGCCATACCAACAACATACTCAAATGGCCCTAAGGCTGCTGCTTAGCTGTTTGATCAGGAAAACAACATATAAATGTTTTGTTCAAATCAATACAAGGTTGCAAATTCTAAAACTGAAGGAATGATTTGAGAAACCAAAAGAAAAGTATGTCTAATGTCATCTTCGTATCATATTCAAGATTCCAATTATTAATTATTTCATTAAACTGTGCAAGGTTACTAATTTGCAAAGAAAAGCTAGAAGCCTTATGAATGGTTTGAGAAGTCCAATTAAACAATCCAATTAAACAATCCATAACATAACATAATGGATTCTTTCAAGCATATTCTTTACACTTGCCGCTCCAAGATTCCTACTTGAAATGAACTGTACCGACCTCTTCTTGCTATCGTAGGCCTGGTCTCCACTTCCCAGTGTTCCAAGCTTCTCGTCAAGGTCAAGGATGATCTCATCCTTCTGCTTGATGATGTCCTGGAAACACGTCTGGCGGTTCATCACTTTCGCTAGCTCGCACTTGGTGGCTCTGGAAGAGATTGTAAGAATATCATAACAGATTGAACCAAAAACATACAGTAGAACATGGATATAACGCACTCCAAGGGACCAACGAATTTAGTTCGCCATATCCGGTGTTCGCAACTTGCGTTTGGCCGCCATACATAGGGCTTTTGAGGGGACTTAAAAATTTGTTCACTATATTCGATTGTTGGCTATATATCCGAGTTGGCTATATCCGTGTTCTACTGTATGCTCTGTACAGGTCTGAGTATTCTGGAACTCTATATCCGTGTTCTACTGTATGCTCTGTACAGGTCTGAGTTTTCTGGAACTCTATATCCGTGTTCTACTGTATGCTCTGTACAGGTCTGAGTATTCTGGAACTCTATATCCGTGTTCTACTGTATGCTCTGTACAGGTCTGAGTTTTCTGGAACTCTATATCCGTGTTCTACTGTATGCTCTGTACAGGTCTGAGTATTCTGGAACTCTATATCCGTGTTCTACTGTATGCTCTGTACAGGTCTGAGTTTTCTGGAACTCTATATCCGAGTTCTACTGTATGCTCTGTACAGGTCTGAGTATTCTGGAACTCTATATCCGTGTTCTACTGTATGCTCTGTACAGGTCTGAGTTTTCTGGAACTCTATATCCGTGTTCTACTGTATGCTCTGTACAGGTCTGAGTATTCTGGAACTCTATATCCGTGTTCTACTGTATGCTCTGTACAGGTCTGAGTTTTCTGGAACTCTATATCCGTGTTCTACTGTATGCTCTGTACAGGTCTGAGTATTCTGGAACTCTATATCCGTGTTCTACTGTATGCTCTGTACAGGTCTGAGTTTTCTGGAACTCTATATCCGTGTTCTACTGTATGCTCTGTACAGGTCTGAGTTTTCTGGAACTCTATATCCGTGTTCTACTGTATGCTCTGTACAGGTCTGAGTATTCTGGAACTCAATATCCGTGTTCTACTGTATGCTCTGTACAGGTCTATGTTTTCTGGAACTCTATATCCGTGTTCTACTGTATGCTCTGTACAGGTCTGAGTTTTCTGGAACTCTATATCCGTGTTCTACTGTATGCTCTGTACAGGTCTGAGTTTTCTGGAACTCTATATCCGAGTTCTACTGTATGCTCTGTACAGGTCTGAGTTTTCTGGAACTCTATATCCGTGTTCTACTGTATGCTCTGTACAGGTCTGAGTATTCTGGAACTCTATATCCGTGTTCTACTGTATGCTCTGTACAGGTCTGAGTATTCTGGAAGTCTCAGTAGTTGTCCAGTCTGCAAGCAAAATTCACTGCTCTGTTGATTCTGAAACTACCACAAATAGATGACATCGACTGTTTAAGCAAAGTCTGCACAAATATCAATAGAGAGAGCTACTTCCAAAGCTCAAAAACAGGCCGTAGGTACACATGCCGAAAATACAATTGCAAATCATGCAATGTTGTATATCTACTGACTTGCAAAAAATGCAAGAAGCAATACATAGGTTAGACAAAACGGGAATTCAGAATTCGTCTATCTGAACAATTTGCAGATATAACTCACAAAAGAGATAAACAAGTATCTCTACACTTCAATCTCTCTAACCACTGTAAGAGCGATTTAAGTTACAAAATCATCGCTCAACTTAAACAAAATCCTGACACAGAGAGCACCACCTACACTAGAAGATCACTAGAACTTAGGTGGATTTTGGAGCTCCAAACGTTCCAGCCGCAAGGCCTTAATGATAAGATCGTGGGTTAAAAACCTTCCACCCTGTTTTTTCATTTGTTTAAGAAATAGTTTAGCTTCTACATTCATGTTTTGCAATAAAGTACTTCTATTAAGTTAAAGCATTAAGGCCAAGTCATGTCATGACACCACTGACCATTGTTTTGTGGCATGAATAAAACTTACGGTATAGTTTAATGCAGAATAAAGGGTGGGTGGCACCAATGATCTTTATAATACTAAAAAAACATGATTAAACGTCACTTGAGTATGTGTTTTAAATAATTGCAGAAAAAAATGCATAATTAAAACATTATCAATATTGTTCTTGTTACTCAGTGATGATGGTTTATTGCTACTTATTCATAATAACCAAATAAGTAAACAAATGTTATAACAAATATCTTAACTTTTTATTTATGTGTCAAACTCTTATTACTCTGTGCATGTCTTGATTGAAATAAACCCAGTGTCAATGTTGCACTTATGTTTCATACTTTCTTCCAGACATGAAGACATAAAGTTAATGGCTATGATATTTTCACACAAATGATATCAATAAGGTTTCCGGTTGTTATGTTATGACTCATAACAAAAGTTTTTATTTCTTGCAGCGTACAATAAACATGTTTGTATTACATCCGACTATTGAATAGTAATAAGCCTTCAAAGGATAAAAAAAAAAGACATTAATGAAAATCACAATTATTTCTATTTTCTTTGCATCTTTTAATCAGAACTGTTAATAATTACCATAATGTAATATAATCCGAACACCTAGTAGTGTATTTGTGATTAATTTTTTACATCCCAGACAGATAAAAACTCATGTTACACAAAATTAAACTTATTATTAATCAACAACATTATCTAATAAATGCCTTTAAGGATAAAACTTCAATACAAACAAGTTATATCCATTCCAGAAATGTAAAATAACAAAAACGATTAAAATAAACAGATACCTTTGCCACCGCTGTAAGTGTTCCATATGCACTAGTTCATACTAGAATGTTTCCAAGATCCATGGAAACCTTTCACCTATCCATATACTAGAAGTGGCTTGACTTCTACCACCATCATAGAAGTAGGTAGTTATTATTCCAACTTTTGATAACATTTCTTTGTGGGATTGTAGAAGAGCTCAGTAATCAATAGGGACACAGCTGTTGCTACATAAACCTTGCCTCACTCCACTCCTAAACAACCAATCCTGCTCGCCAAACTAGCCCTATAGAATATTATTGTATAATTACAATTCAAATTTTACTTAACAGTCGATAAGGTAATCATGAACATGGCATTTTAATGGCTTTAAATGACAATGGTATGGAGGAGATTTTTTAAACACGAAAGTTTAAAGAAATTAGGGTAGCTGAGTAATCTAGGTCACGTGCTGCATTTTTGTACAAGCCACGTCCAAGTTCTGAAATTTATGTGCAAAATCTATTGTGCATAAAAATTTAAGTGCAAGATTTTTGAGTACTAAAATGCAAATTTAAAAACATTTTACATTAATTTGAATAATAAATTTCATATAAATGATTTATAAAAACAGGTCAAAAGCAAACATACATAAATCAAAATTTTGCATTTTTAAAATATATTTGCAATTATGTCAGAACAAAAATGAAAAGAGAACATTATGCATGATTGAAAACAGGGCTGCAGAATAGCACATAGGGAGGAACTCAGCAATAATGCCTTTAGCATGAGGAGGTACAAAATTGGAACTTTGTCTAACTGGTCTTAACTTGAACGCCCTGAACTTAGCATAGGTATCCTTTCAATCTTCTATTCTCTTCTTATAGAGTTGCAATAGCGAGCTTCAGTTCATTGACGCTTTGGCAATATTCAGAGTCACCAAGAAAAATTGCAAGTCATCAGGAAGCTTTGAGGGTCATCAAGCGAGATTGATAGGGATGGTTTCCCTTGATCATACAGACTCAGATTTTCTGCAGGGAAGTGTCTTCAGAATCTATCAATCGACCAGAATATTTTATTTGAAGACTTGTTGTCATCCTACTGTATGCAGACACTATGATAGTCTCCATAAAAGCTACTGCAGAGTAGAGGCAATATCAATCTGGAGACCGTGAGAATGCTTCAGGTCAGCTGCAATGATCAGGTCAAGGGTCTATCCTTCAAAATATCACCATTTTCCCAGATGAGTAACCCATCTTGAAGAGAGGAAACTTGATCTGTCCAAGAGACTCAGACCCAGAAAACTGATAGACCCCGTCAAACACTGTTGGTGTGCAGGATGATCAACATGAGGTTGTGTTCCTTGATGTATAGAGAGACATGAACTACTTGACAACAGCCTCAGTCTTCTTCTGAGAGGTGACATCAGAACACCTCAAGGTGACTGCTAGTGTCTGAAGAGATGTAGCAACAATCCCTGAACAACTTTTCAGGATCAGTATGTTCTGCATCTGTACATGTCTGAAAGTAGCCTCCAGAAGTCCTTGTGAGCGCATACCGGTAGGAGTCTAGGCCTTCTTTCACAAAGCAAGCTTTACTATGGTTATCCTTAACTCAAAGTCCTCAACATTACACTAAGGATACCTTAGTGACTTATGATCATCCTTGTACTTTGTGAAAGGAAGCCAGGGGCTGGTGTTCAACTCATGGTAATGAAAATGAAACTTGGAAACTGTCATCAGATAGAGAAAGAAATATTATTGACTTTGTCAAGAGTTGGTGCCTCTATGATGACCAAAGCACTGGGGGCATGGTCAAGAAGAGAACTGAGACAATATTTTGTCACAGTGACAGTATCACAAAGGGATTGACCATGGCATGAAATAAATACTACAATTAATACAACATCAGTGTTGAGACTAAGGAGTAATACGACAATTGAATGATGATCGAAGAAATACTTGAGTGAAACATTTGGATAGAAATTACATACTTGCCTTAGAAGCATACAATGAAAGACCTTTGAGTATAATATTTAACAATAATATTGTCCTAATACACAATAGCAATTACACTAACCCACAGAATTAAAGGGGGTCTGCAACCCAAATTTTTAACTTTCAGAGTTTTATTAGCAGGGCCCCTAAGGAGTCGTTAATGCTCAGTAGAGACGAAATTGTTTGGTTACAAACCACTTACAGCTGACAACCAGTACCAAATTTTTGTCACGTGACCCCCCTTACTTGTCTGGATGATCTCATTACAATGGTCAATTAGGTTTCACGAGCTAGGTTTTTGATTCCCTGTAACTTCACAATCCAATCCAAATAACTTTAATAAAGTATTATGCTCGATTTTGTTGGGATCGGTAAGAAATTAAATACTAAACATATATAATGATACAAAGGTTTTTTGGTATAATACAAAGTTAGATCTTATAACGAAACACTTGTCTATTATAATCACTTTTGTTTGTACAGTTTTACCCTGAATCTACTAAGTACAGCCTAACAAAGGAGTCAATCAGTCAGAGAAAACAAAACTTGATGGATCTTCTCTTCTCTGACAGGGTCGTAAAACTGATGCACCATTACGACAAAATACTGCGTAAATATCAAGAGAGTTGTTATCTTATTGGAAACTGTGGATGTATTGTCATTTGCTGAATAAATATGCTTTTTATTATTTCTTAAAAAAACAGATTTCTTTTTCAAAATGAATCAGCATATTTTTAATTTTAAAATGAAATGCAACCTGTTTCCAAAATTTATGCATGTCATTGACTAACTACATAAAATACAAAATTGTATAACAATGACAATGGAATGAATGCTGATGTTTGAATAACTGGAACATGCAGTAATATAAGTCAATATTGCAGCACATGTATAATAAGCAACAAAATTAAGAACTGCCCCGATAAAATATCTATCTGGGTGGTCGGTGACTTATGATAATGTATATATAATGACATCATGTTATTGTTGTTTTCCCAATAAGATCAAATGTGTGACATATTTGAAACAATTATTGTATATGGTTTAACTTATAAAAGCTTTAAATCAATATATTATATACATTTATAAAGGAATGGATATCTCATAATATTTTCATAAAATAATGTCAAGCAAGCGCTTGTCAAGAATAAGATGCTAAAATTATACTAAAAAGCGATGATATGTATCAATGATGGAATAACTTAAACTGGATGGCTAAAATGCTGATATAAATTATGTAGTGAAAATACAATCTTGATGACCTCGATCTTCTTGACAATTTCGCTCTGTACTTCATAATTAAGTCAATTCCATCTAACAATCTCATAAATGTCACACAAGAAATAAATCCTTACTTTCAGATCTAACTGAACAAATATGGCTGATACTGATAAGACATAATTATAGGTGATTAATTGCAGTGGGCTTGTATAGAGAGTCGAAAACATAAATGGGTTTTTAATGCTCAATAAAAACATGTTCTCTTCATTTTACATGTGATATAAAAGTACACTTTTTCAGTGTAGGAAAACCCGGTTTGATTTGAAAGTAATTTTCACTCAGTGAAAGAGCTTGTTACTTTACTAAATTGTTTGTTTTTAATGAATTTAAAACCTGGTCATATCAATTTTGTAATATAATTGTAACACAATTATTGTCTCAAGAAATAATTGTTACACTCTATATATGGTATGTTAAGGTCTGTTTACATTGAAAATAATCACAGACTCAAACAAATTTACAACTAAAATCAACATAAACACCGCTGCTTGTTTCACCAGCAAATAAAAGACACTTAAAAAATGGTAAAATAGAATATAAGATTTTCAGGTGAAATGAATGAATTTGCATATAAAATCATCAATTTCACTGTTAATAATTCATATCACTCCCAATCTTAATTACAATCATTTTCCCTTACCATCAGTTGAATAAACATATCATCAATTTTGATTAACTTATCGGTATAATCAACATAATGTATAAACATTAATTCACTAAACAGATACCGGTACATCAATTTCACAATGAAATCATGAAATTCACATAATTCTCAATCAAATCATCTATTTCACTGATCATCAATTTAACTTCTTTATCATTTCCAAATAGATATAAGTAAATATAGTACTTACATAAGTTCTTTCTCCAAATCAGAGATGCGTGCGAATTCCTGTGGACCCATTTCTCCCTTGTCTATTGCTGAATCGCTTGACGCAGACATCGAACTATGAAAAATTAAAAAAATTAAATTTCACCTTCATACCTGAAATTGCTTTGTTGGCTTGTGGTTCCTGTAAATAGGCTACTGGCTCAACACTGATAAATGAGGAGTTAGAGTAGATAAATTAATGTACCTATGAAATCTTATTTTGCAATGGCCTGGATTCAGAGAGCGGTTGTTGATCTTTTGTGTGTTAACATACTTAATATCGACTTTGTCTTGCAGCCTAAATCGATATTGAAATGTTATCAATCATGTGTTATCAGGTTGGTAATTCATCATAAAAATTTGTCTATGAAAATCTGTCATGAGTGCTGAAAAATATTGATATAAGGAAAGATTATACTGCATTTGTGAATTTAGTAAACATATTGCCTTACTTACTTACTTACTTACTTACTTACTTACTTACTTACTTACTTACTTACTTACTTACTTACTTACTTACTTACTTACTTACGTACTTACTTACTTACTTACTTACTTACTTATAAAATTACTTACTTACTTACTTACTTACTTACTTACTTACTTACTTACTTACTTACTTACTTACTTACTTACTTACTTACTTACTTACTCACTCATTACTTACTCATAGTCAAGCAGTCGGTTATAGTAAATATCATATGCAAATGATTAGATTCTCAGGCAAAGAAATAACTAAACTATAATTTAATATTATTTCATAATATTTTAACACTTTCTTCTAGTTTTATTTTTTTATTTTTGTTAGGTTTAACTTTGATTAAAATCAGTCCATATCTATTCTGTGTAAAAACTATCAAACAAAAATTAAATAAATATCATATTTTTACCATCATTTTTTCTAAAAAAACAGAAGTATCATACAACTAATGAAATAATGTACTGATGATTTTTCTAAAGGCTTTACTCACAAAATGCCAGGATTCTATGGAAAATAAGAACGTAAGTCAGTAGTAGTTTTATCACCTCAAGATTTACCCTAAGGGTATGTTTTACTGTGTGACACAGTTACTGCAAAATTAATCTCACTTCCATGACAAGTACCATTTCCCTACTAACCAATCGAAAAATAATGGAACAAAGATGTAAATTGTTAAACAAACATCCTAATAAAATAATTACTATATATAATAAAATCATACAAGATTAATCAAGTTAAGAAGATGTTATTTAGCTGTAAATTATCTTTTCAATGAATTTACACATTGGCCAACTTATTTGTTGAAAATAATTCTACAAAATCTATCTTACTATTTATGCAGTTATAGAAATGTGAGAAAATGATTTGATGATGTTGATCCTATCAAAATAAATGCAGACGATGGGAACTGTTTAAAAAAACGAAATAAACTTTTGAATTTTAAAATGTTTGTTTTATTTTACTTGCAAAAAATCAACATTGACTAGAATATCTTAAAAATAAAAATAAATTCTGTTATAAATGGTCTACCTACCTGTCTGAGTAACTCATCTCGAATAATGCTACCTGGTTTGCAAAATCTGCTTCACACCTGAGCGATTTTGTAATGTATCTTCACCGTGATGTATGGTTTGTTTGACATTTGTACTTATTGCTATGTGTTTTTACTAACGAGCTCTCATCATTTATGATAATATCTACGAATCAAACAATGGATACAGAACTCTTATATCACTGATTTTGTGTTTGTATATCTATCTAATGAAATATGTCTTATAATTACACAATCATTAATAAATACAATTTAATGCCTACATTTTTATATAAAACGTTTACAACAGACAAAAATGACCTCAGTTATAAGTTTATACAGAATAAAAACTAAAATAACATAGAAATGTGGCCTAAAAATAAGAAGCAAATGTTTACTAATACAATTGAAAATGAAAATTATTACCTATTATCATCATTGAATTCAGAAAAAAATAATATAGAATAGAGAACCTCCTTGAAGGATATTTCTAAACTTAAGCCGGTGAATCTATCAGTCTTAAAGTCCTTGTTTCTGGCTAAAAGTAAAAATAATACATTAACTACTGTTTAATGCACCATTTAATAACAAATCCTCAGAAATACTACAAGAACAAATTAACCACTGTTGTATTATGAACCTAAATGTTAGGATTAACCCTGAGAAATGTGAACTATGAATCATTCTTTAACTTTTCTACATTTATTGAAGCAACATTATGGAGAGACAAGCTGAAATTTTATGAAAATACATAGTCCTTCACAACTTACCTATGACGATTTCTCTCTTCCGACCGTGGAGCATCATAACTGGGGAAATGTTCATTATCACTGTCATGGTCAACTGTTTTGGACTTCATTTTCCTCTTCTGGTTATCTCCCTTTGATTTGGTCTTCTTCCTTAATGCCTTCTCTCCGAAGAATTCGTCACTATCGCCCGTACTTCCGCTACTGGAGTCCCCGTTGTACGAACTCTTGAGGTACCCATTCTGCTGGGGGTTGCATGAATCCATACTGACAGACAACTGCCGACTATACGGCGGCATAGACATACCCGGTATTTCTGAAAAAATAATGTCATTTTTTTCCAATATGAAAATTATTGCTAGAATTTTGGCCCTTCTCTTGGTATACTTTTTGATTGGATAATGGTATTATATGACTGTTCAAAGTGATTTTATAAATAAAAGAGATAACATATGACATTAGCAGCTTATTATTGTGGAAATGTTTTAATTGTATCTCTCCTTTAGCTGAGTTTTACATTAGTGCATGTACATATATCATGGGGTAAACGGACAAGGTGAATAAGTAAATACAATAACTTCAAATGTCTATATGTGCAAGAAGGCGTTTTTAATATAATGTGCATCCTTTGAAGTACATGATCTGAAATAATGGAAATGAAATGAAAATAGTTATATTGACAAAGGTTATTCTGGTGTAAAAAAAAGTGTGAAATATTTGGTCTTATAAACTAATATTTGTTTCCAAAACAATTGTTTTATCATTGTTTCAAAATATCTCCTATTCACAAAAAACAAGGAAACCTTAAAACAATCTTTTTACATAAAACATCTGACCAAAATCTGTTGTATTGGAAAGATTGTTTCAGATTGTGATTATGTTCAACTCAATGTTACTGATCGAGTTAAACAACTCAACTGTATCAGCGTTTTTAATATCTTCCGTCTAAATTACAGACTGACAGGTAATCAATAGCGGGACAATAAGGCATTGACCTTTACAGCTGCAGCCTTGACCTTACGGACACGTAGTTCAGCTACTGGAATCGTGTCAATGTTTTATTCTTGTATCATATGTGGAATAAAACCGGGATTATTTTTGGCCCAATGCAATTTTGAAGATGTTTCTGTTTGCTTTTATATAGTATTATAGTTCTTTTAAAACTGCCTTACAATTTGTAGAGATGTTCTATTCTCTTACAAATATATTCCCCAACTCCATAAGATATCAATGATATATTGCTCCTTTTAAGTTCTAGCCGAGAATATTTTAACTTTTTCAACTATAAAGTTTTTTAAATATGAAACAAATTTATCTTAACTGTTTCAAAGTTCGGATCTTCAAAGTGGAGTTTTTAAAACATTAAGGAGATATTGGTCATAAATTTGTCAGTAAGCCTTTGTTACTCACGTCTTTCATTGTTATTTAAAAAGTTGATTGCCTGTTTGAAATTCTTTTAAAATTTAACATGGTCAACGTATCATATACAGGACAATTTAACATACATAAGCCACTAAAGCAACAGACTAACATATAAAGCAGGGGTTCTTTGCAATGCAGTCATTTACTGAAACTTATTTTATAGTGGTTAACATATGAATATGTTAATGCAGTAATTACTCTATTTAAAATTTGAAATATTTTGTCATTGTTATTCTTTTATCGATTAATAATGGTAATGGTGATGATGATGATGATGATGATGATGGTGACAATGACGATGATGATTATGAAGATGAAGATGATCGATGATTGATGACAATAATGATCACGGTGACAATGACTAAAGGCATTATGTGTCTTTGGTTGGTGTATAATGAATAGAATTAAGAAGTAAGCATTAGGAAGAATCTACAAAAAGGGTTTGATCAAAAAGCAGTTTTTACAAAATTGCATATGTAACAAGGATATACAGATAAAGTGGGTAAATTGTGTTGAGAAGATATAAAGGGAAATTGCATGTATAGGTAGAGCTATATAAAAAGAAATGTATTTTACAAAGCAACATATATGATATTTATATATATATATATATATCAATAAGCATCTGGATATAATGTTTTCTAACATTCATATTATATAAATCTAATTAAGATTGTATTTTTTGATTAAATATGAATCAATAAAGTTGCATAATGCACAAGCAAATGAAGAAAACATGGCTGAAAGCAAGTATGCAAAGGGGGATCACTCTAGGAGAGATGCAAAGGGACATCACTTTTACACAGTGGGTGCATGCCTCTAGTGGGATTACATGCTAGGTGTGGGTTCCATGCATTACCTAGAGGGTGGGACACGCTGGTTTTCCTCCATACCTTCGGGGGGACCTCTGGGAGGAGGGAGGAAATATCATCATCATAACAATCATGTTTGCATAGGAATATATGATATAAGCATCACATCTATCTTCAATGATGTAAATCAGCATTGATGAAACAAATGGTTTTCTTACAACCATCATCATGATTGTCTGTGTCATGAGATCATACAAATATGATCTCAACTAGTTTAGTAAAATTCAAAAGGACCCTGAAAAAGGCATTTCTTATATCCAACCGTACCGTATACATATCCAACAGCAATTCTGTTACAAGAGGAATGACAGAACAGAGGAATCAAAATTATTTTTTTACCATTCCAGTCTGTTCTTAAAGTAAGTACATTAACTAAAATAAAAATTGAATTTTAGTAAAAACAGACTTGTATGTTGATGGTTGAAGAATATCTAAAAGAAAATGAAAAATGATACTGGGCACAATCTGAAATAAAAATGATGAATAAAGAATAAAACAATAAAGCTTAACTAAAATAATTGACCTTTAATCAATAAGCAACGTACAACAATGATCAGAAAACCATCACTTAACATCACTTCCTAAAATAGAACAGAATACGATTTTGAAGCAATACTGATCATTACTACATGTAAATTGAAAGATTAATATTTGGGCATTTGGAGATTAAAGTGTGTCTACTTACTTTGAACAAAAAGATATCTAAATAATTATAATATGTCAGAAATGTGTGACATAATATCTTCAAGAGTGAATTAGATTAAAACTGCATTATGCAGTGTAAAGTTAATATATGTTAGAAAGTTAATGTTGAAATATTTATGAAATTTTATTAAATTTTCATTAATAATTCTAATTACTTTCACCATGCAACACATCTAGATATGAAGAAAAAAACTGTTAAACTGTTATTTGAAACATAAACAAAAGATAGTGGACTTTTTTACTGAAAAAAAGAATTTTTTTTAATTGTTTGAAATATGAAAAATCAAGATAATAAGTACTGTTAGCATTTAGGTTAATACACCACAACTTCATCATACACTTATGATATTAATCTAAAAGCTCAAATATATTCAGTATCTACAAGCTGATATTGTTTTAGCCACAAGTATATATACAATCTAAGGCCAATGAATATATCAGTGTATTTAGGTGTATATAGATATTTTTTTGACAAGGTGAATTCTACTTTTAATTTCTACATGGAACTATGAGTTAGTAACTGCTGTATATACTGACACTACGAACAAAGATGCTGCTTTGTCAATTTGCTGCCATTTAGGGGTTAATAAAAAGGATCAAAATCTTCTTTTCACATTTAAAAAAATTCCTGAGTGTAATTTTACAAAAAATATTTTGATTCTTTACTTCTTTTTTAACATAACTTCTTGCCCTTTGATCAGGTGAAATGAATAAAAAAATTGTCATCAATAAAAATCTCTGCATACCTGCACAAAGTTATTACATTCTAAATTTGTTGGCATCAGCAATTGTTAGATTATTTGGAATGCAAGGGGCAGGGCCTAAAAGCTCTCTTTTTCATAAGGCATAGTGAGTGTGTCACTACTGTATTAAATACTTATATAATTAATATCAGTGCAATTTTAGTTGTCTACAGAATGGTTGTCCAATTACGTTAATTTGACAAATTCTAAATCATGAAAATCTCAATAACGTTAGCTTTCCCAAAATGCCAAACTAAGTTCTGTTATTGTTTCAAAGAAAATATATTTCAATAATTTTATATACCTTCATCTTCATCATAATCATCATGAACATCATGATCATGATTCAAAAAATCTGTAAAAAAATTAGTCAATTCTTTACTTTTGTCACACCTACTCAAAAAGATTTAAAACCAATATTCAATTGATATTTTTTTTATCAAAACATGCAACCTTCTTTTAATTTTAATTTTAATTTTTCATAATTTGATTTTAATTCAAAATTTAAAATTTATGCATGATTCAAACCAAACCATCATCAAATCAAATAAAGGAAAGATCATGCATTCTCAAATTTCGAAACCAAAAAACGGGCAACCACCACCTTGGTTTGATGTCAACAACATCTGATTTTATCGCTAACGTAAAGGACAACATTCAACGGGGTTATGAACTTTGTGTTTACCTTCGAACACTGGCGGGAGAGATCTGGACCTATCCACTTTCTCATGTGTGGCTTAATAAGACAAGAAAACAACATTTACACTTAAACTCTCTCCAAAATCTTACTTTTTTATAAAGACAAGCTAAACTGGAATAAAGTGTGTAAAAACATCTGTTCTTCTCGATCAAAATGAGAGAAAATTAAACTGAAGTCCATACAAGTCTGATTCACCTCATCTTGTAGAGAATGAGTTCTTTAAAAAGATGTAAACTGTAATGACATTTAAGAAAGACGAGGAGATTTAAGGATTATCAACTTCTTTATTGTTGAAAATAATGACGTTTTGGTAATTTCAAATTACATTCAAAATTCTTGAATTAAAGAAAAGGCCAAAATTAATAACTAACAATTCCTCATATTTTTCAAAAAATCAATTCAAATGCTCTAATCCTGTAAATTACAAAGTTTTCGCATGACCAGAATCACAAATGCTAATGAGTATGTCGCATCTGAACCCGAGGTTTAGTCAGCTTAATGGTTCAAACAACACTGAGGTGAAAATCTGGAAGACTTAACATTTGGCTCTAAATCTATATGGCTGTGACCAGCCAACTTCACATTGGGTATTTAATCTTGCCCAAACAAAGCTTGACTTATAGATACGGCTGGAGAAATTGGCTAAAAAGGTTATGTGATTCTATTTCCTGTAAGCCAGAGAAGAAAATCTATTGAAATTCATAAAAACTGGATTTGGTGTTAGTTGTGAAACATTAAACTACACTAGAAATAAATTTTGTAAGGATTTAGTTCCTATAGCTAAACCATACGATTGAGCATTTCAACCTTGAATTAGATCTCCGAGTCTCTATAAGTGCAAAAATAGTCTACAATACACATTTGGCTAGCACTAAGAGAGATTCCAAATTTTGGGTCTTGGCTATCATTACTTTCTATCTTATTCAGAATCCCTGAAAATCCCTGACAATTGACCAAAAAATTATGTTTAAATCTAGTTTAGCAACAAGTGAAATTTGACAAAAAATGGATTTGATTTATTTTGAAAATATTCCTTGACATTTCTTACTTCGTGATATCAAACCAATGGCAATGTACACATTATGACATAAACACATTGAACTTATATCTGAGAAAAAAAATTTAAATAAAGAGTATATTATACACATTAGCCACTGTACCAAAATGACATCAGTCAAATATTCCACACACAAGACTATGACTGAACGATTGCAGATTGACCATGCCTTGCGATTACACCAAAGACATTTCTCTAACATGGCATTCTGTTATAAGCTTCACATGACTGCAAGACATGATCCATGCCATCCTGTCTCAGGGTACGAACGTTACGCTAACTCCACTAATCTGTACCCTGGGCTCAGTAGCTAAATTGGCTCGCCCAGCCCGACTTGGGATGCAGCCATCAAATCATTTTCTTGCCACCTTTTTGATAACATTTAACTTGAAATGATTTGATTGGCCATATCCCAAGTCAGGCCGCGAGCGAATCTAGCTTCTGAGCCCAGGGTACAGATTAGTGGAATTAGCGTAACGTTCGTACCCTGAGACAAATGGGTCCATGCAGTTTACTACTACTAATAAATCATGCTCTGTTCATCTCCTCAAATGACACTGACTATCTATAGCAATAACATGCTCTATAATAAATACTAAGTATAAATATACCTTTAACATCACTATCAAATTTTCTAAAATCAGATTGTGTTGAGACTTGATTGTAACCTTGCAGATGTCTATCTAAGAACACTGTGAAATGTTGTTTTATTAACTTTTGAATGAGACCAATTCAAGATGAAGGTGAGAGACATCCAAGGGGGAGATTTTAACATACCAAAAGTATTTAAATATTAATACCTATATCATATTTCCTTGAATACAACTTTGATCTGGAATATGACCAATGTTCAAATAAATCTGTAGGTCATGGGTAAGTAATACAACTATGGAATTCACTAAGGATGGGTATAATTCATTGTTCCTGTACTGCAACATATTGCCATATAGAACAGCGTATTACGATATGAATTGCAATATATTACCACCATTTGTAATATACACATACAGATGACAACATCAAACACAATAAGGGGCTTGATGATAAGCAAGAGGGTCAACAAAATAGAACCCTTGGGTTGTATTTGAGGAAATTTGGTAGTATTGGTGCTAATGGTTATTATGTTAAAAAAGTATCATCTCAATGGCTGATAAAAGTTCACAGTGTCCTTAGAGTAATAACAAACCGGAATATGATGTGTTTAAATTTCAAACTAAATTCAAAGCGATCTATTCTCACTACTGCAAAGCCATGCCCATATTCAATAACAATTCAAAATCCAAACTACTTGAATATATATTAAACCTGTATAAGATCTAACTAACAAATGATAAACTACCTAAGTCCTATATCAGTTCTTGGAACCTTATAGGGGTGCAAATATGTGCTCAGGAGTTTTTTATGGTAATAATGTGAAATCTGGAGAATATAAAGTGCTTGACTAAAAGATAAACATGCGACAACATTCCAATACATACTCTGTGCTATCCGGGTTAAAAACTCAGACTGTGCACTCTGAAGATAATGCTGTTCCGCTACCCAACTTCCTGTTGAAAACATAATGTTCTAGTTCGTCAGAACACCATTTGAATAATACCATTTTTGTTGCTAATATCTCAAACTCTTTCAAAATGTAGCAAGACTTTCAAATTTAGCAGACCAAAATTTCTTGATCCTAAGAACCTATGTTCAAAATTCTTCAGATCCAATTTTTTCTTTTTAATTAAAAACAGATTCGAACCCAGGACCTTAAATGACGATAGAACACTTTTGTTGGGTATCTTAACTCATGTATCCGGACAGTGCCAAAAATCAAACCAAAAAGTCATGAACCTCTTGATATAAAATAGGTCACCTTTTCAATTGTAAACCATACTCATTCTTGCTGAACTTCCTACGAACGTCAACAGAGCCCTAGAGCAGACTATGTCCCAACAAACACTTGTTATTACACAGCTTTAACATGTTTCAAGAATGTACCATTCAAGACATAAAACTGATGAATAATAAGATTCAATACCTATACAACACCTACCTTTTTTTCTTTGATACATAAGCCAGCCATGAACAATATTAGCGAAATTATGTTTTTTCTTCTTAAGATTTGACAATTTATGAGGACCCACAAAGTCAGCCATCTTTACAATTACCAGGACTGCATATAAGCAACATTAGCATATGGTATAAGCTTGTGTCTGAATGTGAGCTGGCAACAGGTGGAATCATGAATACAATATTGACAGCTTGCTATATACAATCAATCAGATCATTATCTATTTGTACATTTCATCTAGATCTGCGTCAGACAACGCCTACCAATAAAACTAACTATCTGTGCCCCAAAAAAAGGAGGGTCTTTATTCAAATCGGGGAAAAAAATGATTAAAATATCTGATTGTGAATATAAAATCTTATTTCATAAGCTGATAAAAGATCTTAACCTGATAACCTGATCTTACTCTTTATAAACAATAATTTAAAAATTCTAAGTTACAACCATGGAGCTAACCGCTCAAAATGTCTGGAGAACAGAAGTCGACCCAACCATATATAAATCAACCCAAAGATATATAAAAAATACTTATTACCAAAATACTGAAAGAGACAACATCAGACAAGAAATAATTAAAATCCCAAAGAGAAATTTGATAAATACCCATGTGAAGAAGTAAGATTTATCTAAATGATTTCGTTGATTTTCGAAACCCCTCACCTCTTCTCTGTGTATTTGTTGCGTCAAAAGTCTCCCCTATCTTCTGCAGTTGGTACTGACGGAACAATGGACTCATAGAAGCAGACGTCACGAGACCGTTACTGTGAAGGGACTGTGTGTAGCCGAGGGGCTTGTGTCGACTTCCTTCTGGATTGGCTGCCGTAATGTCTGACGAACTCTGGAATATAAGATTTATCATCAAAGATTACAATTTTGAGTTGACTTGAAACTTGGCCTAAATTTTGAGAGCCAATGCCATTGACAACTATGCAAGCACTAACAAAGCTTGGAAACCAAGGCCATGGTTCTTTAGGAGGCCCAAAAGACAACTAGAGACACTGCCAATTTGTTAGACTTTGTATGCAATGTAGAGTTGAATACTGGACTGACTGAAGATAATAAGATAATAATAAGCTCCCGTACAGTTGCGAAAGAAAGGGCTACACTTCAGGACCCTGATGGAATTGTACTTCTGGTGCTGCCAAAATCCACACAAAACCACTTGTACACCCATTCTTCAGATACCCAAAATTTCAGCTGGGGAACTGAGTGCAAGATGAATAAAGTGCCTTGCCCAGGAACACGCCACATGACAAATCTTTGGTGTCTTGAACAAGATTCGAACTCAGTCATTTGTTGTCAGAGGCCAGCAATCTAATTACGACACTACTGGGCTCCAGGGGTTTCTGGATCCCGATTGTTTGTTTAGAATGTTAATAAATATCTAAATAATATCTTTAAGTATTCCTGTAATATATGAAAATCAACTGATTCCAGCATTCTTTAACTTGATGCAATCTAGAATCACATGATAAGTTATGTATATTTTCAAACTTTAATCATAATCATTGAAAATAATAAAATTTATTGAGAACGTTTGGTTTAATCATTTACCTGGAAATTTACAACCAGATTATGGCTTATAAAAATTACAAATATCATATCATGCAAATGAAACAGAACCAGAAATTAAGGGAAGCCAATTCACTGCAATTCCATTAGCAAAATAATTTTTTTCAAATCAAAAAAGCTTTTAAAGCAAATGGAGAAAAAGATATTTTTTATTTTACAAAAACTATTTCTTTAGATAGACATTCAAACATGAAAAAAACACTAAATAAATACATATTCCATTGAAATCAAAGAAAATATATAATGCAGATAATGATATATGCAAGAAAAAACATAAATAAATGCAATGAGGTATATGAAATTCAAAAGAGTCCTCATCAAAATCAATTCTTACTGAGCATTGTAAAGGAGACATATTTTTCAGATAAGAGGTACCATTCTGATAATTTTTTGCTTTTCTCAATGCATCTAAAACTGCCCTGAAGTCACAGTTTTAAGTCAACAACACAACAAAAAACGCAGGCTGATAATATGTACG
This sequence comes from Steromphala cineraria, assembly GCA_916613615.1. Classification (NCBI taxonomy): domain Eukaryota; kingdom Metazoa; phylum Mollusca; class Gastropoda; order Trochida; family Trochidae; genus Steromphala; species Steromphala cineraria. The sequence goes on along the minus strand of OU744735.1, from coordinate 28,683,469 downwards.
ATGATTTAAAGTCATTGTTAAACAGACACTTCATGAGTGTTGGCGTCAACTTTATCAACATGCTTTTGAGTCAATGGTATTGTTGGCAGTCCAAAAATAAAATTTTTGGCTAATTAATTTTGTACACTGATAATATAAATTCACAATTGTGAATGAAAAATGGACGATGATCTGCCTTCTTTTGATATAAGTAATTTTAAAACTGCCTAAAGCAGTGAAAATCACAGTTATAAGTTAATCCTTTTTCATGCGTTTACAACAAGTTTAATCTAATATCAATATTGTCAAGGTCAAGATTTTTATCATATCTTTTATATTTGGGTATAAATTAATGCTATGTTTTTTATCACCAAATTTGGCATTCCATTTCCCTGACAAACTTCAAGAAGCTCATATGATGACTTAAAAAAAGCTGTAAATATGACATCTATTTCATCAAGCTTATGAAAACTAGATTAATGATTATATTTCATAAAGTGCCTTAGAGTGACATATAACATATAAGACAATATACTAATTTTGTATGCTGTTATCATTATTTAAGAATTGACTTCAAAATTTATTAAGTTCATGGAGGTATAAACTTAAAAACCGTTGTGCAAACTGTGTAAATCCGCGTAGCACAAATTTGATGTTTTAATACGTTTGTTTGCTCCAAATAAACACATTCGCAACAAATAGGACTGCACTATTTACGCGAACTAATTCAACTATCAACAAAACAAGAGAGATAAAATGTCAATCAAAACGTCATTATTTTTTTAGCTCCGCCTACGACTAGTTCACCAGCCAATGAAAATTCACAATGGAATCACACAACGTCTTGTCACGTGGCCTTGACATTCCTAGTGTCAACCATTGTACATATTACACAAACTCACGACTGTGGGATTTGGGATGAAAATAGATGATTAGACTATCAGAGGTGCCATACATGTTGCTTAAAAGCTTGACGACAAGCAATCAGATCATATCGAATTAAGTTTTTGTTAAACGGCACAGTTCTCTAATCTTGTTGAGAAACAAAACTAAAAACTGCGGCATTTCAATGGCCGATCCCCTTGCAACAGCCGCGACTTCGCGCGGGGTAGGGAAAACGACTGGGTGTACTGTTATGAAGCCGTGCCATGTATCAAACAAACTATTTAATATTTATTTGATATTAGCTATTTGTAATTTGTGTATTTTTACCGAACTCTCGCGAGCTGGTACAGCATAAGAAACGTTACTTGTTTACGAATAGTTCCGTCATTTGGGGCGTGGCTACGTGTGATTGGGCGTGGCTAAATGTGATGTGACGTCACAAAATTAAGTTTATGCAGGTATGAACTGAATTTCTGTTACAGTGTTCAGAGAATCAGATACACGGATAACAAATGACATTTATTTATAAAGATTTGTGTCGAAGTAAAACAATATGTCATGAAAATCTTAGTCAAGTTTCATTCATCGTCCTGTACCAACATTTCTGCTTGTAATATTGAAATTTGTTTTTCTTTTAAGCAACTCTGTATCTAACACTTGGAAGAATACTAATACTTTTATTTTTGATGAAAACTGTGCAACTCCAGGGCAATACTGGAAAGGAGCCAGAAAGGAGCAGATCTTAAAGATCAAAGAATACACAAGGACCACATTTGGAGAAATCAATCATTCCCCTTGACCTCATGATGGGCGATACTCACATGGAACCACATATGATTCCTGATAAATGATGATTTCTCCTTCTAGATGAAATATAGAAACTAATTCTTGAATAAATTCTTATTCAAATAATTAAACAATGGTTAGTTTTAGAAATTATTTCAATGAGGGATTTATACTTTTACTTAAAGCAATTCTTCATTTTTTCTTTAAATAATCCATTAGAATTGTGTTATTGTCCAATTGTCAAAAAAAATCTTTAATATTCAGAAATGGTATAAAATGTGTGCAAATATGAATTTATTTCAATATGAATTATACCGTATCTGCATGTAATTGATTAACAAATTCAAATTTATCATTGTGATTGATGGCAAACAACAAATGGATTGACAAATTAATGAAGCAAGCTGCAACAAAATCTGAAAAACATTCTATAAAATGAACATAAATAGCCTTAGACGTGGACATAATTATAATGTGTAAATCATATTTACCCTTTCTCTTTTTAAGAAGTCCTTTGGTGATTTCTCCTTCTCTATCTTTGCCTTGGCATGGAGGTCTCGCTTTGCCTGAGATAAGATAAGATAAGATAAGATAAGATAAGATAAGATAAGATAAGATAAGATAAGATAAGATAAGATAAGATAAGATAAGATAAGATAAGATAAGAATAATGATAATTTTTTATTGTCTCTTATTAAGTAGATACAGAAATTCTTTTTGTGCCAATGGGAGGCGCCAACGGCACCCAGCAGCCACAGAGCAGCGCCAGTTCAAGTGATGTTCTATGCTTAATCATGGGGCTGAGTGCCAAGCAATGATCAACATCTCCCATCTTTTAAAATCTTTAGGTATGATGCGGTTGTACCCTGGCTTCTCGGGTGAGGAGCAGGCACTCTACCAACTGAGCTAGTGATACTTCCCAGGGAGGATAAGAGAAGATAAGTGAAAATAATTCAAAATAATTTAAAATAATTTAAAATAATTTAACTTAAGTTAAATTAATATAAGTTTAGATAAGTTAAGATAAGTTTAGATAAGTTTGGGTAAGTTTGGGTAAGTTTAGGTAAGTTAAGATAAGTTAAGAGGGAGGTAAGGCCAATTAAATGAAATAAAAGGCAATAAAATTCCCTGCAATTGTCATTTTTTACATTATCATCCTGGAAATATTCCGGAAGCATTTTGGTAAACTTAAAGGATGTTGGTCATTCATTTATATTTGTATCAATTCACTTAAAGTCACAATTTCCCTTGAAAGAGAATAACCTGTCACAATTTTAAGATCTTCACCAATCATACTTGAAAAAATATTCATGTGCACTTGAATCCATGATACTTTGATGAAAATCAATCATGAAGACTAACATCGATAATTTAAAAGTCTGTTCAATAATTTCTTTGAGAATAATTATGAAACTAATAACATGTTTTAAAACATCTGCAAAACCAATTCACATAAAGTAAAAAAGCATTTAAAATATAAATGCTAAAAAGTCTTTAGCAAGCATAGTAGGTTTGCGGTGTGTTGTTAGCCAGTAATGAAAAGACAATTGTTTTAAATTTTTGGATATGCATTATTCAATGAATTTATAAGGAAAAAAAGCAATTCATAAAAACATGCAGGGAAGAAGATTTATGAAAAAAAAAGTAAATCATTAAAAGCTTTTTCCTAACAACCCAGAAAATACCTCACCTGAGAATAGGTTCCGTTAATGGACTATTTGAAAATTGAAATTTGAATTTAAGGAACTTTGTTTGATAATTTGTAGTTAATGTGTATTATCCTTGTTCAAAACAATAAAACAATGGAATTTAATTTTGCATCTTAGATCAACATAAATACATGCCATTTATATATTAGATTGTTGTTAAGAAACAAAGTATATTCAATTTAAGTATTTCTTCCAAACCTTCAACACCCAAAGGTATGCTTAAATTGACTAAACACAGATTTTTAATACATGCACAAAAACTAATAGCCATGACATTAACTGGTCAAATACACAAACTACAGCAGTAGGCAGACTAATTTAAAACTTGCTATAGACATTGCACATTGTCAGACAAGCTCATGAAGTCATTTCATGATAATATTTATAAAAATAACTCTTTACTGTCCACAAATGATTGTTCATTGGATTTTTTTTCTACCTGAGGCATCCAGCAGTCACTGAGATTGCCAGTTTAAGCTTTGTAATATCCTTTATTATACCAAGTGTCAAGCAAGACATTGACAACTCCCATCTTTCAAGTATTTTTCAGTCTGATTAAAATCAATCTAGTTCCAAGGAATAAAATGTTCAAAATATTAACTCTATGGAGTTACAAAATCCTCCAGACTAGGCCTGACCGCAACCCCATAGGTCACATGATTTTTTACCAGTTTGTTTTCAGACCAATCACATCATCTCACTTATGACGACTAGCAATGACCATGTAATTGTAAATGTTTTACCTGTAAGGCCATCAACCATATCATCATGGATTCATGATTCTCTGCCGTCAGTGCAATTTCCTTCCCGTCAGTACTGAAAATTAAACAAAAGCACAAACTTTTCGTGAATTTTCTGTTTCATTTTTGATATACATTAAGCCATATGATAATGAAGAATATATTTTTTAAACATTATTAAGCACAATACTTTTGATCATACTCAGAGTCTGATTATTCCACTTGATCAGGAGAGCTTGTTTGTAAAATTATTGTATTTCTGTACACTATCACCAGATATTTATTGAAATTGGAGAGAATGATGTTGAACTACAAATAATTAGGCAAACAAATATTTGATTGTATTGCAGAATGCTGCTTTCTTTCAATATAAAAGTTGACATGATGAAAAAAAATTAGCATTACAAATTATGAGACTATTGTAGGAAGAAATCGTATTGCCATATGGTTGAGACAATTTTGAGTAGCAATATTGACCAATCAGAGATAAGGATGACATTTTATCAATCCTTTTATTAAAGGGAGATAACTTCTGTTGACTTAGCAATGCAATTTCACTGTTTTTGCTCTGCATCAATTTACAGAATAGCAATCACTAGGCAACACAATTCCAATGATGTTATGCTTTAGCTTTCACAAACTTGCCAACATAGCTGTTTAAGTGGAACATATTCAACATCTTAAAATGGTGAATTTCTGAATGGATATAAGACAACAATTGAGGTAATAAAAAATAATGTATGTGTTAAGCTAAGAAATATAATGTTGGCAGTGTGACAGATATTTTCCAAGTTTTGAAATTTATCAAGCACCTAACTGTTAGCACAGGTAGTATTAACATGACATTTCAATTAAAAATTACCGACCTAAATTTACCCTTACGCAATCGTGTCAACGAGTTGTCTGTCATGTTGACTGTTTCAACGACCTGCTAGAAGGGGGGGGGGGTCGCCTTATTAATGAGATATATGATTTTGGCAGCAATTTGGGGGGCTGAGAAAGGGGTTCGCCTTATGTACGAGGTCGCCGTGTACATTAAATTATACGGTAACCAATCACTCGTACATTCTTTTTATTTTTATTAACCAACACAAGCTAAGTTTTTTTTAAATCTTAATTTTTTTCATCAAAACAAAGCAACGTAATTATTCAACGAATCTAAATAATCATAAAACTAATTTCAAGAGCAATCAGCTTTCATTTATCACTAATACTGCGGTTGGTTATATTTGCTCAATGAGGGAGTCTACCCTTATCTTAATCAGGCTGATACCATTAAGCTACTGTTTGAGTGGGTGGTCTGACAAGGACCCAACTTTTGCCTGCAGATTTTCTGCTCATGTTTCTGTGTCAGTTTATTACATTTCTTAGATTTCATACAAAAATAAATCCTAGAGAATGCCATTTCAAATAAAATCATGACGAGCTCAAGATATTGTTTTTATGTCAAGAAACAACCGAACAACATATTCATCTATTTTATAAAACTATCATCTTGTATAATATTAAGCATTTAGTTCATTCAGTGTATAATTAATATTTTCTAAAATTGTTTTTAAACTGTTTTGTTGTCTGAACACCTTGATGTATCAAAGTGACACCTAATTTATCTATCTTGAGTAAAATCTGAATTCGAAAATTGTATTAGAAAAGTGGTTTCATATTAATACACAATCACCATGTGTGACTTTTGGCAGAGTACCAAATGAAATGACATTAGGTGTCATTGCTCTCCTTGCAGAAATGACATAATTTCAAACATACTTAAAGACCCTTAACATTAAATTTCAGGTATTGTTTATCTTTGAGGTGTATAAGACATTATTGCCATTCATATGTGTCAAAATATGACAAAATGTCAGTCAAAATTTCTGACAACGCAGATAATGTCAAAAACCTTTCAAACATTTTTTTAAGACATTTCAGATGAATTAACTATAATTGAAAACACCTTCGGATGAATTGCAAAAATTGTGTACCAAACCATCCCCTCAAGATTGTAGCAATACTACCCTTTCAATGCATCAATTCAAATTTGTTCTTAGAAAGTAAAGCAGACTGGAAGTACAAAAAGTGAAACATATTTAGATACAAAGATAACCTATACTGCAGGTTAAGAAATGTTCCCTTTATAATTAAAATTTGTTCAGTCATGTGCAGTGGATTATGCATAATTATAAACCTATCATAAAGACCAAATGTCAATTACATATATTGATCGTGTGAAAAGTTTAATGTGCAATATTACATGAGATAATAATCACATTCAGATTAAATCTATTTTGAACCCAAGGCTTTAATTGTACATCCATCTGTTTTCATGAAGCTAGACATGCTAAAACTAGACAATAGACTCTTATTTCATTTTTTATCTCGTCAGAACAGGTTTATGTAATTCAAATCCAGTTATAAAAGCCTCACATTAATACCTGTCAATTATCACTTTAAATGATCTTTAATTACTATGAATAGGCATATGAGCAAGTGTACAGTTAATAGTTTTGCCTTACATTTCCAAATAATACTAATTAACTCTTTATCTGCCACTTTTGTAACATTCTAAGCTTGCCTGCCAGACCTTCATAATTCCATCGTAAAGTGTTATGATTCCTGAAAATTCCTGATTCAGGCCTTCTTTAAAATATCCAGTTAATTAACCATTGACCCCCAATCATAAATGGCTGATCTTTGACCTAATCTGACCTTGACCCTCAATACTTTCACCTCCCACTTCCCCCACAACATCAATATCTGTCTAACTACCCAACTTGTAGGTGGAACATGTAAGATTGCCTCAACATTGTCCAAAACACGTCAAGGGTTGACCTTTGACCTGGTCGTGACGACACCTCAATGGTAATCGGACCACACCCTGTCTGCATCAGCCCAACATTCAAACAACACGATCTCCAGTCTGAATGCCTTTACTTCAACAAGATCATTGTACACCTCACTGCCTACACTAAACATCTTGTCATAAAAGTTCGGAGTTAAAAAAAAATTTCAAATTAAAAATTATTTTCAGGTTAGATTTGTTTGAAAATACCTCAGTGAATAAATTATCATGTACTAACTGGTTTAGTGCAAACATAATTCAAAAAAATTTTTAAAAAAATGTTTCATCGTTTTCTTTTCAAAACTGGTTAACAATAATATTTCAGAGAGGACATGAGATTGTGTTACATTTCTGTTTATTTGATCTTTTAGAAATTGTCATATATGAGAAAACTTCATGTCATCTTTGAATATGTTCTTCAAATAGAAAAGTTTAAGAAATTGATGTGCTAGACTAACTTTTAGTCTTTTAGAAATGAAAATACAAGTTAAATGCAGCTATTTAGTAGTAAAATTGAAAGAAGCCCATTGAAGCTATTACCAGTAATCTAGACTTGCTACAATAATGTAGACTTATATTAGACTAAGGATATGAATACATAACTTGTAAATTTCAGAGAGAGGCCATTACAAACAAATATGGCAATTTTGAAAATTCTCACACTATTTTTATTTGGATGCCATGAAGTTAAAAAACAAAAGAGATCACAATTTTGCCATTAGATAAAAACAATATTTCTTTAGTTTGTCCAGGGAAAAACCATTGATTATCATTCATAATTCCAAAAATATATTAAAAACCTGGCATATTGTATTTCAATAATCACTTTGATAAAACAATCATTATGCCAATGTCATTGTAACCAAGATCATAAAAACATTTCCCTTATAGCTTTACAATCTACCAATAAGGATTTGAAAGAGAAATCTGTAGTTATTGGCGTAGATATGATTTATCTGAATATCTACGGAATCAAGCTTATCTACACATACATATGTGTTTACAGTAAGGTGATCATGGGCTCGTGACAATCCAGTTGTCAATGCACTTGTAGGATAAAAGCTAATGTTCTATTAATAGTTTGCTATTGATTTTCTTTTGATTTTCTCAAAACAATACCAGACCTATACTTATTGACTAGCTTTGGTATTGTTTTATGTATGTTTTCCATAGCCAGGCAAATTCAAATGAATCATAACCATCAATTGTGACATTAAATTTTCACGATGAGTTATTTTAACAAAAAAAAGTATAGACGTTATTAATTGAAGATGCTACCATTATCAACATCAGTAGATCCTTTTCTAATAATTAATATATATTGTCCATTATAGAATGCACATTGTAGTTCAAAATTGTGCATTTGCCATCGTGCAGTGTCAGTTTAGGAATTCTTCTATCCTCATAATGCTTTTCGACAAGCAAGGAAAAAACAACTCCCATCTCTATTGAAAAGGAATCGAACCCTTATCTAACAGGTGATGATTGGACAACCTACCAACTAAGTAACAACCCTTGATAAATATCTGCATTACAGGACGGACAACAATATATTTGTTCCTCAACCTATAGATTTTTTTATCCAGAACTGCCTTCCCCTTTAGAAAAGCCCTCTTATTTTCATTCTTGCAATATACCGTATCCTTGCGGGTATAAGACCAGGGGACCCGGTAAACAAATATCTTGAAAATAGGGGCTTTAAACCGCGAGAGACCCCGACCAAGAAATCATTGATGGGAGTTGCATTGAAAATTGACATGGATACTTTTGACTATATTGTTAAAGTCTTCTTAAATAAAGGAAAAGGAAAATGTGTCAAATATCTGTTGCTCCTAATTTTGATAAAGCACGTTTTGCCTCTAGATAAACATAAACAAGGTAAGGTCAAGGACATAATGGAAGTTCATTTGAGGTCACTTGAAGGCCTTCGTTATCTTTGATCAATAATTCATATTGAGTAAAATAAAAGTCATTTAGCTGACAATTTGTCTTTTGGAGCAAAAATCGATTCCTTGGTCTTTGGAAGGGAATAAAATAAGTCCTGAAAAAGTAGCAAAATTCAAACTTGATTGTTTTTGTTTGATGTTTCGACAGTGAACACCCCTCTTCTCTATCAGGTATTTTTTATAAGTTCTGGGAGCTAGACTTGAATTTGCAAAATTCACACTGCTATGTAAAGTGTCACTTGCATATAAAACATCTGCCTCTATTCAATTATAACAAACATCAGTGTCCATAAAATTGATTGCTTCTCTAAATGTGGATATTGTAAGGTGCTTTTCTGATATCAATTTATATCTTATCTTACTTACTTACTTAAATTAAGCCTGCAGATGAAGATAGTTTATGTTAGTTAATAGAAATGATTTAAAATACATGACTGGTGTAGAGGTGTCAGCGAGAGGAATAATAATAAATCCTAATACCCTTCACAACTAGTTGTTAATATTAGTCACCATGTGATGAATTTTCCTGGATTCTTTTTGTGCATTTTACACATCCGATTTTAGTTTTTGAAGTATTTGAACTTTTCCTGAACTAATCCACATGATATTTGACAAGACTAAACCTGTTTGTCATAAACCTTAGTCAACAACCTTACGGCTGGATTGACATTGATATAAATTTACTGTATTTCTTCTAATAAGCGCCGACCCTGTTCTAAGCAGGTCTTTAATAAGTGCTGGGTCCTAACCATTGACTTAGTGTCCCTTAGAAAACATTTGTCAGATATTCATTGTAAAAGACAACTTAAATAATCACCGGGCCTCCAATAAACAACAGGCCTCTTATGAGCATCGGGTGAGGGGGGGGATTGTTGGAGGGGGGTAAAGGGGTGCTGAAAAAACAAGCGCCCAGGCACTTATTAGAGGAAATATGTCAGAGGAGGTTAAAACTAGACCTTCAAAATAAAGGACATTTTCTGATATATTTACAGAGGAAGTCAAAATATGATCCAGATCTGGTTTGATACTCACAGTATGATGAACTGGTTCTGGTTGTCGAGGTCGAGGGTGATGGCAGCACCCTTCAGATTTATCTCTCCTGCTGGTGGCTTGGAGCGAGCGTCCTCCTCCGATTTGTAGTACAACAGTTGACATTTGCTCTCCTCGAGCGCGCACCACATCCGCTTCCGAGACTTCAACCGGCTCAGGGCTGCAAGAAAGAAGTAGTTTAGATTAAAATCATGAACCGATTCGTATCAAGTTGTTCCTGTATTGCAATATACCGATTTATCGATAATACTGCACCTCTTTAATCACCAACATAAAGTAACTGGCATCATTGAAGTGATATGAGATGTAGTCCTATCCCCATTAGGGTTCTTGGTGATTTAACAGAGACTTGGTTTCTTGGCTATTGGTAGATTGTTCAGGAGTAGATGAGCTATATTAACCATTTTGACAAGGCCTTTTTTCAAGAAAACTAGGACTATTTGGCATTTCTAAAAGGATACTTGTAAGGTTATGGTGTGATAGAATTTAAGTTGTGCAATATACATTTCATGTGCAGCACTAAAATATATTTTTATTCCTCAGAAGGAACTCTGTTGCTGTTGCTATTTGTTGCATATATTGATCACCATGAATGAAATAACATTGTAAAATTAAGAAACACTGAGGTTTCCTATATCCTTGCCTGAACCCTATGTCAGTGACTTTCCTAAATATTGATGTCAGTAACATAGTTACAGAAAGTCTATCTATGCTTGTGACAATTATTCTTCAAAGTGAATGCATAATCAATACCATAGTTGAATAATTATTCACATTATTATGAATAACCAAAGCGCATAATTTACATGTAGCTGATAGTGCCACAGTTTTGCTTTTGAGATAAAATTTTATCAAGTTTTACAATTGACAAGATTTAATAATTATATATTAATTAACCTATATATTTATATGATTTGTATTTCCTATATAAACAATATATTTCCAAAGAAGACAATTACGAAATATACTCATCACATACGTCATGTTACTCAGAGTGCCCCTTATGATCAATAGAAATAACCTAGAATTTTAAGTCTTACCTCCAAAAACATTATTCAATATTGTAGGGTGAAAGTCAACCTCTAAATATCGCGCACGTAAAGGAACATGAGTTTCGAAATAGTCCCGAAGGACTCCAACGGAAATACGTCTGTTTTCTCGCCTTCTCTTCATGGCCGAAAGTTTATCAGAGGATTGTCACGACACAGGACATGTGAGCAAGAATACAGTTCATGTCGACAACAGGTGGTGCTTTACTTCAATATATGAGATCCTTCGTCATGATTCAATAGATTGGTTTACTTATCAATATATATATACCTACATAGGCAGCAGATGAACCAGATGAAATGACCTTAATTTTATAACATTTTTGCTTATTTCACAAAATTGCTGTTTTGCTGAAGCAAACTGTTGTCAAAGGTGTTATAAATAATGACTATGTCTGTTAATTCATTTTTGACAAGATTGCATGTTCTTTTTCAAAGAAATCTAGCATTTACAAAAAGGTTTCCACATACTCCTGCATGGAAATAGGACAACCCTTATTAATCTTTTTATTACAAGGTGTTTTTCTTGTAAATTAACCACTTTTAATGGTTTTCTTCTTATCAATGTAATTGCAAGAGTTTATCTTTTTTTTCTGAACTATGATGAAATAAGCTTCCTTAAATTATGTCAAGTATTTCATATGATGCATATTTGAAAAGAATGCCTAACTTCAAAAATGATAAATCATTAGGAAACAATTAAAATTGACTTCTATGAGTCCTTAATTATCAAACTGCGTAGTATACTATATATCATCAGGTAACAAACATGAAATATATAATTTTTATGAAAACTAATCTTGTATATTACACTATCTGTCACTCAAAGATAAGACCTTGTTGCACTAATCACAACTCCTCCCTCAAGGCACAACTAACTGGCTGATTAAAGTCATTTAAATTCTATGATGGAGTGCTGTCCCCTCATTGGCAACTGGTTTCAGATTTGTCTATAAAGTTCAGCTGCAGTCAGCCGAGGAGCTGACACTCAAAAGTGACAAATCCCTAAAAGCGTAATTAGCAAGTGACTAATTTTCAAAGCCCAATTGTAGAGATGCATTTAACATGAACAATTTTATTTCAACATTTTCTATGGTGTAAAACTTTTTTAAAGTCACACTGTTATCAAATCTTTGTTAAAAGATTTTACATAAGGAAGAAATTACAAAAGATCAAATATTGACAGAAAAAATGGTCAGGGTTGAAATCAGAAATACTTGAACTGCTCAAAAACTGAGAATACTAATCCCCTAAACCAATAAAGAACCCTCTTATTCTTCTGAAAGCTATTACATGGAAACTACAAGCATGTCATAACAAATTAACACCTGCAATTCAACACATGATCACCCAATGATGTTTAGAAAATATCAACAAGCTACACCCATGAGGGGCTGAAAGGAAACTGATTCTTTAGACACACCCTCTAGTGTAAATCATATAATATATAAACAGATATTTTTGGAATTTGAAATTACGTAATATACAAAGTCAAAATTATGTTTCTATTAACTAAGTATGTTAAATTTTTCTCACAGTTTGTGCACAGGTAGAATACTTAGTTTGAGATCGTAAATCAAGAGTTACCTCCTCCTGGCTTGAAGCTGAGGTAACCGGTGAGACTTGTCCAGCCCGACATGTTGTTACTCTGGACTCCGAGGTCACACAAGCAGACGTCCTCACAACATGGCGGCCATCTTGGTTTCGGCAACTCTCAGACACATCTCAACCTCAACACACAGGAATCTGGTGAAGCTGAGAGGTCATTGTCTGCAATCAAATAAACAATGCTCAAAAATCTTGATGATACATTTCATCTTACAGGATTTTCTTTCTTCAAGTTAAATATCACATACAGAACTCAATTAATAACTGAAAGGGTTTTCTTTATAATAATCAACTTCTTTGGAAGACATTTGCTCAAATTAAGATAATAATCCCAATTTGTACAAATACACATCGCTCGATTTTTCTCTCCCAAGATCATGCACAACTAACAGTTGAACATGTTGATAGAACTGTTGTTTGTCAAATAGAAACTGACCATCTGCTATTATATCTGACCATTTGCCAGTATCAACAGCTTTATCTTAATGAAAGGAAATTAGGTCAAATGTTGGACATTAAAGGTAATCAGCCTACATATTTGTCTAGTTTATTGTAAATGATAAAAGCACATTATCATTGGCAATTGTTATTACTACACTTGATATGAGACAGCGATATGATTATAGATTATGCTGTTACACGTTTCAGAATAAGGGAGACAGGCTATGGTATAATTCAACTTTATATTGAAAATATCTTTTTTATATATATGTCTTTAATGCCAAGTCCTTACAAGATGTGTGACCACAAACTTTAAATCATAAGCCATGTGAGTTAAACCATATCCTCCTTTAAATTTGGAACCTGAATTTGAACCACAGGTGAATTGGATTCATCATTGAATTGAAACCATATCACTGCATTGGAACCTCAATTGGTTCCATTGAATTTGAACCTCCTATAAAATGGAACCATCACTGAATTGGAACCTCCACTGCATTTGAACCTCCAATGAATTGTAACCATCACTGAATAAGAACCAACACTGAATAAGAACCAACACTGAATTGGAACCTCCAATGAATTGTAACCAACACTGAATAAAAACCAACACTGAATTGGAACCTCCACTGCATTTGAACCTCCAATGAATTGTAACCATCACTGAATAAAAACCAACACTAAATTGTAACGTCCACTGACATGGAACCTCCTATAAAATGGAACCTCCACTGAATTGGAACCTCCACTGAATTGGAACCACTGAATTGGAACCTCCACTGCATTTGAACCTCCAATGAATTGTAACCATCACTGAATAAGAACCAACACTGAATTGGAACCAACACTGAATTGGAACCTCCACTTTATTGCTATTTCATACCCATATAGATTCATAACATGCTTACTAAGCACATCCAACATTCAGGTGATTAAGTACATTATAAACAAAAGGTTTATGGAAAGAAAACGTCCATTTTACAAGGAATACTGTTACTGATAACATAAATGAAAAGCTGACGAAGCAATTGTTAGGAAAATAATCTTTATGTCAACATGACCAGAATACCAAAGGACGTCACTGGTCTTGAATCATGACAGTTCTTGATAAGGATAATATTCTGGTGACGAAATTACGTGTTTCAAGCATAAACACTGTCATAAAACTGACAGAGGGAAATTCAGGGTTATTAAGTGAAAAATTTGTGGTTGAAAGCAATACTTAACCGTTATACATGTCAAATTAATAAACATTCCTTTAGTTTAACTAACTCTTAGAAACTACTTACAATATATATTGTGAGTTTGAGACTTATACCTAGAAGGGGAAAATAAAAGGATCTGGAAAAGAACTTCTTCGCAGCTAGGATGATTTTGTTTTTTTACCTATAGTGATTTATCATTTAGAGTAACAAACTAATTGATTACAGAAATTTAGATTATCAATATAGCATGATTGAAACAATAAATTCAAAATATTTATTTATTTTAGAAAGGCTAAAAATTAACATTTTTAGTTTAAATCTTAAGAATCATCTTTTTTCTGTGAATTTAATTATTTCCAATATGTATTATCAACATTCAAATGAGTGAAAAGAATTTTTTTTACCAAAATACAGCTTAACATATTTATCATTATTTTGATTATTTCACATTTATTCACGTATTAAATGAATATAGAAAATATCAGATATCATAACTGAATATGAATAATTTGGTTTGTTAGAAACACCTCATTTCACAAGACTGTTTAATTTTTTGCATTATGTTAATCATTGCATAATGTTAACCACACAAAGCTGAATGTTGATAATAAAAAAATTCAGAAATGGATGATACATTTGTTTTTTCAAATATCAAAATCAATTATGTTTAACCTATATATATTGGCTTTTCCTCCCATATGGATCAGCAGTACTATAAACAGTCAAAGTAATAAACTTGAGTGTTGTCAGGTTAAACAAACTATTTATCTTTTTTCAATGGCTCAGTGAGCATATATTCAATAACAAAGATAATAATCAGTTAATACTTGACCAACTATGTAAATAAAAACAAAATGGTAAAATAATTTTACATATATGCGACAACTAAAAAGGGAGGTTAATCCCTCATCATTTTGATATTTAAAAAAGGATTTAATTTGGTTTTTATACCTTTTTAGAATAAAGCCTTAATGTGATATTTATGCATTTTCAGTCATGGGTTGGTTCTATTGATTCATTCAAGTTATTCATTAATGAATTGTTTAAGTAATTCTCAGTAAACCTGTCCAGTCACTTGTCATGAATATATTTTATAACTTATTTGTATTGTTTATATTCTGATGTTTGATGGTTGAGAAATAAAAATTTCTGTCTGTCCGTCTGTCTGATAAAAAAATATATCTTTGACATTGCCATAACAAAAAAACAAAAACAATTTATCAATAATATAAATAATGCATATATATATATATATTTAAATATTCAAATTTCAATGAGAATTGTAGTCTACGTGTTTCAATAACACATCAAACTCTCAACATAATCATTATGATTCAATAGAATAATAAAAAACAATGAGAGGACTCACCTAGGTAGATCTGATGTTTCAGTAATCCAAAAGACAATATGTTGTAACAATTGTTAAATTAATAAAAATAAATTAAAATAACAGATAGCTATGTCCAAAGGCACTAAAAAAAATCACAATAAAACTTCTTCAAGAGAAAATCTAAAAAAGTTCACCAAAACACTAGAACCAAGTCTGAAACAACAGTTAATCACAAAAGTGCAAGTAGCGGCTGCATGTTCGATCAACAACACGTTATTTCACTAACACTCCACAAAAAGTTTCAGTATAATCCGTTTTATATTTCAAAAACAATGAAAATGTCCAAAATATGCTTCTTCTCACAGAAGATCATGCCATAACTTCCTCTAGAATGTAGGTATGAATGGTAAATAAAACTCCCAAGATGCTTTGCTGTCGTCAGTGCGTCAACGAGGCCTCCCTGGGGCATGAATGTCAGTAAAGAGATTATAAATCGTACCCATTCCCTTCAAATCTTTACTAACCTGCTTAATTCTCTCCCACGCGATGAAAACAACTTCATAAAATGCTGAGTATATATTGTAGCTCATGTTATTTGCTTTTGTATTTATTTATCTGTATATATTGATTTTGATTATATATTTTTATATTTACGAAGGGGACTGTATAAAGTCTATTGGTAGATATTCTATAAACTAGATAAGAAAGGTTATTATTTAGGGCATTGAACCTATTTTCTTTGGAAATAAACAATTAAATTCTTTATGAGATTATGACAACCTTGTTTACTTCTGTTTATTAGAAAGATATGATATTAACTATAAAAATATGTCTTCTATTTTATAGGGTACATTTTAGTGGAATAATTCAATCGAAATCCAAAAATAAGTTTATTGTTCTTATAAATAGTAATGAAATGCATAATTCAATAAATGTTTGTCTGAATAAACAGTACATGAATCTTGTTAATATTCTAAATTGTAATCCTATACATGTTTATTTTGGTATATAAATAATTTAAATAACCTAGCGCAAACATATATTTCAATTATACAGTAATAAAATGAAAATCCAATTTATTGATATTTTATAGGATAAACTTTTATGTTTATGTTTGTTCAACAAGAACAATATAATCAAATACACATATATATATTTATACATATGCCTTAATTGAAGTAAGCCACATTTTATTGAACGAAGTCAAATCTATTATAACACATATTTGTTTCATAACATATGAACTCATATTGAAGGATTTGCTTTTATTTTGAAATGTATAAAAGTGACATAAACATTTTTCTGAATTTACTAAAGTAACCAATTTCAGAAAAGAGAAAACACTGAATGCGTTAATATACAAACAAAGTGCAGTTTTTTGTTTGTTAGTACAATCAAACCACTCAAGCAGACTAAAAATGAAATTTTCTTTTGAATAACCGCTGCATCTTCAATAAAAGTTATTCTATCTAAATCATTCATAGACATATGGTAAGTAAAAGGATACATGATACGCCTACAACTTAAAATAAGCCCTGTCCAGTACATGTAAAATTTTTGTCTACTCAACTCCTAAGATTCAAATTTCAAAGGATGTTTTCAAGACATGCCATCTATGAAAAGTTAAGTGCAATTCAGTTAATTCACATAAAAAATTGGAGTCACGTTTCCATTCTATATCTCCACACATGATTAAGAACTAGGATCGCATTGATGAATTGAATGAAATCTTTTTTAAAATAGGAATATTTTGTTATAAAGACCCACGCTGATAAAAGCAATGTCTTTATCAAACATATACATTTTTCAGAAAAATATAATTTTGGAAAAGTAGGACATTTCAAAACAGCCAATATCTCATTACATATGAGACAGCATCAATAAAAGCTCTAATTTCAAATTGTTTAAGCTGTTTTTTAGTAATACTGATAATTCAATCAAATACCATTGTGTTAAATTGAACATGAAAATCTAAAATGAATTAACTAGAAAAATGCAAAATGCAAAACTTTCACCTCCATCAATTTGATCCCTTGAAGAAAAATGAATTTATCATAGACAGTAGATTTCAAAATTCTCAATACTTATGTTCTCAAAGATCTATTGACAAAGCTAACTGTTTCTGTTAAACTAATGAATATAGTGATTTAAGAGACAGATTATCCTGGTGATGTTAACGACATTCATCATAACACCTTGTCAGGTGACATCAGAGCCTTAGAACCTACCTGTTGACACACCTGAATTAATGAGACAACAGGTAGGTTTAGTGAAGAAGATGGTTTGTTGGAAGTTAAATGATTTTTTGTAACATTTTTCTTTCTCAATTGATACATTCCTGAACTTGCAAAGAACAGTTTGAACCATGTTTTATAAATTCAAATTTGAAGAAAGGTGAGATCGAATCAAAGGTACACATAAGGTGCAAAAACCTGATTTGGGTTATATTCGGTTAAGCTAATGAAACTGACAAAATTTGTAAGCAAGTAAGCTTTGAAAGTAAGAATTTTTAACATTCAACTTCGATGAAAGTAATTTTTTAACAATAAACTTCTGACTTCATCCTAAAATAAAAAACAGATACTTTATAGGTACAGGATAAAAATTGATGTGAAAAATGCTATGCTAGTACTAGTAAGTATGGTCATCTGCGTTATTTGACGAGCAAAAGCAATTTTCATGAACAAACATAATGTTTTATCGTACAAGAAATATTTTCACACCTGAATATGATGTAATGGACTTGAATATATGAATATACAACAGGTAATGGATTAAGTTACTTATATACTTACAATGACAATGCCATATAATTTTTCTATAGTTAAAAGTTTAAGTTAATATTTCATCTTTTTAACAAGATTTGTTTTAAACCTTGATTTTTGGTACTGAAAATATAAAAGAATTTGTGATTCTTATGAATCCTCTGCATTCTTCCTTAAAAACTAAAAAGATTCTGAAATATAACTATTTTCTTAACATGAAATTACTTGATGCTTAAAATGATGCTTTTTCATAAAACTTATAAATAAATGCTTCCAATGAAATATGGAAATAATGCCAAATGATAAAATAAGCCAAAATTTCAAAAACAAATAATCACAAACCTGTTTGAGAATAATCCTTGTAAATCAGTAAATCCAATTGTCAAACAAAATGTTGATTATAGTTCAAAATATTTTCCCTCCAGAGTGATAGAAGATATATTGCAATGCAGCATGCAATATCCTACACATCAGCAAATATCCATACCTCTATCAACTCACAACACAAAAACTTGTAAACAACTTCCAATGCGAAAAACAAATCTGATTTCAATATCGTCTTCACAGATCACAATATTTTAATATAACTGATTAAAATATTCGACTAATATAAATTCTTAAGTCAATCACTGATTAAATATATTCTGCAAAGTCAAGCTCCAATGGAGTATAACACAAATATGAAAGTTTGGAATGATCGGTGACAAATTTTGCGAATAATTAGTCATGGACAGCGAAGGGAGTGCACTCAAGTGAATGAGTAACGTATGAACTCACGGTAACATGTGGCACCACTGAACTGAATTGGAAAGCACAGTATTCTGTAGGTATATAAATTCAATACTATGTTCAGTATATCAATTAATATATGAACATACATCACGCCATCTTAATGACTCATATCTTTATCAAAAATACTTTTGAAACAAGTGAAGAAGCGAGCAAAGCTCACATACCCCCGCTCCCCACTTTGTTCAAAGAATTTCAAATAGTAAAACTGATTAATATTGGTTAAAGTATGATAGTTGAGTATACAGTAAGTCATTGTGTAAGTCTTCTTTCAACTGAAACCCAAATACCGAATTCATTAATAGGATTTACAATTAAAAGGGTACATCTAGAGATAATGGTTGATCTTTGTTTCAAATTTGAGGTAGTTATCATGAATATTCTACGAGATGCACTGAGGACAAAATTATTTTTGTTGAGTCACTTTGCAAGTTATGTTTTCCAAAGAAACCACAGAGAAGAAAATCCATATATATCGTTTAACTCTCACAAGGCATATCCAGCAATCACGATTGACATATGTAGCAAATTTGGTGAAGCTGAGATGTATATTTCATGAATTATGTGATGGTCTAATCCTCAAAAGGCACAACTAGGGATCATGATTGATAATTGTATGAAGTTTGGTGAAGCTAGCATGAATAGTTTGGGAGATATGCTCTGGACAAAGAACTTGGTCATAGAGTCACTGTTTTAGTCATGTTTCCATGGAAACCGCCAAAAATTAAAAGAATGTGATGGTCTATCCCGCAAAAGGCACAACTAGGGATCATGGTTGACATCTGTATGAAGTTTGATGAAGCTAGCATGCATAGTTTTGGAGATCTGCTCCGCACAAAACGACTTCCTCAAAGAGTCACTTTTTAGTCACGTTTCCATGGAAACAGCAAAAATGAAAATTCAGAAATAGTTCTAACCCTCAAAAGGCACAACTTGGGATCATGGTTGACATCTGTATGAAGTTTGATGAAGCTAGCATGCATAGTTTTGGAGATATGCTCCGCACAAAGTTTTGGGACTGACGGACAGACGGATGGACAGACGGACGGACGGAAAGAATGAACGCTATATACTCCCGCTTACGCTGTAAGGCGGGGGTATAAAAATCATCATTGTACCTATCTGTACTTAACCGATAGAAGAGGCGTATATATCTATATTTCTTACATATGGCAGGTGTGCTGGTCATGATCAATAACAAGTTCAAAGGATCCTTATTATATCTAGTTTCATAGGTATCTTCCAAATTGAACCTCTGTCACAGAGTTTATCAGGTTTTGTTCAAGTAAAATCCAAGGGATTTTTCTTACCATGCAAATGAATATCATCTTACTCAAAAACTATGCACTATGATCTAAATGCAATTAGGAGGACTTTTTTGTATTTAATTCTCAATCTTAATATCTAGATCACATATTCTATAAAAAACATTCTCGATGTTGTGAAAAAGCCACGTGAAATGAAATATAGAAATAAAATCATAAAGACCCCCTTGAATTTGATTGCGAATATAACTATCATATTGATAAAGAAAAAAAGCAAATTTGTAAAAAACCCTTAGGCCAAAGCCCTTTAGAGTTTTTCATACAGTAAACTTCAGACTCATGTTTTATCCTATACAGAAAGTATTGCCATGATAAGGCTAGCATATGGTGCAGTAATTCAACATGTTCTATTTTTATTTTAGGTAGATATTCAGTATAATTTTCTAACATACAAGGTATATATTAATGATTTAAACAGCAAGCAAAGTTAAACTAGTTGAGGTATTTATGATACACTGATGAGAACCTTTTTACATAATCTGAACTTACCTATTAGTACTGGGAATTTGAAGAGAAGGAATATGTATATATTTTATGTAAATATTTAATGTAATTACCAGGTGTTAGCTAAACATAAACAATGCAAAGGACACTTGAATATCAATTTCTTGTTTTATATTAGTGGAGCTTTATAGGTGTTTTGGTGAATAAAATCTGTTATTTTACATACTAAAATGTGATAGAAATAAAATCAAATTGAAAAATTAACTTCAGGACAACTGATTACAAGGAATTATATCTCATTATTTTGTTATAGGTATCAACATATTAAATAGACAAACATTATCTTTTTCAAAGTTTGTCATTTTAAACCTACTTGAATATAAATTTTGGACTGGATTTTGAATATTAAATGAATGGACATGCAATACAAAATGGATAATCAGAAGCATATGGCAACAATAGGTTGTTGGGGGTGTTTTTTAATCTAAATTTTATTTTACTTTTGGATGAATTGGACAAGAACAGGTACATATATACATACTTGAAATATCTGCCAAACTGATATCTTAGTGTAAACCGTTTTGGCTTTGCTGATAACAGGCTTTCATTTGTGACAAGGAGACAATTGAATGACAGAATGATTGATAAGTGGGAAGAACTTGTAAAGACAATAGCATGTAATTAAAATGAACTAATTAGCTTCGGGCTAACGAGCCATAGGGCAATATCTAAGAATCAATAGCAAAAATGTCACAATGAATTGAAATCATGAATTATGTGACAGGTATAGAATACGTAAAGGACCTGGCGATTTATTTCAAGACTCCATCATCAGTCTTTACATAACTTATCATACCTTAGGTTGAAGTGTTAGTTACGAGAAATTGGTTTTATACACTGAATCTACACAAAAATAATATTGTTGTCTGTTAAAGTAGTCAAAGTACATCTCTATCTCATTTGATTCAGTTAGAAATAAATGTCACTCGTACATTGCTGTGTTTCTGGTCTGAGTACTGCTCTATGGGGCTCGTGTCAGGGACCATTCACCTCCCCAATTCAAACAACTAGAGGCCTTTTAAATGAAGAAATTGTGCCTACTGCTTTCAAATTTGGTTGCTGATTAAAAAAGTCACCCGTTAGACCCCTCAGATCAGAATGCGAAAACAGAACAAGGTATGAATGGTTGGTTTGATCTGATTTAAATGAGATCGGGTATTTTTTTAACCAAACATTTTGACATCTAGAGATTTTGTACATTAGACAAAATATTAGAAAAAAATGAAAGAACATACTAATGAATATTAAATATTTCAAATATATATATATCAAATTCTTCTACTTTCACTATCGATGAACTCTCACAATTTCCCTGGTCACTGAAAGAATATACCATGGAATATTTAATATTTCAAATTCTTGTACTTTCATTATCAATGAGCTCTCACAATTTCACTGGTCACTGAAAGAACATACCATGGAATATCTAATATTTCAAATTCTTGTACTTTTGTTATCTATGAACTCTCACAAGTTCACTGGTCACTGAAAGAACATACCATGGCATATTTAATATTTCAAATTCTTCTACTTTCATTATCTATGAGCTCTCACAAGTTTACAGGTACTGGTCACTGCCCTCCAGCAGCTGTTCTCAGGTGAGGTCAATTAACACAAAGCAACTCACCTGGTCTTATGAATTTATAGCAGAGGCTCTGGTGAATGATTTATAAAAAAAAATAATCTTCAATTTGTCTGTGGTAGAACAAAATGAATTTTGGCTAATTGGAAAATCTGATTCCCATGAGATTCAACATCCATTCTTATGGCTCCTTCCACAAAATTCAGCTTTGGGGTACAGTGGTTATGGAGAAGAAGTGGGAAATGTGAAAAGTTTAAAGATGACGTCAAAAAAATGACACCTGATTGATGGCAGCCCATGGTATTAACCCACATCTGCCTACATAGGTAGGATGACCTAAAACCTGAACCATGTACCCTGATTAATGGAACACTTTTTTTGAATTTACAAGATATATCAAAGGAATTAAATGTGTTTTGTTATCGTAACAGGCATTAGAGATATAGAGAATCTCACCCAAGTGTCTTCTGATATCAAATATATCAACACAAGTTGATAAATAATAATAATAATAATAACACTTTATTATCCTCAGTACATGTACATATTGGAAATTTCGATTTGTGCCCATGGCACCCGGAAGCCACGGTGCAGCGCCAGTTAATGCGTTGTTCTGCCTTTACAATGCTGAGTGTCAAGCAAGACAGCAACAACTCCCAACTTTTAACGTCTTTTGGTATGACGCGACCGGGAATCGAACCCCGATCTTCCGGGTGACGAGCGGACACTCTACCTCTGAGCTACGCCCCTCTGGAGGCTTGCCGAGGATATTTTACTTTTATCAACGAGTGTTGATATATTTGATATCAGAAGACACGAGGGTGAGATTCTATTTATCATCCAAATAATTTTTTATCACATTAACATGAAAAATGTACATCTTTGAACACTGCATAGCCCTCCAACTCCTAAACCAGTGATGTAATAGCATTGTGACGTCATCGTGTTAATGACGTCATAGCATTGTGACGCTGTTGTGTTTATGACGTCATAGCATTGTGACGTCATTACTGATGATGTAAAACCTTTGTGATGTCATGTATTTTCTGATTACAGGGCATTGTTCAGAATCTACTTTCAAAGCTATATCTCCTAGTAGATATCGCTTGATCTTTTACAAGCGATATCTCCTGTGGAACACAGTTTTGGATGATAAATATGTATCCTAACAGGTTATGGGGATTTAATCACAAAATATATTAATGAGAGGTTCTCGCAATTGTCCCTATTTAGATTTTTTCATATTATCTTGTTGAAAATTTTTTAATTTATGTAATTAGTGAACAAAATACTATACATACAAGAACACATTCAAACATAAATTGGTCGTTATATTCCTGTTGTTGTACATTAAATCTACCAAGGAATTACTTTTTGTCACCAAACTAAGATAGCATTACCCTAATTGTACAAACCACTGCCTCCTACTATTTAGCTGGGATAATTGAGGTACGACCCACGTCAATATCACTTCAAGGTTGTCATAACTACATGCAACATAATTGTTTCCAACACGAACGGAATCTGAGGTAGGACAATGACATCTACATACATCTAGCTTGGGAAGGTAAATATCCATCAATACTCGTCGATTTCATCTGTCCCATATCACATCAACATTTTTAAAACATGTCATGATTCAATAAATATTGTTATCACTTGATTCATTAAAAAGTGGACATTAGATCAAATCAAAATGACACATGAAGCTTGCGATTTTTCCACCCACAACTACATTGTACAGATGAAAAGATAATCAAAAGTCTGAAAAATTGTATCATATCAAATATCATTCCGCAATTAAGACCAAAAAAGTTTGATATATATATACAAAAAAGTATATTTGTGGTTGCAACTACAAAATTTCTATTTAAACAGAAGCCATAATGACATCGTGCAAAATATAATTATGTTACAACAAGCAAAAGAGGATACCTTACCTTAAAAAAACGGGGTAGTTATGCTACATAATCACGTTTTAAGGTGTTCCGGTCGTTTTTATCATATTATGGCGGCACCACGCGAGAACGAGCGTTTCATGTAACACATGTGTGTGAGGCAGGGTGAGCACTTACTTCAGTATGTATCTAGGTTTAGCGAATATTGATTCCACAAGCTGCCATTGGGAACAATACTGTGCTTCTTTTCATTTGCATTGGTCAATATACCAACAATATAAGTAATAATTTATACTTGGACTGGTATATTTGTTTGTGCATTCTTGTACTTTTGTTTTGCGATGATGTTTTGGCAAGTTTGTTATCATATTTCCTAAGCCATCTACAAATCAATTGAATAAAAATGTTTACTTGATATTGGGAGTAAACACTTCAGAATTTGTAATTCATTTCTAAGTGTAGTTTCTTGTTACAAAAAAATAAATGTTGTTTTGTTGTGTTTTAAGCTTTAAATGGGAAGGGGGGTTCAAAAAATATTTAGAGTAGGAATTATTGATTTAGTCAATCAACTTTTCAAGTACATAAGTATTCCTTGTAAAATCAACATAACACATAGATAATTTGATACATAACATTTACACAATTCATCATAAAGACATAAAAAGAAAACACAGATTAATCATATTGAAGTTAAGACACCCTCACAATGGGACCTTATGTTTTCCTGATCAATCTAATTCTACCCTTAGGACATGTCTTCTTTCTGTCTCAAATTGAATAAACATGATGAATTATTCCACCTATGCTTGGAAGTAGATTTTGATTATTTTAGAGACTATGATAATTAACAGAATATGATATGTGTGTCAGTGACTTGTGACCATAAATATGTATATCCCTCACTCACGCTCAGAAAACACTAATATATAAGCAATCATCTTGTAAACATAGTATGTCATGGACACTCATATTTAAAGATCTATGTATGAAATAATAATCACATAAAGTTACAGTGAGCCTTTAAGCCAGAACCTTCAAGTATGAAAATTTAAAGCTCCAGATCAAGTTTTAGTATTAGTCCTGTCAATTCTTCTACCGATTAACTTCTAAATGGAACTCTTTATCCATGACTTCCTGGAATATTCCTCTACAGTTTATCTTCAGCTCCTGTGAATTTCCTGAACTCAAACTGTGTGGAACTACTACCGGTATATTAAATAGATCAAGTTAGAAATGCAATTTTACTTCAGAACATGATCTGATATGATACGGTATTACAGCAATTTAAAAAAGTACATTTTATGCTCCTGAAATCACCATAAAAACATAAAATACAAACATTTACAAACATTTACTCAACAACCGAATTCTATTATAAAGAATTAATACATTATAAAATTTATAGTTTATAGTTTAAATTCATGCACATATAAAAAGGTCATAAATCAAAATTCATACAAAATATTTAATGAAATACCTCTACAGCGAGTAATCCAAATATTGCAGCGTACAGATAAAGCAATAAACCATAAACTGGCTAGATCGAGAGTGAACTTGCGTCACGTGTCAACGGCACATGGACAGTCTGGTAGATATAGCAGTCTACTCCTCCTTTGTAGATAATCTGTTAAATCTGTTTACATGCGAGAGAGTAAGATAGATTGTAGTCTGACACCCAGAGACTTCAGTCAGACAGCAGAGTGACTGGACTCACTGGATGGGACCTTAACCCTTAACCTGTCATTTTTTAGTCAGTTTTCAATCCTGAATTTTACATAACATGGCCCATCAGAATGAAGCACACATATGATATTGATTCAGGGAATGGGTAAATGACTCTCAGTACAGACTTGTTGGACCTTAACCCTTCACCTGTCATTTGTTCGTCAGTTTCCAATCCTGAATTATACATAACCTTAACCCTTTACCTGACACACCAGGGATATAGGTTAGCTGTTTTCAAGAAAGCCAATCGTGAAACATATTTGTATTTTGATTCCTGTATTTTGGTTCAAACAATCTCTGACAGAGTGACTTGGTAAACTTAACTCTTAACCTGCACTGTTTTTGTCAGTGGCCGCATAGAATTATATCATTTGTTAAAATGTCTTTGATTCCATTAAACTGTCCCCTTAAAATGTTTAGGCACATAAACATTTTGAGCCTTAACCCTTTACCTGCTTTTCTTTAACTAGTGGCCAATCCTGAATGATATCAATTGTTAACATCTTTAATTCTAGTAAATTGGCCCTTTCACTGGTTCATCACATACTGAAACCTTCAATCTGACAGGGAGGTTGAATGTCAGTACAGAGTGGTTGATTGATTACTTATTCAGGGTGTGTCAAATCTTTGAAAACTGCCTTATCTAAAAAGGTGAGCCATTGTCTTGTATATTCATAAGAAAGGGTTACATTCTTTTTTATCAATTGACTTCCTTGCCTGATCAGTATTCTCAACCTTACTAGTTTAGCAGTACATTTATAATTCTGGTTTATTCAATTAAATCCTTACCTTTATTCCGCCTTTCTTTTATTCAGTCACCGAAGAATGGGTTGCCTATCATTGGATAATCAAATTTCGTCAATTATTTATTAGTTCCTCCTGTTGTTTAGCCCTTTTAAGAATGGTTCTTTATCAAAAGAATAACATTTGTAGCAAAATTGGTACTTAAGAATGAAGATGCTAGAGAAAGAGTCACCAATCCAATCAAAAACATACTCAATTCTTGCTAAACTACATTCAGATTATGATTTAAAACAAAGATATAGGCATTGTACCATTACTAATTTGAATTTTAACTGCCACTAAATTTTAACAAAAACATTACTTTAAATGGAAATAATCCTGAATGTAATATGATGACATGATTTGACATAATCAACATGTCTGTCAGTTGTTATATAAAATGCACAGCTTTATGAATATTGAATGGTTCTATTCCAGACAGGATGTAACACCATTAATGATAAAGACTTGATGCAAACCATTTGTTTCGCTTAACAGGTATGATGAATTCTCACACTGTGTCACAGATTATTACATTGCTGTCCACCCTACTATTGTTCTCGTTTGTCTATATTGCACGATTTTTATTTGTCTATATTGCACGATTTTTAGTTTTTAATACTTTTCTATGTTTTATGTATGTTCAATCCTTTTATTCATTTGAAAATCAACTGAACAAAAATCATGAAGGCAAGTTTGATAAACCTTTTTATTTTGGAAGGTGCATGATTGTTTAGCCATAAATAGTAATGTCATTTTTGCGCGTCCAAATTTCGCCTTCCAAGGATAAGAAAGTTGTGAAGGATTTTATTCGGGGTCTGTTACCCACAAAAGTAGATAATCTTGCACATTTAGGGTCAAATCCCTTGCTCCATCAACACCCTAAGAGTAAGGCAACATCAGCACTGAGTCTTCCAGCAGCTTACCAACTCAACTACCAAGCGTTGACAAAGAGAAACACACCCTCACTCGCACCAGCACTAGTTGTACCAAGTGTTTACCAACTCACCTACCAAGCCTTGACAAGGAGAAACCACACCCTTACATAGAGGCAAAACCACTACTAACTTTACCAACTGCTAAACAACTCAACCACAAGGTCTTGACAGTAAGGTACAACAAAACCAAAATGCTCTTTGATCAAAAGAAATGTTTTTGTCTCTAAAAATTCAAATTAATTTCACTCACCAATCTCATAATCTTCATACAAGTTGTATCCTTGCAATATCCCTTTTCTGTCACAGGTTCACTGAAAAAAATATATAAGCTTTTTAATAAATAATGCCACTTCATATTCTTTCCATGCTTCTTCTAAAAGTAACATTATTATTCTCCTTAACATGAATCAGATCCAAATATTAATGCATTTTTCACAAGGTAGAGACATAACTGGACATTTAAATGTCAAAACTAATGTTCTCTGAAACAAATAACTACTGAAGATTTAGTGTCCGGAAACATTAAAAAAATGTGGTTAAGGCTTTAAAGTAAGTGAAAAATTTAAGTTGATAACATTAACAAAAGAGATAAAAAAAAAAATTTTTTACACAGAAAAACACAGAAGCATACAGATAAAGCCAATGTTTTCACTCTTGGCTATCCCTCTCAGGAAAATACTGGCTGTATCCCGTCATTCGATGAGAGATAAGGGACATCACAGTGAAAACAAAACATATTCCCTATATTAATTCCTGCTCTTTGAATAGTTTCCCTGTTTCCTCGCCATTAATAACAATAACTTTCTGAATAAAAAACATATCAAATAGCTGAAAAATTGCTTACAACATGGTAAACCCCAACTCACTCACTTAGTAACAAACTTTCATTCCTGGAAGCAAGTTTGCACTTTAAAAGTCATTTCGAAAGTGTGAGAAAGTAATATTCGATAAATCTTGCTTTTCTCAAGGATTTAGTAACTGTTGTACACAATGATTATGTTTGTTGCTTATTATAAAAACATTGTGCAAGGCTACCTACTCCATTAGTATAAATATGATTTGCATGGCAAAAGACAAGCCTTTAAAGGGACAGTCCTATTGGAATATATTTTGTGGAAACGAAATTCATATGGACATTCCAGGTTACACATACAGTAGAACTCGGATATAACGAACTCCAAGGGACCAAAGAATTCAGTTCGCTATATCCGGTATTCGCTATAGGCATATAATTTTAATGATATTATATAGGGACGGGACTTGAAAATTTGTTCGCTATATCCAGTTTTATCATATACTTGCTTATAAATACAGAGATTTTGAATGCACGATACACCCTTCGTCAAGTACTCTGTATCAGCCCGTCGTCAAGGGCAAAAACCTGTATCAGCCCGTCGTCAAGGGACTTGAACCTGGAACCCTAGGCAACGAATGCAAAAAATAGATCGAAGTCGCGAGGAAGTTAGAGTTGTCTCCCTTTGTACAGCTGACGTTTGAACATGGTCGACATCGCAAAGAAATCGCTACAGTCACTTGCGGATAGGATTTGTCAGTTTGATACAATCTAACTATATCTAGAGAGAAAATTAGGCTCAAACGTCGCAAGAGGTGTATGCTCAGGAGCTTTGACTATCGGTTTGTGTCACTTAACATTTAGCAAAGTGGACTCTTATTTTAGATTCTAATGATATGAATTCAAATTTTGAAATGTAACAATTATTTCCGTTGTTTGTTTGGTAAGTATATATGATAAAAATAGTATAAAATGGGTATTTTCATATCACATTCTGTATCAGCCCTCGACCAATATCAGCCCTCGAGCTAAAGCTCTCGGGCTGATATTGGGGTCTCGGGCTGATACAGAATGTGATATGAAAATACCCATGTAATACTATCTATGAATCATGCCACTGTGGGTAACATTTAAGTAGATTTAGATTTGACAACTGGATTAGGAAGAGCGCCCACTCGGTAAATAAAAACAAGAATGAGAAGTGAAGCCATTCATCGGCGCCAAGAGTGTTAAAACCCTAGCTCATCAATTGAAATAAATTGTAAGCTAGTCTTATCATTAATCATATGTAAATGTTCATCTCTACATACAGTATGATATTGTAAAATAAGCAGTTTCTTTCATGAATTTAAAAAAAATTCAAAATGGCAGACTGGATGTCGTAGGACAGCCATTTTAAAAGATACAAAACTTCATCCGTAAAATTGTTATTAAACTTTTGCTCAATTCATTGACAAACAACCAAAACATAAAATTCTATGAAATGACTGATTTCCATATTTCTTACCCTTATATAAAAATGACTATCAAACTAAGGGTTGAATGTGTGAGCCTGTGTGAAAGCTGTGTTGTGTGTTTGTTTGGAAAAAAATGAATCCTTTCCACTGTCAACCCCCTGGTTCTATGTTCAAACTTATATCAGGGATTCATAAAATATTATTCTGATAAAAAAAAAACACACAAAAAAATGGGTAGAATTTCTGCAACTAGCTTCATTTAGTCTGCAATATCTATATGTTTCCAATTATAATCTGAATATACAAAACATTGAATAAACATTTTCATGTCTTTTTCTTTTCTCTGAATAATGAATTTCAAAAAGATTGATTGAAAAATGTAATATAAATTAGGAAAGGTTTTAATGAGTAGCAGTACCGGGTAATTTACTGATGAAATATGACAGAGAAACGTTGTGTCTGAGAATTGTACTAATATCACTAGCAGCTGTGGTGCGCTTATTTAAAACAAAATGCTTAATACACAAATTCCTATTTGCATGAACTGATTAAATGCAGAATTACAAAGCAATTATATATAGATGATATAATTGTAAAACTAATTATTTTCATTGTATAAAAATAACAAGAGGCAGATACAGTTTAAAGATGCTGTATCATACTTGCAAGCGGTTCAGGATGAAACTTAGCTATTGAGAAATGAAATACATCGAAATTTTTATATCATATTTAGATTGTTTAATCAACAATAACATACTTATTTCGAAGCTTCAAGCACAGTACCCCTCCTAGAAATTAAGGGCATGTCATTTTGCGAACCCGCTTTAGGTGACGTAATCATTATGCTTGTAGGATTTACACCGTGTCTCAACTACCGTAATTGTGTTCGATGGGTATCAACTTTGACAGCAACGAATACCTAATTTGGAGAAAAAGAATATAAAATCTAGTTGAGCGTGACAAAGACGGTTTTCAAGTGTACATTAAGAAACCGGAAGTTGTGAAATGGCCACACTTGATTTGCCCTTATGTCGACTGCCGTTTCGGTATTTTTTAGTAAATTATTTCCTATTTGATGAATTTTGGTCCGATTTTCTGAAGGTTGGACGCTAAATTTTTCTAAAAATACAACGTATACATTAAAAATACTTTAAAAAATATATATAGTATGATATAGCATCTTTAAACAGAAATAATATCAACAAAATTGTTGATTCCATCAATTATTTGCTCTAAGTGCGAGGTTGAGTTGTAGTGGCTATAATACAGAGTTGAGGTCTGTTATATAGCACTGAAAAAGCAATAAAGATTAACTCTGATAAAACTGATATTGTATATGGCCAAATCTTGGCAGAGCGGCACTAAACAATATATCACTTTCTAAATTTGATTCATACAACATACAGAAATTCATCTCTTCATACTTTGTATGCAGTACCTCTAAACATTAAAATAAATTTGTTCATAATTTCCTTCAAAAAACTCTTAACCAGTATGTATTTTACCTATGTATATGATTTTAATGTTTACCTTTGTCTTACAATGATTTATTTATGTACATATGATTTTGTCTTTAAAAGTCTCTCATAACTCCAGAAGGAGTGGCTTGTAAATTTTATCAACATTTTATATGGTATGTATAATAGATGTACAAGGTGAGACTCAAATAAAATATTCTGTCTGTCTGTCTGCCAAATGAAACAAACCTGTCAAAGATGAGATCAAAAGTTAAATCATTCATTCTTTGAGTAGCATTGAATTGGAAACAATCAAGTAATTCTATGGATCACAACTTCTATATTCCGTTAGTGTGAATTTTTTAAATACATTGTTAATACCTAAAATATGAAATTGTATGAAAGGCCACACTTTTAGAATAAAAAAGATATTTTTGATAGAATTTGTACTTTAAAAAAATTCCTTATCAACACAGCTGCAGTGTAGAATCATACAAACATTCACAACCTTAACACGATCAACCCTTATATGCAAATTAGCAGTTAATTCAAAACAAATTATTGCACTGTTTGCTCCCTAACCTCAGTTGCAGATACAAAACCAAAACAAGGTTAACCTTTCAAGTATAGAAGTCTGGGTTACTCAAATCTGGAGTGCAATTCCAAAATATTCAATTCAGAAAAAAATCCTGCATAATATTTACCTAGCGGTTACCAACAGCATGTAAGCGCTATGTCTCTGTTTACCCCGTCAGAGCAATAGTTCTCAACAAATATACTTTCCCCTAATTCATTCAACTACCCCTGTGAGAACAAATACATCCATATGACTAGACACCTCCATATTGTACTGGTCAATATGGTGGAACCCTAACATTCATGGCAAATTCTCCTCCTACTCATCTCCATTGAACAAACAACTTCATTTCACATGGGGATTGAATATTTCATGTTTGCTTTCCCCTCTACTTGCAGTATTCAGACTTCTCTTCCTCTCTACCTCTATCATCCACCCATCTCTTCATCCATTCGTTCCTCTCTATTTTGTGCTATCATCCTCCAAATCTTCTATCCATCCATCAATTCCTCCCCTATTAATCTTTCCATCCATTCATTTCTCCACCTCTTTTTTCAAGCCATTCATTTTTTCTATCTTCTCTTCTTCTACTATCTATCCTTTCTCCTCTAAAATCTTCTTTGATTC
The DNA here is from genome assembly GCA_916613615.1 of Steromphala cineraria. Taxonomy (NCBI): domain Eukaryota; kingdom Metazoa; phylum Mollusca; class Gastropoda; order Trochida; family Trochidae; genus Steromphala; species Steromphala cineraria. Next base: position 28,650,685 of record OU744735.1, on the reverse strand, counting down.
CATTCATGCTTCAACCTCTATATTCTCCCTCCCTCTTCTTTTTTCCATACATTCATTTCTCTTTCTCTCCCTCTTCTTCCATCTATTTGTTCCTCTTCCTCTATCTTCTATCCATCCATTCCTCCTCTACCTTCTTTCCATCCGTTGATTATTCCTCTCTTCTTCCTGCAATCTGTACATTCCTCCACTTCCAAATCCCCCTTCTTTTTTCCATCCATTAATTCCTCCATCTTTTCCTTCCATCATTCATTCCTCCTTCTATAGCCTCTCCTTCCATTATTCATTCATCATCTTTGGATTCAATTACCTTACCTGATGTCTCTTCAGTTTCAATTTTCACCAAGAATTCATACATTATTGTTGAACACTTTTATTTTGTCCCTATTATAATAGTAAGATTTCTCTGTTCTTCTTTCCCTTTCTCTCTTATATATATAAACAAACTGTATCAGTGTTATCTTTTGGCCCAAAACCTTTCTTTTTCACAAAACTAGCAGGTTTTGATGAATTCAAAGATTTGCTGATAAATACAATGTACACTTTGACTGCAGTTTCTGGATCTCATCAATAATCTTGGTATGAATTAACTCTATTATTCTTATTTAAATGACATATTTACTTTATTCATTTAGTAATTGAAACTCTAATTGAAATGAAGAATCTATCAGCTTCCAATCCACCATGGCTTCTTAACTTTCTTTGTGAGTGAATGTGTGCTTTTCAGCATGAAATTTGGATGACTTCAGCTACCAAGTTATTACCATAGATGATATGCTTAAAGTAATAATGTTTAATCATAAATGAACATTATAATTATTATCATTAACATGATTCAAGTGGACTGTGTTTAATCATGTACGACTGGCAAAATATATATACTATAAAGCTGAGTACATTTACATAAATTACAAAATCAATCATTCGATCTAGAAAAGTCAATTTGAAATGCATCAACTACGATGTAAGATCATGGATTGAAACATATACAGGGCATCCAAATAAGTGTCTTTTTATATTTTGTTTTCACAAATAATACCAAAGACAAAAAATAAATGTATGAAGAACTTAAAGTAGTTTATATAATTTGTCAGAGTTCCTTGTCAACAATCACTGACAATAAGTTTCCATGATATACTGGTAACAAGTAAGCAAGTTTGACCTTGATTTTTCTTCTAATATCAAATGTAATTGAACTATAACAAAACACATTTTCACTTACGGTAACAATGTATCCATTAATTCCAAAATTGACAGAAATTGAATTCCACAGGTAAAAACAAGTTGCAAAAAATTTTCTGGTAAATAACCAATAAAAGTCCAAGCTTGCAAATCCACTCTCAGTGAATAAACTTATCTAATGTAACACTGATGAGAAATGTATGTCTGTGATACATGGAAGGTATTGCAATCAATCAGGTGAGAATCAAGATTGACGCGCCTGAGTGACCCAGGTGATGTGTCGGGTCGTCAATCACACTACAGGTGATCCTCAGGTGAGATATGGTTCCGCTTGAGCGACCCTGCAGTCAGCTTCCTTGATTCAGGCAGGCCGTAAACAGAATAGCTCATCAGTAAACAATAGACACCCAGTTAGATGTGGTCGGCCATCATTTAGGGCAATAATCAAACAATTACCTTTCTTGTTTGTGTATTTATTGGATTATGTCATATTGGGTAATATGCTTAGCTACTTTCACTCAGAGATGAAATTTATTTAGAGTTGATTTTCGAAAAGAATAATTTGATACAAGTAAAAACCTTTCTAAGTTGACATTTTCCCAAAGGGAAAATAAAATACCGGTACCTTACATTCAATGTACAAAATTGTCTTTGAGTTAACTTTGAGGTTGCATTGAGGTTGCTTTGAGGTTGCTTTGAGTTTACCTTGAGTTTACCTTGAGTTTACCTTGAGTTTACCTTGAGTTTACCTTGAGTTTACCTTGAGTTTACCTTAATTAAGTTTACCTTGAGTTTACTTGAATTTGAATTTACTATGTATTTGAATTTACTATGGATTTGAATTTACTATGAATTTACATTGATTTTATTTTCAACTTCCTCCATTTTATTTCCAATTTACTTCCAAGTTACTTCCAATTTCCTTCAATTTCCTTCAATTTCCTTCAATATACATCCAATTTACTTCAACTTACTTCACAATTTACTTCAATTTACTTCAATTTACTTCAATTTACTTCAATTTACTTCTAATTTACTTCAATTTACTTACCAGATCACACTATCCCTTTAATCTGCCTCACTAAGAAGATGACCACTGGGACACTCATGCAGTGTCTATAAATCATGTCTGCAGGCATAAAGGGTTAAACTACAACAACTAAGTGTTGTCTCCTTATTACTTGTGTCATATTGGGTAATAGCATGGACACTAAGTGTGCCACAGTCAATTGTTTATTTCACTGATTGATTGATTGATTGAAATTTATGATAGATCTGTTTTTAATCCTTTCATTGGGTTGTGTCATGTTACATAATATCATTAGTGTAGGCATTTATGTAAGTTTACTGTTATAATTCATAAATAAAATACATATTACTGTCTCCATCTGTGTTTGATTATGCCTTTTATCATTTATCTAACAATCTCTGTATATTGATGATTTTGATTTGTTATTGAGATTTGTTGTGAAAAGCCTTATTAGCTTATGCTAACTCTGTTGAGATGATTGATTTATGAAGTAAAATAACAATGACATTTTGTGCTCTCAATTTGTTCAAGTCATTTATGTTTTGGTTTAGTGGTTGGTAGATTTTTCATTTTATGTCCAGCAATATAGTCTTTCATAAATAGAGATTATTAACCGAGTGTGTTTCCGTATCATTAATATCATATAATAGGAATAAAATTTGTATTATGCGAGCCTTTTTTACATGCATTTTGAAAAGTTGCATTGTCATTGTTGTAACACCAGTTCAGTTACGGTATCCTTAGACTAAATGCCGACTATTTGCGAAGGTGAGGTTGTTGCGTTTGTTACTAATCTACTAGATAATCTGTACATCTGTAGAATATGATTTGTTTTTGCTGATAGGATGATAACCGACACGGTCAAAACGATCAAGGCCGATGTTATTCACGAAAATTGAAGCACATATTTTTTCGATAGCCAAAATTGTTAGCTGCATATCGTTATATTTTTTAAACGCACGATGAAAACAACTTGAAATGCTTCGATAACCAAGCTATAATTTCTAAAATACGATTGCGTGATAAATTTACCCTGACAGATTTTGTTTACAATATTTCATTTTGAAAAAAACACAAAACCTGAAAACTCCCGATGACGTTAACAATGGTTAGCGACCGGTTTAAGACTCGCATGAAATGCATGGAGTTTTGAGAAAATATTTCGGGTGTTGACCTAATTTGCATCTTTATCAGATTTGGAGCAAATCAGATACCAAGCTTATCCAATAGCTTTATTGCATCGATAACACTCTCCAGTATATGATAAATACCTTTATGTAAAAAACATTAACAAATCTGTCATTTTTAGAAAGCTGAATAAACAGATATTAAAATTTCAATATAATACTTCATTATCATCATGATATGTTTTTTCATTTTCCATTTCAAATACTAATGTTAACAATCTGGTGACTCTATCCAAATATTATGTCCCAAATCATAATACATATCCACTGTTGAAGTTATGATATTTGAAGAGAAATTTGATAATCATTGAATTGGATATCAATAATGTGATTGAATATTACGATCATTGTTTTGATAATGAATAATGTTTGCAGTTTTTAAAACACAGATCACACAAACCTTGTGAAATAACTAAGAAATCTTTGAAATTCTGGCATCGTCTGTAAACAATCATTCAAAGTTGAAAAAAATATAGGCAAGATCACGAAGATAAGCATATCTGCACAGTACGTATAGATTGCTTGATATCTAAGAAAAGAAATATCAGCTGCTGTTATTGATATCATACTTTATATCTATATTTCTATCTCAACAGGCTTTAAGCTTCTAATTTCAGATAATCATATGGTCTATTTCTTTCAATATCTGTCCTTTGTTATAACAGATAAATTTATTTTTAACTCTTAATCTCATCCTGGAAACTTTTCATATATAACAGACTAATAACATGGTCCTTAAATTATTCATGTTATATATGCACGCATCAATGTCAAGGCTTTTGCTTTTTAGTCTTATCTTTTACAAACTGATATTTTCAAAACTGGGATCTACTCATCCTGTCTCAGGGTACGAACGTTACGCTAACTCCACTAATCTGTACCCTGGGCTCAGAAGCTAGATTTGCTCTCGCGGCCCGACTTGGAATATTAGCCAATCAAATCTTTTTCTCGTTGAAATTTTAACGAGAAGGTGGCGAGAAAATGATTTGATTGGCTAATATTCCAAGTGTAGCGTAACGTTCGTACCCTGAGACAGGATGGGATCTACTTGGTACACAATTCAATCATTAAATGAATAAATCTTGCCCATAATGTATATTTTTTTCTCACAAAACACACCTGATGACCATTTTAACAACAGTTAACCCATGAAAGTCGTCCAAGTGTTAACTATGCATGCCCAAAGGTCAGAGAGCCCTTGATTAAATAATCTTACCTAAGTTATTTACAGAAGCACTTGACGACCTATCTATTTTGTGGTCAGTGAAGGTCAAAAAACAATTTCCTTCCTCATTTTTTAAACTTTCATATCATCAGGAACCACTGATATCATAATAGATTTCATCAGTTGATTAAACTATTTAAATTTAAAGGATGCAACAATGAACAAATATTTTATCCTTGCATAAAGTATGCAATCTCATTTCTATTCAAAATACATACTTAGAATATTGACAATTTTTTTTTTAATTTAAACGGGTTAAATATATTTTCAACCTTGCACTAAGGATTCAGTTTTATTTGTATTCTAAAATTACATTCTTACATTGACAGTTATACAATGAATGTCAATATACATGTACATGTGTTGTGATGAACAGGGTTTAAATATTTAATTAGTTTCTTTGACTGTTTTGTGAACCTGGTATCTGTTGGATACGTGAGTTTAGGATCACAATATTGAGTTTTCTTGGTCATTAGATGAATAAATGAATATGTATTAAAAGTGTCTGGGCTGAGAGAGTGCAAATCCAATTACCAAAACATCACGTATAAAAAAAAATATTTTAAATTGTGTATATTTAAATACAAAGTCAATAATTAAAAACACCTAAACATTATTTGTTTTAATAAAGTGCTTTAAAGGGGTTTTTTTTTGGGGGGGGGGAGGAAATACCTTAAATGTTTAATAATGATGTCAAAGAATTTGATGACACTGGTGATGACAAGTTATCATACGTCATATAAAACACTTTTTGTGTCAACTCTGGTACAGAAAACAGAAACCAAAAATCATGTAATAATGATAATGATACTCTTTACGGTGAAATTGCAATTCAGAAATTTGTTTTGTGCTCATGACACGTGGCAGCCACAGTGCAAGTTCAAAGTTCAAGGAACACCGAGCGCCAAGAAAGAAAGTAACATCTTCCAACTTTTAACTTATTTTGGTATGATGTGGCCGGGAATCGAACCCCGGACTCCCATATGAAATGCCGATGCTCAACCAACTGAGCTACTTCCGAATATGTCAAGTCAGATCTACAGAAATAACTACTTCAAACAATTTCAACTGTCAACAAGGTCCATTTTCTCTGCCATTAACCTTGCAATCCAACATCCCCTCCAAATTTCGAAATATGTATTTCAAATCCTAATCTTCAAGAATTATCAATTTGAAATATCTCATAAATTAGAATGCAACTTTCATCCAAAAAGGCTTACAGGTAAAAATACCAACACCGTTGCTACCTACATATCAAAATGCATCCAACAGGTATCCAGAAATCCTTTTGCACAGATTCAAAACTGCAAGCATATCAAAAAGTGTTGAAAGACGATCTAGCCCGAGCCTTGATCACATGACTCATCAGCTGATCGGTCCATCTGTTGTCAATAACAATCTGCCGAGCTCTATTCAATGACATCACTTGCATTCTTAGCTTGTCAATTGCTGTCAATAATCTCGCTGCAGTATGCAGCACGCAACGAATGCATGTTGTGCCACAAAATCAGTTTTATAAGTATTTTATGTCATGCCAGCTATTTGTTTCCATTTGTGTCCGCTATTGACAATTTTATTTGAAATCAATGTTGAAATGTACGCCAAATTATGTACATCAGTGAATATTGAGTATGTCATAAACGTCATAAATATGAAAAGTGGTACATAAAAACAACAACAATGCATTAACCCTATGAAGGACCAAAATAACCAGAGACCCAGATAAGCATTGTTTTGTTAAAACATATTTCATAATGAATCGGCGAGTGGAAAGGTTTTGCATCTTAAGGTGACCTCTCCATAAAAACCATCCACCTGATCTTGAGACAAGGGTATATAATTTCACCTTTACCACATCATGTATCATTGGGGGAACTAATACCTTAACTTTAGACATAAAAAATGTCTTTATATGCCTGTTCATCATATATTCATCATAGTGACTTTGTGTGCATGTGTGTGTGAAAGTTGTGTTATGTGGGTGTTTTTTTTTGTGTGTGAAAAACCTGAATCCTCTCTTCAGTCAACTTTATTGAATCTGAGGACAAGGAATCCCCCTGGTTCCTTGTTCGGAATTGTAACAGGAATTCAGAAATAAGATATTGATTGAATTTTTTTATAAAATCCCACATCACCATCGAAGCTGGGTAAGGAATCATTACCTGCACACTAAACCTTGATCAAGAGAACCAGTGGTGGATATAGCCATTATAATTTTAGCTTAAACTCATGGTATACTAAATGAAAGCTATTAGCAATGTTTACCCTGTCACAATAAATGAACCAGTTGGTGTATATATAGCTTATCCATTTAGCAATTGCATCCAACAATGTGTCATAAAATTCTTAAACTGAAAGTAGGACCCAGAAGGAAGGTATTTCAACTTCACAATCATCAAAATGCTAACCTAATACCCTTTACCTGTAGCCCATGTACATGTACCCTTTAATCAATACAATCTAGGTCATGTTTTCAATAATGAACATTCTTTTCAGAACTGATATCTGCAATTGGCACTGAAATTGAACATAAGGTTTGGCATTTTCTTTAAGTACACACCTGTTTCAAATAAACATATACTTGTTCATTTTGCATGCACAAAGCCTCACATTCATGACAATCTGTATTCTGGAGACACGTACAATTCACTTACATTTTGTTCAGGTTCAGCAACAGGTATCCATTAGATAGGATTAATCACTCGAGTTTGATTATAAAAATTTCTCCAATAATCCATAATGACATCACCATTAAAAGATTCCTTACAGGGAGATAATCGAGGTAGATGCATACCACAAAAAAACATTAAGTCCGATTGCAACTATCAGGTGAAAAAATCAACATAAATGCTGATAAAGTCAGTTTGGCCGACATTCAATTTGCGTCATAAACTCAACTGTAACTGCTTAATCGACAAGGTTCTGTGATTAATTATTGACAACAATGGTAACGTTGCCAGTCCGATCAATATCAAGGTTAACAGACAAAGTGCACGCATACAATTGATCTGATTTATATGACTTGTTTTTTAAATAGCGAATGGATATAACCTAACAGGCTTCTTCAATGAATGACATATTGTGTTGTTATAATGTTTCTATTGCATTGATAATATTTTATATGCAATTTCAGAAAGCGCTTTTTAAATGGCTACAGTGTTCTTAACATTTTGATAAAATTACTTTCAAATTTCAATGATTATAATTCAAATCTTTTTTTTCAACCAGGTTTAAATTTGTTTGCTAAAATGATGACAATTTTAAACCTTTTTCTTTTAATATTATTTATTATTAGAAAATAATTCAAATCTAAAACTAATAAAATCAACAAGAAAAACCATCAATAGGATATGTCTTCTGAGATATATTTTCTCCCTAGTTTAATAACCACAGAAAGAAACATGAAATGTTGAAGTTACTATTTTAAATGGTAAAGTGATTGTTTGATTGGCTTTAGTTTATTGTAATGGACTTGAATTGTGATGATATGACCCTATCAAAATAAGGGCAGATAACTCTTAAGCAACAACGCCCAACATAAGGGCGAGTATGGGCCTGATACACACATACCGATTGGCTGTTCATGTTAAATCATTCACTTATTACAGTCAGTGACAGACCTCATGCTTGACTTATTTTGGCAAGATATGGCAATTGTTCATTTCAACTGGATAACACTTGTCCCAGCTCTGCTAGAATTACTCAAGCCTTTTTGCAACTGCAAAACATCAACAAAATGCAATTTCTGGATCTTAGTCTTGATCTCAAGCCAATTGAACACTTGTTGGAGGAAGTGCAGTAATGAGTAATTGAACCATCTTATCAACTTCATTGCACATATGATGTGACACGATTGTGAGTACAGTTATGGCCATGTCAGATCCTCTGGTTACCCTCGAGTACTCGAGTACTCTTCATCATGGTAACATGATGTTATGTTGATAAAAACAGATGTCGGAGAACAGACTATTTGGTTTTGCTTATAAATTGTTTCCATATATTATTATGTTAAAAATATCATGTTTCATAATTCATGTTTCTTTTTGTGTTCAGTATTTTGCACATGTCCTCCATATGAATAATTAAGAAAAGCGACATGCTATGTTTACCTATGTAAACACTGAAGCTTTACTCCCCCACTCAAATCCTTAACATTAAGCTTCTGATCAAACAGAACATAGACTGAATGTCTATGTAAATACCTACATTGCTATAGGCTACTCAAATCGAGGTATATGTTCAAAATGAAATGAATTTCTTGCAGACACATTAAGTATTTATTTGTTTTCATATGTGTGGTTATTATATTGTATTTCAATGTTTATACATAATAAATATAATTTACAATACAGTGATATTATTTTGATCCAAAATAATAACTGTAAATTCATATATCCTTTCAGATTAATTATATCCATATATATCTAAGAAAATATGCCATATGTCATTTTGTTTGCAAGGTTAACATAAAGAAAGTATTTCTCTCTTTAAGGTGAAGGTAGTATCTTATGTTAATCATCACATACCATGATTTTTCAATTTATTTTATTGAAGAAATTCATAAATCAAAAACTTTTTTTAAAGAAGATAATCTGATATGGCTCTCATTTCAAAAGAGTTTCAGCAAAATAAGTATTTAATCTAGAAAATTGGTTTTTGATATCATACCAAAAATTCTGGTTACATAACTTCTGATGATCTGCGAAACCATGCGCTCTGTCCTAAATTGACATCTAAAATAGCATTTTTTCTTGCAAAACATATTTTGATTTATTCCCTAATTGACATAATAATTAATTTTGTCTGTAAGTTGTCTCCAATATTGAAATCCTTCGGATTAAAAAGTAATCAAAATTTGACTAAAACGATGATAAATTCATCACGACTGTCAAACAAGGAGAGTATTGACGTCAATACAGGTAAAATCTTGTCTTACCTTGAAGCTATATGATATCAGCCCAAAGCATGAGCACCTTTTGACTGCATAACATTACAGCAGAGCTCAAGGGAGATAACTCTCACATATGCATGCAGAGGAAACCCACATCAAATCTCTTCCTGGACACCTGGTATAAGGTCAACCTTAACCGCTATGTTTCCATGGTTTAAAAATTATTAACAGTTTATACACCGGAAGAATTTAACATAGATTGTGAAGTTATTGAGTTTATTTTCAGTTATGTTTTTGTTGAGTATATTTAAAACATCATACATAAATGATATTATGTAACAGTGCATAATTGAAGAAATTGATTGACTATTATTTTGTTAAGTTCAGTATGTTCATTAGTTATAATTTGTGATGACTTTTTTTGAATGATTTTATAAAGTGAAAATATCAAAACATATACTGAAAGAGCTGTCAGCAGAAAATCTGCCAGTAAGTCGTTCTCTTGATAAAGAGTTCTGGTCTTATGGTGAAAAGGTTATACAAGGCTTAATTTCGATTAATGAATCCACTGATGATAGTTGTAAACTTTAATTCAGTTCCTATTAACTTTGCATAATTACACAATAAACTTACTCATCCCTACTTTAATTAGGTAACTTTGGATCCCTTGCTAATTTCTGTTTACAAACTCATGCTGTTTAAGAGCTTTTAACATCCCTTATATCTAAATGATGCCCCTAAAGCTATAAAATGACATAAGGAAAACAGCATTCTAATCACCAACAGTCCTACATGTGATATAACCAGAACTTTGCTTGTGGTAGAGATATACCTTCATGAAGCACTATGGAAGTTTTTTCAAATTTATGAATAATATAATTTTGGTAAAAGGTTAACATTTCATGACAGATTTTAGTAAAAATCCTCAAACAATAAATGATCCGTGAAATGGGATCAAACCTTGGCTTCACAAATTAATGATTCACATATATTTTAAAACTTAAAATCATTCAGAATTTTTTATTCAAGATCAAATAAATATTAAATAGTATCAACAAATTCAAAATAATTATAAAATATATATTTAAAGTTAAAGTAAGTTAAAACAAACATATATGTGTTTAAAAAAGTAGAATGCAATAGCCATATTGTTTGGCAATAAAAGAAATGCTGAATAGCCTTACACTTATTTAAGATGTGTATGCATAATGAAGTTTATAGCTGTAGAGTAAATGTTCTTTGCCCGAGGTGAAATACCTTGAGGATTTTATTTTATTTCATCTTCATGACCTCTGTAGAGAGTAGTTTGTCTTCCTTACCTATAAAACTAGAATACTGAAAGAGAGATGCAATATAATTTTCAGATGTACAGATTATACCTACAACCAAAAGAGAAACATAAGTTTCAAAGTAAATTAAAAATTCTCATATTTCTAACTAAAAAACTTGTCTTTGAAAGTTTGATAAATTAAAATATGAATTTGATATTGAAAGAAAAAGAAACAAATTATTTCAATTTAAAACATATAGGATATTCTTTTTATATAGTAATCCATTACATATTATTAAAATCTAATTATTTTAGATATTTAAAAATACTTACCTTGCTCTACATATGCATCTTCAATTACCTTAACGAGAAAGCTGAAAGAACTAGTCTTCGTAAGCGAGAGTTGAAACCTGACTCACAGTCTGTAGCAAACACGAGTAACACCCGGCTTGCACGTGCATCCGGTCCGTGACGTCAGCCGACTATATCCCTCACTTTCAATTTCCAAGAGAAAAAACCAGCTGGCGCCCGGAGCCCAGGGGAAGGCTTGGGTGGGCAAAAAAACTTGTAGAGCAAGGTAAGTATTTTTAAATATCTAAAATAATTAGATTTTAATAAATTCTTTAATACTTACCTTGCTCTACATATGCATCCTTATCGGACAGTCTTGGGTCGGCGGGAGCGAAGGGTGTCCAGCCAGTCTGAAGCAAACCCAAAATAAATAATTACAACCAGAGGTAAACCTCAAACTAAGGATACATGGTCATAAGACGTTTAAGACGATTGGCATGCCAGCGCAACCGGACTTAAAGTCTAGTAAACTCAAGGTGAAAAGAATGAGAACATGACAGAACTCACCTAACACCAAGGTTTAGTCAGTCGCTGTGCCACCACTAGAGGACCAAAGGACTGCAGTCCTTCTACGTCCTCGACCGACAAGTCCCTGAGATAATGCGAAGCAAACACCGACGTTGATCGCCAAAAGCATCCCTCCATAATAGAGTTCACCGAACAATTCCGGTGAAGCGCCAAAGTGGAAGCTAAAGCTCTAATTTCATGAGGGTTATGAGCTGCTGGAGGATCCAATCCTTTAGCCCTATAGGCTTCTAAGATAGTAGTCCTCAACCAAAGGGTCAAGGCGTTCCTGTTGACCTCTTTGTCCGAAATCGAAGACAGAGGTATAAAAAGCCGCTTCCTGGACCGACGTTTAGCCTTAGACCTTGCAATGAAGATTCTAAGGGCTCTTACTGGACATAAAAGCAACTCCTCCTCATCTTCTGAGCCCACAATAGAAGACACAGGAGAGATAGTGAACTCCCTGTCAGGCTGACCTGGGAGTTGATTCTTAGCAATAAAATCCCAGGCCAACCCCAGGTGTACTGCTCCATGCCTTCCCTTCTCAAACCGGATTCGTGTGACATCCAAAGCATGGATTTCACTGACTCTGGCTGCAGTGGCCAAAGACAACAAAAACGCTGTCTTCCTGGTCAGAACCTCGAAAGAAGCATTCTGTAAAGGCTCATATGGCTTCTCTCTCAGGTGATCCAGAACAACGTTCAAATCCCAAGCAGGGGGTCTGAACTTCTTCTTCTGATCCTCTAACTTAAAGGCTTTCAACATAGAAAGAAGCTCAGGGGTTCTAGAGATCTTCTTATTTCGTCTGACAGCCAAAACAGAATTTATGGCAGCCAAGTAAGTGGCAATCGTGCCACCCTTGAGATGTCGTACCTCCCTCAAATATATGAAAAACTCTGCTAAAAACTGTGGAGAAGCCTCCAAAGGGTCCTTCTTTTTTCCTTTGCAAAAAGCCTGGAAAGAAGACCATTTGTCATCATAGAGACCTCTAGTTGAAGCTCTATGGGCATTAGCAATAACCCTCGCTGCCTGAGTCGAATAACCCTTGGCTCTCAAAGCTCCCTGCATATGCACCATGCGTGCAGACGAAACTTTAGAGGGTCCGGATGAGGAAGTCTGGTGCTTGGATGTAGAAGAAGATCCTCTCTTCCCGGAAGCGGGATGGGATCTCCCTCTACTAGCTCTCTCAGAGCGGGGAACCATGGACGAGCTGGCCACCAAGGCGCGACCAAAATCAGTCTGAGGGCCCTCGTTGTCTTTATCTTGGCTACTACCCTCGACAACAGAACTGGCGGAGGGAACGCGTATGCCTCGAGACCCTCCCATGATAGCGACAGAGCGTCTACTGCCCAAGCTGCTGGATCTGGCACTGGGGACACAAATACTGGAAGACGTTTGTTTAGTGACGTTGCAAAGAGATCTAGGCAAGGTCGAAATGTCATCCCGACCAGAGCTTCGAAGACATTTCTGTGAAGCATCCACTCGGTTGGAGCTGGCTTGGACGGTCTGGACAGGGTGTCTGCTAGAACGTTTGTACACCCTGGAATGTGGCGAACAGACACGTCCATCTGCAGATTGTCTATCAGGTTGAAAAACTCGAAGGTCTGACTGAGAAGGAGCTGAGATCCTGTCGACCCCTGGTTCTTGATGAACCACACAACCGTTGCATTGTCTGTCGCCACCAGCACATGCTTTTGACGTAACACTGTGGACCAATGATGGACTGCTAGAATCAGTGCCTGAAACTCTAGGCTGTTGATATGCCACTGACTCTGAGCCTGAGACCAGACTCCCGAGACTGTCTTGCCGTCCATGTAAGCGCCCCAACCTTCTAGTGAGGCATCCACGAACAACTCCAGTTGATGTTCCGGCACGCCGAAAAAGACGCCTCCGCAAACATTCGAGCTCTGAGTCCACCACCTGAGATACTGGTGAAGCGGTTCTGGAAGAGACCATCGAGACACCAAGTCGTCCATCCTGATGAGAGGGTTGACAAACCGTTGGACTGGCCTCAACATTAATCTCCCCCGCCGGGTGAGATCCTGAGCCGACGTTAACAGACCCAACAGGGTCTGCCATTCGCGCAGAGATAGCGGCTTGCTTAGAGCGGATGTTACTGCTTCTAGAATCTTCAACCGTCTCTCCTCGGGCACTATCAGTTTGCCGATGGACGATAGGAAGCGGCCCCCAATGAAGTCCAGATCCTGCGACGGAATAAGGTGGGACTTCTCTAGATTGACCAACCATCCCAACTGCTTCATTAGCCTGAGAGTGAACTGCAGTTGAGTCTCCAACAACCTCCTGTTGGCATTGGGGAGTAAGCAATCGTCTATGTAAGGAAAAAAGCGTACTCCCCGGAGATGGAGAAACCTCACAATTGGTGCCGTAATTCTGGTGAATAACCACGGGGCCCAGGAAATTCCAAATGGGAGGACCGCCCACTGGTAGTGGACCCCATTGAAAACAAAACGGAGGAACTTCCTGTGCCCCGGGGCAATAGGGACGTGCAGGTATGCATCCTGGATGTCCAACGACACCAACCAGTCGTTCCTGGCTACCTCCAGACGTAACTGGGGCAGAGTAACCATTCGGAAGTGAGGGGGTTGAACGAGGAATTGTTGGTTGAAGGCTGCCAGATTGTGGATCATTCTCAACTTGCTTGACCCCTTTTTCTTCACTAGAAATATTGTCGAATAAAAGCCGGGAGAGCCGTCCACTACTCTCTCCACTGCCTTCTTCGCAACAAGAATGTCGATGTTTTCCTGCAGAGGGGCCTGCTGTTCTATTGGGTAAACTTGATCTATTGGGGAGGATGTCAGAGGGGGGGGCTCTTCTATCGGAAGAGAAAATCCGTCCTTCAGAATATCTATGATATAAGGATCCTCTAAGAAAGCCCAATTCTCCCAAAAGACCCCCAGTCTCCCGCCTACTGGGATGTCTGTTATCGTCACGACTGGAGGCGGGAGTTCCCAGTCGCTTGTCAAGTGCGCCTCATTGGCGCTTACCTCCTCTTTTGAAACGGGAGGGGACGTCCTTCTTGAACTTGTAAATCCCTCTCCCGAAACCCTTGGAACCCTTGGGACCCTCCTGGCGAAAACGCTGGGAAGTGTAATTGTTCTGTCTCTTCCTCGGAGACTTCTTCGCAGCCAGAGTCCTCAGAAGCCTCAAAGTGACCTCAGACTGCGCCGATTCCGACAACCTCTTATGCAAATCGGGAATGCTGTTGGCAAACAACCACTGCTGATCCACAGGCAGGCGTAAAAGCTTCTTCTTGAAGGATTCCTCCCAAGAAGACAAAGAGAGGAAACCTGACCTTCTCAGTGCCAGAAGACCTGCCCAAGCTCCACGTAAGTGAGAGAGTAGGTCTGAGAAAGATCTTGCTTGCCAAGCCATGAGGGTATGCAACTGCTGAACCATATCCGGATTATCCAAGTCCAGGCTCTGGTCAATAGCGTCTGTAGCGGAAAACAAGACTGACAGGATCTTGAGAGACCTCTTCACCTCTGCCTCAATGTTGGCGATCTTGCTATCAGGTGTCTTGTACGATGTATTGGACGAAGATCCCGTAACCAACTTGATGTCCTCATCCACCTTAGCTGCTGCATCCAAGTAGTCCAGGCTATGCACAGCATAACGTTCCTTCTTGTGGGTTGACACCTTAAAAGATGGATTCAGAGAAAGCTTGGCAAAATCCTCTGATAAAGTCTCGACAACATCCAGAGCTGATGGGTGAGGAGGAAGGAGAAACGGATCAAGCTGTACTGTCTTGATAGGAGGAACCTCAGGACCAGGAGATGGACACAAATCCCCAAGGTTGTCCGCTATCCAGGGAATGACCCCAGCAAACCCCAGAACATTCTCATGGTCCACATCACCCTCATATATGGGTTCAAAGTGAGACTCCGACTCTGGTGAACGCACCGGGGACCTGCTTCTGTTCCTGACAGAAATCCCACGAGACGTAGAAGGTTGAACCTCAATCTGATCAGCAGCCTTAGAGACAGGAGGCCCCTGTGTCACGGGTGCCTCTCTACGTGGCGTCGTAGTGCCAGGAAACGTGACATCCGGTGTGGAAGGTCGTGTTGTAGGAGGCACTGGCGTAGGGGGCTGAGCCCAAGGTGCCACTTGAGGAGACATCATAGCAAACATCTGTTGGAAAGGATTCATCATGGGCTGCCAACCCTGCTGGGGATAGGGCGCCTGCAGCTGATTGGGCCAAGCAGGGGCCAGGGGCCACCCAGGTGACGTCTGCTGGGTAAAGGGCGGCCCCTGTTGAAGAGGGGCCCCAAACCCTGGAGTCTGTATAGGTACCCCAGGCGTCTGAGAGGGGCCAGGAGCCATCACAGAAGCAACAGAAACCTGAGGCTGCATCAGACTAGCAGACAGTGACGTCTGAGCCGGCAGTGATGGCCCCTGCTGCCCCAAAAGGGGCGCAGAGGACACCACCGACGCCACAGAAAGCGTGACTGAACCACCGGCCGAAACAACCACAGGCTCCGACTGGGACGTCAGTGTAGACACCAGGGACGTCGACGAAACAGGCACAGGGGGAGCAGGCGGGATCTCATCAGCCTCAGTTGTCTGAACTGAAGACATCTTCCTAGCTCTGCGTAACAGTCTCTTGTGTAAAACTTTAATATAAGTTGAGAACTCCAACGACGATAAAGTGACACAAGACGCGCACTTATTGGTCAAAGAGCACGGGGGAATACAGTCTGGACACAAACAGTGTGGGTCCTTCGCCGATTTGCGTCCCTTGCAACTCACACACTGATTATTGTACATAAACAGTAGCGTAGGCCAATCTGTAACAGTACAGAAAAAAATGTCAGAAAAAGTCGCCAAAATTGTAATTTTATATTTTGAGATGGTCCCTCGAAAAAATACAAAAAATTACCTTGAGACGACCCCTCAAAAAATTGACAAAAAAATTTTGAGACGGTCCCTGAAAAAAGGGAAAAGTAAAATTTGAGACGGTCCCCGAACACCACCAAACAAAATGGCGGCGCCGAAGAATTACACACGACGAAAATGCGAGTGAATTTGAGGAAAATGGAGGAAAATTACGAGAGAAAACCATACAAAATGGTGAGAATTTGCAAAAGGAAGCAAAAAGGAAGCTACAGAGGCAGGTAAACGAACCTGCCAGGCACGCAGACCGTGAGAAATACGAAAAATAATACCGACCACGAGTGGGACGATAAAAGCACACGAAGAAAAAAGGTAGGTAGCAATAATACGCACCTATTCATGTACAATACAAACACATACAAAAAGAATCAATAGACAAATAAGGATATAAACTCTCAGTGCCAAAGACACGTCCTCTCAACTCGAACGAGAAATTGAAAGTGAGGGATATAGTCGGCTGACGTCACGGACCGGATGCACGTGCAAGCCGGGTGTTACTCGTGTTTGCTACAGACTGTGAGTCAGGTTTCAACTCTCGCTTACGAAGACTAGTTCTTTCAGCTTTCTCGTTAAGGTAATTGAAGATGCATATGTAGAGCAAGGTAAGTATTAAAGAATTTGCAGTATAATACCTCAAGACTTTTCAGAATCCATCTAACCTATGGATGTAAATTTCCTAGTATGATTAATGTTATGCTAAATAATTTTCCTTCATATTAAGTAATGTATGAAGAGAGAGTATAAGAAGCATCATGATTCAAAGATATCGAAATTTACAAAGTGTTTATATAAATTCTGTAATAACATTGTGTATTGACAAATTAAAGTGACATCAAAATTGTTAAGCATAACACCACAAAATAAGAGGGACAGCTACAATGTTTTTTCAGAAGATTTTGTTTTGTTTTGACAATTGAATTCAGCCAGTCATTAACAAAAAATTAAACTAAACTCAGTCATGTTTCATAACATTTTTCTAAAATTCATGAATGATATCTTCAAAAAGCTCTTATAACAGCAAACCTTCAACTTGTTTCATGAAAATGTTATTAAATGGGACATGGTTTGATATTGTCAATATATGACAAGTTATTATCACGTCATCAAAGAGCTGGAATTAAAATGTGCATGTACCAAAAAAAAAGAAATAAATAAAAACAGGTACAAAGAGCATTTCTCTGTAAATCCTTGTTGAAAATATCAAGTGTTTGTTACATCTTTAAAGTAATCTTGGCAACCCACTTTATAATTAAAAATATGTTTTAATAATATTCTTCAACCCATTCTTATCAATCAACCAAATCCCATTTCTGTCACGACTTAAAGGCTTCACCTTCCACATCAGTAGGTTAAGAGTGACATATATATGCATTTTGTGAAGTCACATGGCATACACGTGAGCCACAGATCAAGTCATGTCTTGAACTAACACACCCTTGTTGTGTTGTGTATTCAACCTATTATTAAAAAGCTAAAGGTGCGTGTGATTAAACTGGCGCAAACGAAAAAGTATGATTGGCGTCATCAAGATAAAAATTGTAATTGAAATTATTGAAACTTATTTCTTATGTTGGTTATAGGTCAATATTGCCCTTAAGAGTTCATATTGTATAAAGAAATTTATGAAGCAAACGTTGATAAAACAAATATTTTATGCTCATTTTAGAAAACACATTTTATATGTTACCCTACAGTAAAGAAACTGTTGTTTTGAAGTAATTAATTACAATTTTTTTTTTACAGAATTTCTAAACTTTGATGTGCAGTCTTGTTGAATTGTTTCAAACATTTCAATATATTCCACCGGCCAACAGCAAAAAAATAATCTCAACGAATTTCATTTACTTTCAAATGACAAAATACCTTATTCAAATGGAGCCCTAGATGAGCTCAATTTGAAATCGATTCTAATAAAACTGCCGCCTCATAAATCATTGTGTACACATGCAATTACAATGAGAGTTCATGAATTTAAAAGCATCAAGATAGCAATTCATTCTTTTATTCAAACAGACCAATGTGGATTGATAAGGAATATTACTTTTAATTTTTTTAGTTTGAATTGTAAAACTTGTGAAAACTTGTCAATAGCAATAAAAGGTCAAGTGCCTTGATAAGTATTACATCGGCATGTAAATATTGAAAACAGGTCTGAAGTTTACAAATGAATTTGATATCACTTTTCAATTTATATATAATATATATTACTTTTTAAAAATATGGGGCACATATACTTTGGTTTAACGTCACATTTACGATGGTTTAACATCACATGTACAATGGTTTTACATCACACGTACAATGGTTTAACGTCACATGTACGATGGTTTGATGTCACATGTACAATGGTTTGACGTCACATGTACAATGGTTTGACTTCACATGTACAATGGTTAAACGTCACATGTACAGTGGTTTGACGTCACATGTACAATGGTTAAACGTCACATGTACAGTGGTTTGACGTCACATGTACAATGGTTTGACGTCACATGTACAATGGTTTGACGTCACATGTACAGTGGTTTAACGTCACATGTACAATGGTTTGACATCACATGTAGTGGTTTGACGTCACATGTACAGTGGTTTGATGTCACATGTACAGTGGTTTGATATCACTTCTACAATCAATGTCGCTATTACCGCTGGTAGATGATTATGCAACAATGGTATGATGTCGCAAGAAATGGATTAAGTAAAGCAGTCCTAGAAAAAATTCACCACATTTCCATCAAGTACCGGTAAGCATATTTATTAATAATTGTTGTTTTCAGTGTGATATCACTTTTCACTCTCATCTTGTGACAGATAAAGCCTATATGCTCACATAATTGCCCTGCAATTTTCTCAGTGAAGAGGACTGGAGTATGAAACCTACCAGTGCATACAAAGATGATCATCCAAACCCATCTCAGAGCAGCAAAATCTATATTTGCATCACTTTGTATATATATCGTGTTGCGCTTTGAGCATATCTTTATGGAATCTAGAGCTATACAAACTACATTATCATAATTATTATTAATAAGAACCCTTTAACTTTTGCTCAGTAAACCGTGCACATTGAAATTACAACATAATCTGTCGATGAATCCAATTTACTGAACATAAACTAAAATAAGCTTTGCATAATGATAATTGATGTGTCATCAATCATCATAATATACAAATTGATTGACGAATAGAGTGAGTGAGTGGGTTGAAGTTTTACGCAGCTCTCGCAATATTATTAGCGAAATTAAAGCCTAGAATACATCCAAATGGACAATTACAGATCAAAGGAGATCCCTATCTTCCTTTCTACGATAAAATGGGTGATTCTCCACATAACTAACTAAAGCATCAATCTTGCACAAAATAATTCATGGGGATTGAAATTTTTATGATTGATATGTGTTAATTAATATAGATTTCATTATTTATACAATTTCAATATATACAGATACATTGTATCCTAAATATTATTGTCCTGTATTGAACATGGGAATGGGGGTATTGAGTTAGCAGTCAACTGCACCCAATTCATAGTGTAAATATAAATACACAACTGCTTTGATTTTAAGAAGTTCTTATATTCTTTTCAATATGCACCATGCAAAATACTCCCTAAGAACTACATCTACAACTTTGAGTACAGGTACATTACAAAAGGAACTTCCTTCTTCAATATATGTACGCAGTCTTGATCTTAAGTTCAAACAACCCATACAAATCTAGTTGAGGCTGACAACATGACCTTTAACACTTGTACTGCTGAATGAACAAGTACAAATCATTCTTGGTAGCCAATTTACAGGAAAGATAGGTGTGACCTTTTAACACTTTCTCTGCAGAATGAACAAGTACAAATCATTCTTAGTAGCCAATTTACAGGAAAGATAGATGTTCAATGTGTGCCAGTATTGGCCAATAATGAAAGATAAGCAATATTCCAGGACAGCAGATAAAGGGTTAAGCATCGCCATTTTACCATATTATATAAAAATCTCCAAGTCAAAAATAGATTTCTTAAAATCAATTGATATTATACTTTTTTAAAGGTTTAAGCAAACACTTGTTCCATTTATAGCAGGTAATGTTTGCTCACCTGTTGTAATCACCTGAAAACTTACCTTGACTAAATATAGCTTTACCTATGTTTACAATTAACTATTCTTCGATTGCCTGGGAAATCTAGGCCTGGGCAGACCAGCATTTAAACCCTCACGTCTCACTAGGCCCACAACAAAGAGAAGCCTTAACACGTAGATGCAAAAGGCTTGGTCCCTTCAAAATAGGTGCTAATTTTAAAATAGATACGTTTTAACATTCAAGATTAAAGTTTTAAAATTGAGTATTGTTTGTTTTTGAACCTATTGAACTTTCTAAGCAATTATCTTTTTTTGCATTTATATTGATAAGAAAAAGTAATAAGATAAAAAATATTCTTGGTTTGTGTCAACAGCAATATTAAGCAAAGTCATACACATAGAATTTGTTTTTTTTTCGTTTAAAAGATGAATCTATAAAGTCTGGTAAGGGAATTGATATTTTTTAGAGATTAAGATTACTTATTACATAATGATTACATTTGTTGTTTCTTCTTAAAAAATTGCTCAGCAAATTTGTAATTATCGGTAAATGGCATTTAAAATGTCATTATGAAAAATTCTTCCAAACTAAGAATGATATTGATAACAAAATCAGAGAGATAAAGAAATACTTTGCAAAATTCATAAAATGATAAAATAAGTTGATTAAGATTATTGCATTAATGCATTTTCAAACTCACATATTTCCAAAACCTATCAATCATGGTTATGAACATCATTTCATACCATCAATGCAATACTAATAACAATAATAGAGAGACGATTATATGAAATCTAAGTAGAAAATATCCCTTTTTATCAAATATCCCTTTTTATCAAATAATGATTAAATTTTTTTCCAAAAATGCAAATATTAACTCAAAACCTACCTAAATAGTGTAATATCTGATCCAGATATGAAGAGAGAGAGAGGCAATCGTCAATACTACACTGTAAGTAATCCCGTCACTGCCTAAGAGATCCACAAAACAAGCCCAGCTAGCCCATCAGGAAGACTACGACACACGCAGGTAGAAAGTTTACATGTGGTGCCACCGGCAGTGATCACCTCCACTCAGGTGAGTTACATCGTTAGGCCAGGTACGCACAGGTGAAAATGAGGTCATCTCTCTCTACTGCTGGTAGGGTTAACAGTGTGAATGTTTACAGGTAATGCTGGGTTTGGGATATATATGGGATGTGTGTCCATCATTTGAATAAAAAAAAAGCTTTGTCTTATTTGAGTTTTTTGGCCATTACTATATACTTCAATATTTTTCATATACAGTTTGGACATTGTGTTATTAGCAAATTTAATATTTCTGCTGCACTTGTGGAAATTTGTTCACTGAATTTTTTTTATATAATTTCAACATCCAATTAAATTTTAAAATTTCAATTATCATTGATTAAATTATTTTAAGAGTACACTAAGCTAACAACAATATTGTACAAATAAATATGAATTAATGTTATCATAAAATGAAAGGAATCTTTAGAAAACGAATATGATCATAAACAGATCAAAATGAAATAAACTAAATTGTCAATTAAACCATAATGTCAATTAAAAACATATAGGTATAATCATGAAAAAAAAATTTAAGGAATTCTTTCAAATAATTATCTGATATAGACATACATAATTTATTTCATTTGACTGAAATATTTTCAAATGAAAGACAAGAAGTAAGTGATGCCCACATTATCAGAGATACATCATATCTTTGAAACTAAGATAAAATCTTATCCAATCAAATAATCTGAAATCCTGCTCAAATATCAAGGAATAAGTCTACTCAATAAATCCATGAGTGTAATCTACATGCAATGTCTATGATACCCTGAAATAAACACCATTACAAACTTCAAAGTGATCTCACCTGTTAAGGTAGCCTAATTGCTTTATTACACCTGTAGAAACTATTCAGATTTAGTTGAAAAATCATTAAAACCATAACAGCCAATTTGCATGCTAATTAGCCAATGATCATCAGTTTGATTGATGTGAGCTGGCCAATGAGGTCGCAGAATGGTGACCTCCTAGGGGTCAAATTGAGACACCTACTGTTTGGGTGTTAAACATGTTAACACCCCTCCACATGCACACTGGTTTATTATTACCCTAACAGCAGGGTTATGGGAGATTATCTAAAGCTTATTCTAAACTTGTCTTCATTTGAAGGATTTTAGGGCCTATCCAACAAGTTTAAAAAGTACTTTCAACTTTGATGTTATGCTAAAAAACGGTTTTGGCTGGTTCTCTAAAATATAGGAAATGTCAGAAATTACACAGAGATTGAGAGATTAGAAAAAAAGTTGTTTTGATTGGCTGCTAATACAGATATATTTCAGCATCACTTAGCTGAAATGTACGAGATATCACATTTTGATCACATGTAAATCTGCCTCTTAACTTATAACATAGAAATGGTTTGGCATTTATTTGACAAGTAATGGAAAAGTTTGAGAATAGTGAAAGGCTATATCATGGATCTACAACTTCTTTTTTCATGATTGGCGACATTTCAACATAGATGGTAATATCTTTTTAAAGCAACAACATAAAAATCCATGAAAAAACATCGCCAAAATAAAAAAAGAAGTTGTATATCCATATTACTGCCTTCATCATTCTTCCTCATCTTAAATGCCATCAGAGAATTGTTTAAGTTCATCTGATGTTGCCATTCTCTTGGTTGTTGATACAATTTTGAAAGGGGTTAACATAAAATGCATAAGAATCTGTCAAATATAACAATGCTACATGCTTATAAGACGAAGATAAATTAGATATACAGGTGACGGTTACTAAAATGTTTTTTTATTTTGAATTCAAATTTATCCAACAGTGCAGTTTCAATGTACCCAACACTATGACAATAAAGCATACCTATTAAACTGTACATAATTTGTAATCCTTTTATAAAAAAACTCAGTAAAAATACATTTTATCCCTGGCTTGAAAGTGTTAAGATCTATTGCTCCTAAAATAAATGTAAATGGTTGTTTCAAAGTTTTATCACAAAGAATGTGCTGTATAATTAGTATATCAGTACATTGCAACAATAAAACATACATACATATTGGTACACACTCCTTAATCTATCCAATATATCGATTGTTCTAAAATTAATCATTTCAGTCTTAAATTGAAGAAAATACAAAACAATTTATCTTACCGCATGTAAGAATCTTGAACTCTGATTGGTCCACGTGACCCTGGATAAATACTGATATCACCCTCTTGAGCAGGGGGATAAACTATTTAAACCCCGCCACAAAAAGCATGAAAAAAGCGTGCACATTGAGCGTGTTGAAACGTACAATATATGTTACCTCGAACACATCATGGTTACTTTTGATCAACCAATAGGTAGCTGTGAAGAAAAGTATAGTCGAAGCGTTTACTCAGTTTTTCTTACTTTTTTTATTTTGATATTATATGCGTTTTGTTTAAACATTGGGTAAGATAAATTTGTTATACGATTCAAAGGCGGGGGATATTGAGATATATCAGCCTCTCGCTTGGTGTTATGCAACTCGCCGAGTATAACTAATAATAACTCATTTCTACAGAAACAAAGTGTAAAATAGTGCAAAAGCGTTAAAAATCAAACAAACGGTCAAACGATCCAAAATGGCAGACAATAAAAATGTGGTGGGAAGTTTTAGCCCACGATCTTTACAGCCACATAATTTTGGCCGGAAGTTGACCTCTTTGGTCTCATGGGCGCCGGCAGTGGAGGTACCAAAGTGTTTGAATTTGGTTGCTCAAGGTGAGTTTTTACCTCAATGACGCTAGTGAAACTAGGTCAGAAAGGGGCCGGCGTATTTCCGGTAGACATCTTGTACGTAGAAGGCAGGGGGGTAAAATATTAGTAAGACAAGGTTGGCCTTACTACGGCGAAGGGGCAAGTGATTATTGCTTAGAGTAACTAGTTTCGTCCACTGTGTTGGGACTCGTCAGACTGAAGAAGCAATCGGTCTGTCTCTCCTTATATACTCTTTGAATAGGTCACGTGACTTGTGGGTTCCGCCGGTGGCGGAGCGGTAGGACTTCCGGCGCTTACTTCCGGTACCGGGAAAATGCTGGTGGGTCGCCGGCGGAGACTTCTGGTTCCGGTAATACCGGCGGCGGGAATGACGGAAGCGGCGGATTTCATTTCCGGTGTGTAAAGAAGTGTGTAGGATAATTTTTGACACTGTGTATGACCATTTTCTCAGGTTTGTCTTAATTATAAACAGCTTTCAATGGCCGATTCTATTTTGATTTCATCTCTCCTGGCTTCCAGTCTGTTGGTTTCTTCATATGTACTATATCAGAGGCCTGAATGAATACCAACTGATTTGATGCCATCACTACATTGAAATTCTCCTTTATCTAAACAAAGTAAATTTTGGTTTTGGCATCCAATTACTTTATTGTTAATTTCTTCTCTTCTGACATGGTTTTGCTCTCCAGCGCCAAGGTAAATCATATTTAATCCTTTGTAACAAATATACTTGTTACCCATTTACATTCACTGATACATTTTCTGTAGACTAGAACATAACAGAATGGGTTCACCATGCACTATTTCCGGATGCAATCCCAAGATGAGGAGGACTACTCGCAACTGCAGCTTTTTTCTATTAATCTCATTTGTACAACCTCGATTAACGTTAAGATTAATCTTAAGAAACTTTCTTGAACCCTCTCCCTCAACTTCCTGCTCGGGATTCTGGGATGATGAAAGCAGTTGTATAGGGAAGGTACCTAGAACTTGATTCAATTTACTCACTTCCCCGACAACTGAGGAACGGGAATTGTTATCAAGAGAAGATACAGATGTAAGGATTTGTAGACTCAAGTAATGGGTAAACCTCTGGGATAATTGGGAGATGTTTATCTAGAGTTTCTCATGGGCCTAACATCCTGGTTGGCTGCGGGTAAGTCACTTAGACACCTCGTATAAAAGAAATCGGACCTTATACGCAGGATCTTGATGAAGATGTGAAAATAAAGGCGTGACATATTTAACTTGATAAATCATTAAGTTTTTGTATTATCCTGTATTATATGACTGATATGATGGGCATTTTAGAAGTTGCGATGATGAAGAAGATAAAGGCAATATTTTGGATATACAACTTCTTTATTCAAGTTTGCAAACTTGAATAAAGAAGTTGTATATCCATAATATTGCCTTTATCTTCTTCGTGAATTATATATTCTAAATATTTTTATGAGGGTTTTGTATCAAAAAACAACTATTAATTTTATTTTATTGAACAGGATCTTTTAGTATGAGAGTTAAGGTCATATATACTACTCAACAAAAGTTGAGACTCAGTATCAAGTGAGACTATAAAATTGTAGCTTTGGTTAACATTTTAAAACTGAATAATGCTTGCTCAGGCCTTATGTTTATAACCAAGTGTCATGAATTAAACTCCATTTGACATTATATGATCTTGATAATCATATGCATCATGAAACTTATAACTGCTCGGAGAAGTCCATGGACATTGTTGAAAATATGAATTTTTTATGTAATTACAAACCCGTTTTTATGAACAATATTTGATTACTGAGATTGGATGACATCATGGTTACATTTATGCCTCAGGAACCTGATAATTATTAATAAAATGAAGGTAAAACGTAGATAAAAAAAAACTACCCTCTCTATATAATAGAAAGAAAGAGTAAACTCAGCCATATTGCCGACTTGCTTCCAAGTTGATTTAATGCTCAAACATGTAGCCTTAAGTCACTAGTTATTTCGTAATTTGTATTAGAAAACATGACAAACATGTTAAAGAGTGTTATCTTATCTCCTGTTATCTCTCTCATCTCCTGTGGAACACAGGTTTGTATGATAAATAAACATACATACACACATGAATGCATGTCCCTACAGTTTACAGGAGATGTACGCATGTCAATATTGTGTCATGTTGCTATGTACAAGGGCCCCTGGTGTAATCACACATCCTGACATGTAGATAGACACTTGACCTACTGAGTAGATCTATATAGACAAATATCTATATGGAATGTGACAGATCACTGATGCGGAACGCCGAAGGACACATTTGTATGTATTTAAAAAAATAAGTTGATTCCCGTGCTCAGATCTTGCAAGCTTGGTTGATTTGTAACTAAACTTACTCCCTTGTAATTTTTCAAAATCGTTTTCAAACAGTGCACACAATCAAAGATATTGTTTGTCCAATAAGAAAGATCTTAAAACCAGGTTTGCAGTTTTTATTAAAATATATTCGTTGGTTTCTAATATCCAAATTGCTCATTAAAGCCTTATCAAATAATGATTTTAAGCAATGTTAGATTTGGGATCACACTATCTTGAATGGCATCTATTTCTAATGATTTTAAGCAAAATAAGGGCATGATTTATCTTACTGTTGACATGAAAAAAGCCTTTTCAATAAGCAAATTCTAATTATTTTGATATTTGAATTTAAGTTTTAAAACAACCTACCGGTATATGGTGAGTCATATATCACTTTTGCCTAGCAAGGATTGTTGTAGCGCGACGTCTCTTATACATGTATTTACATCTGTGATGTCATAAAACAATTGTCCTGTAGCTGACCGTTGCAAAGAAAACAGGCCAATATCTGGATATTTCTAACAGAATAAAATGGAATATAATTGGTGATAAATTATGAAACTTGTGCAAATTTGTGTATAACCTTGCTCTTGCTCAGGTAATGCAATAATTCATACTCGTTTCATACACTGGTTATTAACAATTCTTTAAAACATTCTTATTAAACATCTTAAATACCTCCAAAGTAAATATATAATAGAGAATGATATGACGTCACAATAACGTCACATTTTTCGCACCGCCGATTTGTACTTCAGGGACCCAGAACCCTGTAATAATTGTCTGACGAAGGAGTCAAAAGACTCCGAAACATGTAACAACACCATTCTGGTACTCTTCGCGGAAAGCTCTGTGTGTTGTGAACGGTTCTCCCCCGATCCTTTTAGTTTTCCCAACTTCGGTTGGCCCCGTTCCGGCATCCTTAAGTGGATCCACATGCTGTTAGCCCGATCATATACCACCTTTAGACAGGACGTCTATAGCGCCGCCCTTTCTTGTAGTTTAACAATTCTTTGAGTGAAAAATGACTTTTGTCTAAAATCAAAAGCTATGTCAATAAGATTACATCTAAATAACTACCTGATGCTCAGAGAGGGTTGATAAACAGGAAATATACAAATACGCTCACATTTTGCTGTGTTTTTACCCAAACTGCACAAAGTCACCTTGATCAATCCTTGTGTTACCTAGCAGGTAAAATATTCTAGAAAAATAAATTTTGTATTCCGATCATCAAATGCCATTTACAAGAATGTTAACAGACAATTTGAAAAGTAACAACTTCAGCGGCTTCTCAGAGAGGAATAGTCAAATTGGAAGTATATTGTATATGACTCAATATCTAATTGCATCTACAATATAATTACTTGTTATTTTTAAAAGTTAAACCCAAACATGAAAAGCTAACATTCAAAACTTTCCAGGGAAGAACAGCATCATCCCATTCTCTCCCATCATCGGTAGATCAAGTCATAAATTCCTTCTCTATCCTCTGCCTTAATACAAGCTTTTCTTGGGCCAGACATGGAGATGCCTGGATGGATGAAATCAAAGTCATTGTGAAATCAGTTAACCAATGATCATCTGAAAAGCTTATGTCATTTCTATATGCATAATAAAAACTAGATTTTTATTCAACTCTGCCACTTGCATTTTGGGATTATTTGAGAGAACAATCACGTAATATGGTGACTGAATCATGACATAGGCTTCTGTGATAAAAAATCAACTCTCCATGCAAAAAGTATTTTCATTTGCTTAAATTTTGAAGATCAGCCAGAAACCCAAGAAGTGTATGTATTAATACAGAGGATAGCATAGGAATTTTATGACTAAATTTTATTACCTAATTTCTCTTAAAATTCGACCCTCAAATTTTCAAAACTTTCAGAAAATGACTATGGTTGAAGTTTATTATACTTTTAATGGTTCATTCGGCACTATGGTCAAAATATCAGATAAATATCAAGAACATATTTGATATTCATGCATACCAGTAGTATTTTTCTTGATGAATAAGCAACAGATTTTAAGATGACAAACCAATATCACATGAAATGATTAGGTTATTAAATGTTGACAGTAAAAGTGCTCAATGAAAATAAATGTTTTAAACAAATAGTAATTTGTTTTCATATAAAACATTGCAGCTTTATTTAAATCTATATTTATATCTTTTTATGAATAATTCAAGAACATTTAATGTCTTTAAATCAATGTATAACAAAGAAAATTTACAAGCTACAAATTGGACAAATTTCATGATGTACAGGAAAAACCATCAAAATACAGTTCTGTGAAATTTGGAGAGAAATAATTACCATACTGAATATATGCAGTAAACAACCCTAAAGCAAGGCCACATATGTTACGTGTTTATGATAAGATTATGTAAATATCTACATCCTTCCCCCCATAAATATCAGACGTAAGTTTTGCTGACACGGCACATCGTTAATTTATCATTAATTAATCACGAGAGTTCGACCAACACTACATCTGTTTCAAGCGACCAATCAGCCGAGGGAAGTGACCATGACCTCTGGGGTCGCCTCCATCGTTTGATTTATGTCAACACGCCTGTGAAATATACGAGTGGAGGGATTAGTGGTTAATCTATGTGGGCAGCATGCCAAAAGATGGGGGCGACTTTCTACCCAATAACCCTGGAAAATACTGTACACCTATATATGTGTGAAATCATATCGTGCATTTGTTTGAAAATTACATTAAAATTTATCTTGTCTAACATTGCAAAAACAAACTTTTACCAAATATATCTTTATTTGAATGAGAGTTGAGTTAATTTTCCAGCTAAATCTTTAAAAAAATCTTTGCTTACCCGGTTTATCATGAAGGTGAATGCTAGTGCAGGAAGAAAGCTTGCAACACATTGTGGTTGTCCATTGAAATAAAACCTGCTGGCTTAAACCATTAGATGTATTTTTCTTGAAAAAGATGACACTGTCTTTATGACACTGATCTTACTTAGGCTACATAAAAAACATTAAATGTTTCTCGGGCAGATTTCTTTCAAAAGTGACGAGGGCGGGAGGACTTTATTTTTATTTTTTGTTGGTAAATATAATGACGCGGGAGGAACACATTTTATTTTTTTACCTGGAATATACATGGAAAGTGCTTTGAGGTGAAAAAGGGTATTATTTCCGTGTTTATAGAACTATCATTTTGATGGACAAATATGTGTTTTGGTTTTTGGAATAAATTATAATAATGATGCGGATTATTCAATAATAATTTGTGTAAAAGACAATAAAAAGCTGTCACGCGCACATAAAAAAGTGATGCGCCAGAGCCCGAGAAACATTAAATTTTTTTATTTAGCCTTATATTCACATCCTCAAAATTGGCAAGATTAAAGTTTTCGAGTAAATCTATATAAAGATCAAAAAGGGCAATTGGTCTTTTTAATACAACAATGCTTATACCTTGAATAAAAAATCAGTAAACTAAAAGATATATTTCAATAAAAATACTACAATCTTTGTTCTCAATTAAGATTTTAAGTTTAATCAAAAGCTACACATTTTACAAATTCACTTCAGCAAATGATCGATCTAATTTGTGCATAACCAGCTTGTTTAATTTTGTTGTTATTTATTGCAGTCAATAGTAACTATTTCATTCATTGACAGACAGCTAAAGTGAGAACATATATCCTCATATGACGTTTAATAGCCAATATTAGTGAAATACATGCAATATACAGCTCTTTATTATACCTTTTGTGTCAATAGGATTAAAACTAAGGACATCTTGAATCTAATTATTAATGAGGTTATTAGGAAATTTTGCAGTAAAATGTTACAAAGAGAAACAATCTTGAACTATATGAATGAACTGATATTCAAATTTGGTCAATGTTCTATGTGAACTGTAACTTGTTTGATATTATTCTGGGCTCTATTTTTTCAAGGTTTATGTGCTAATAACAATAAACCTCTTCCAACATGACATCAAAAGCAAAACCTGCATACAAAAACAACAAAAGAATTATTCCAAATGAATGGTATTTGTTTCTGAAATTCTTTTATCCATTTGATATTTATCAATCAACTTATGTTTGTGTTTGTAGATATTTTCAATACATGCATGGACTTAATCATAGCTCGTCTGATTTGCAGAATTTGTCATTTTTTTATTTTATTTGATGTTGCAAATAAGCAAAACATCTAGTCTAAATAAAGATATCTGAATTCATGACCTTTTGCAAATGAATAATAATAATACCTATAACATTTTATCATAAACAATTTTTAATTTTCTTAATTTTTTTTTAGATTCATTGTATATATACTGAAGAAAAGAAGTTAGGGACACCATTATTTATGCAATACAACCAATATGACATTTTCTTATAAGATTGATTTACCGTAATCAATTATTAATATTATCAAATTAATATTATAAGTGTTGTAAAATTTGATAATATATCACTCAAACACAATTTGAAGGAGACAGTATTTTAAGTTGGAAAACTTGTTCCAAATCATTTTCAAAGTGAATAAAATATGTTTAAACCAAACACAATTTCGTTTTGATTCCAGATAAACAAGATTCAAATAAATCTAAAAAAACTATGTTTAAGACCATTTTGATGAATACATATCATATAGTAATAGTTCAAATAATGATCCATATTGTGCCTTATTGAATATTTGGGTTGTGCTTAACCTTTTTTTGTAGAGTACATATAAGTTGTGCTTAATTTTTTTTGTAGAGTATATAAGTTGTGCTTAACCTTTTTGTAGAGTATATAAGTTGTGCTTAACTTTTTTTGTAGAGTATATAAGTTGTGCTTAACATTTTTTGTATAGTATATAAGTTGTGCTTAACTTTTTTTGTAGAGTATATAAACAAGAGCAATGTCAGCTAGCCCCTGGGTGTACGCAGACCTCTGGGATCGATATCTGTCAAATATACATACAAATACGATAACATCTGTGCCAGGTAGATTGAGCAGCACAATATAAGGTATTATTCTCATTTTGTCCTTATCAGCACACTTCACTAAACAGACACACGATATATTCAGCCATAGCCACATCACCATAAGATATTAAATAAAATAAGGATGTGGGTCAAATTTAACTGGCAATCGGCCATTAAAATTGGCAAAACTTTGGATTTTGTATTTAGGTGTATGTGGTTTTGAAATATGGATCAGTTATTTGGGATGTCTTTGGTATTAAACAGTTTTTGTTTTTAGTGACATGTTTTTTCTATTGAGTAAATAGGATAAAAATTGATTTATACTAAATAGGACAATATTGCAAACAACAAACTTATGAAAAGATACTTACATATTCAAATCCTACATCCATAAAATCATTTCACACATCTGTGCAATTAAAGCTCAGAGCTGAAACTGTCCTGCGACTTCATTTTGTTTTTCAAACAATCAAACATCTACATCTGTATTGTACAACTCCCTCCTCCCCAGTGACGAATACAACTGCTAAAAAGACATAAGGCAATAAAACGTGAATATCAAATTGAATTTCTACGACCCAAGCATTAGTTTTACGATCATAATGTCAAAGCCATACAGGTAAATTCACAGGTGTTTATGTGTTATTTGACACCTGACATGTGGCATGATTCTACAGGTATGAACTTAGTAAGAAATTACAAATGAATTACATGTCCTGTTGTTTTCATCAAGTTTCAGACCTCGAAGTGAGTGATGGTTTGACACTTGTAAACAGGTTCTGACATCAGTCTGAATAGAGAATGTGACAATATTATTGGTCCCTGCTGGCAAGCGGAGAAATCCTGAAGAGGAATTACTTCTTCAATAAGAGGATTCTGATTTGAGATCTTTTCAAGAAGATTTTTACCCTCAAGTCAATTGACTTAACATAATGAGCTAGAGAGCCATTCAATGATTTTCATCAAATTTTGTTTTGATTTAATACATAATTTATTTTATGAATTCAAAAAATCTTAAGTAAGTCTCCCCAAATGACAATGATATACTAAATACTGTTTTTCATTGAAAATCTTAAAACAGTCACAAGTATTCCTTGAAGCCAAATTCACATGTACAACTTACCCGGTAAACGGATACTAATTATATTACCATTATAAATATAGCCATTAGCTCTGTAACTCATCAAGTTTCGTATCCAATTTAGGGTGTGACCAATGTGGTTCCCTTGATAGTAGGGGTCACAGGGTCACCAAGGGTATATATTAGAAGAAGTCTCTACAAAACATTTCAGCATTCTTTGCCTTGTGTTAAATTTCCGTAGAAAGAGATGATAACAGTCAGGTAGGTGATCAATTCAGAAAGGGATATTTTAGAAAATTAAAAAAAATGTTATAGCTGCAACAGAGTGACCCTTTATTGAGTAAGGCGGCTACCAAGTCTGCAATTGATAATTTAGGTTATAGGATCCAAAGGTTCAACAAGCCCTTTTAAGGGCCCATAGGGTCATTAAAACTATATATAATAGTTGTCACTAGTCAAGGAGTATGAATACAAAGTTCAGCTTTCTAAGCCTTTTGCTTCTGGAGAAGAAGATGAAAAAAGGTTTTAAGGGTAGGCCACAGGGTCATCAAAGCTTTAAATTATAATCCTCATTAGTCAAGGAATCTGTACACAAGATTTCAGCTTTCTAGGCCTTTTGGTTCTGGAGAAGAACTCCAAATGTACAATGTACAAAATTGTACTCAGTCACGCCAAGCAATTTGTGGTCCTATTTTTTCCAACAGCATTTGAATTGATAACTATTTGATAAGAAAAGAGTAAGATTTATTTATGAAAACAGATTTTGTAATATTCCTCACACTTTTCATCATTCATGCAACAAATCTCTTGATTGATCATGAGTCACACAACGATAATCATCATAAACAAACATTATCTTTAATACTATTATTCATAATGACAAATTGCCTGATATATCCATTACCACACTAAGTGACAGATCTGTCCACAGATAATGCCCATTGCTTATGGCTTTCACACAAAGCTGAAGTATAGAATCCCTTCACTATCTGTAGCAGCTGGTACTTATAGTAATATAATCGTGATTCTGAGTGACCAAGTTAGCTATTTATAATACTTGTACTATATCAAACCTTTAAACTTGTATCAAATTATCAATGATTGAATATTTATTATATTATCTTCAAATAAACAGAAGTCCTGTATCCCACCAGTTTCCATTTATCGATATTCCTCCACTTCCATTAAAACCGCCATAAATAAACATCCAATTAAGTTGGAAATCACAAAAGGCACATCTAGTTGTGGTGATTTATTTACATAACAAGTTTCAATAGACTAGGTCTAATAAAGAAGAACAAGTTTTTATGGATAAGTAGGTCTAATAGTTATGGATTCATGCTCCGGAAACCAAATGATCAGGGACAGACAGACTGACGGAAGAAAAGACGACAGGGCGATTACTACATTTCATACTGGTCGATAATATGAATTAATGAACATTCTGCTTTCAATTACCTATAACTGTTTACAAACTCAATGTGAATTTCACTAAAGCTTGATTTGAATTATTTAATGACTGTTTACCAAACTGATGACGAAGTTTCAAAATATAATACTTTCAATAATAACAGTCAACAAATGTGATGTCAACTGGAATATAAAGAAGATAAAGTCCAAAATGTTGCCATAGTAACAGAAGAAACATTACTTAAAATTTGATCAAAACCTCAAAAGGCACATCTAACTGAAACCCCACCCTTATTATGTTAAAGCTATTGAAGCCATTATCACTTCAATATAAGTCTAAGGGGCATAACTCTCCGAACTATAAATTTGACAGGAAACATGTACATGGCCCTATTGGAAATTGAACTAGATTGAAATGGTGAAACTATAGTCAGCTTGAGAGTTTATTACAGCAAAAATAACATCTTTAAACTTTATCTCTCTTTAATATAAACAAGCAGCTGACATGGTCGAGCTATATCCCCCGCAAATTGCACAATATGTATAGGTTTTCCTTATCATATTGCCTATTAAATTTTGTCGCACAAATTAACACAAATTTTCCAGGATATGAAAGAAACTGTTCTAATAAAAAAACTAAATCATATCAACTTTATGTTCACTGTTGGGCATAATTGGACTTAACTGACAAAATTAAAATCAAACGAATGAATTTATGTATTATGTATTTGGATCTTTAAGATCAATTTGATCATATTTAAACAAACATATTTTCAAAATTGTTCTTCATGACACACCAACATATGATTTTGTATCTCCATATCAAATTTGATCAATATGTGATGATTAGTTTAGAAGTTATGAGCCGGACAGGATTTGTAACAGTTTTCCAACAGAGTCCTCATTTTTTGCCAAAAAAGGCAAAAAAAATTTAAAATATTTTCAAAATTGTTCTTCATGACACACCTTCATATGATTATGTATCTCTATATCAAATTTGATCAATATGTGATGATAAGTTTAGAAGTTATGAGCCGGACAGGATTTGTAACAGTTTACCAACAGAGTCCTCACTTTTTGCCAATAAAGGCAAAATTTTATAAAAATATTTTCAAAATTGTTCTTCATGACACACCTTCAGATGATTATGTATCTCCATATCAAATTTTATCAATATGTGATGATTAGTTTAGAAGTTGTGAGCCGGACGGGACTTGTAACAGATTTCTTACAAAATTTACCACTTTTTCTCCAAAATCCTAATATTTTATGTAGATTTTCATAAAATTGTTTCTCATGACACATTATTACATGTTTCTTCATGTCCATAACAAATTTGAACTGAAATGGTTGATTAGTTAGAAAGTTATGAGCCGGACACAAAGTGTAACGGACGGACGGACGGACGGACGGACGGACGGACGGTACCCATTTTAATACCCCCCGCAACTTCGTTGTTGCGGGGGATAACAATAAAAACACAACAATGTAAGTGAAGCTTTATTGAGACAATTTCAGTAAAAAAACAATACAAAATGAAAATGAGATTAAAATTGCTTAACTCAACAGGTTAATATATTGTTCCAATCAACATTTGAAATGAAATACTTAACAAAAAAGAACATAAGATTATTGACAAAAGTTCATGAAGATTTATAAAGTATTAGTAGATGTGAGTGAAATTCAATAATTTTTTGGGAAAATATTGGCGTGAAATGAATAAGTTGAACATACTGTGTATACTTACATAGTACATCCTTCTTGTTTCTGCTGTGTGAAATGATTTGTTTATTCTTTACTCAACTCTACATATTGTTAATGCTACATAACAATAAGTGTTTTCACAATAAGTTTTCATACTTCTCAAATTTAGGAAATCATTCCATACCAAAATGAATAACCTAACATTTCTCTCCACAATCATTTGTTCAATAATCATATTTCAAACTTTATAAGGACCATTGACATTCAAGGCCACACAATCAGTAATCAATGAGTATACCAATCATGTAACAGTGTTAATAATACAAATATAGCATCTTTGCTACTCAATGCTTAAAAAGTGACCCTATTGTGACCTTAACCTTTGACTTTTTGTGTGCTGCCAGAGATAAATCAAATACACTTTTAAGTTTTCACATTGACAGTAGTAACATAGAATTTCAAACCCAAGGCACTATTTGAAACAAAGTAATGTGCGAAAAACGAATAAAATAAAATCTTACACATTGGTTGTTTCAGCCCTCGCCAACAAATACCGATAATTTAATTCACACTAAAGATTGTTCTTCCCTTTTTTCAAGCTTGTGAACATGATCCATGGTTTCTTCACTCACTATTGACTATTTTCATCAATATTTTACAATTGCAGATTTGCACCGTCTCCATTGAAATTTCTCTCCAAATTTACAGAGATTTCAGTTAAACATCAAATCAAAATTCTAGCATACAAAGTGAATAATCTTCATTTTATTTTCTATTCAAAAGTCCATCCTTCTAAATTTTAACTTTTGTGAAAGCTCGAATTAAGAATGGTCTTAGTTGGTCTAAGAGGGATACCACAAAAAATTCAGAAGCTTTTGTAAAAGGAAAGAAGAAATCTCAATTAATCTTTAAACTCTTATCCATTACAAAAGGGTGCACTGTAGATAAAATTTTCTTGTGTAAATATTTTTCAGCATTTCACTGTTTGAATCAAACCTTCTTTCCTTGATGCAATAATTTTTTTCACTATTTTCATGAAAATATATTGCTTCGAAGCATCCTTACATATAATCCCCGAGGGTAAATAATCTTACCCAGTAATTCTGAAGCATGATATATTGTTCATCACAGGGTTACATAAAAGAGTGAACTTTGACTGTGTTTCATATAAGGGTTTCATCTAAAATGTCTTAAGAAAAGGATCAAAGCAAATATCTGTCACAAAAATTCACTCCTTGAGCCACATTCCAAGGATTTGTTATTCATGAAGCATCCTTGCGCTATGGATGTCTGACTTTTCATAACAAGGAACATGATTGGTGCACTGATAACATGTGTTTCATTAGACCATTCTCAGCTAGAACTAGATTTCCCACTCTTGAAATGCTCACACACCAAGTCTGGGGAACTCATTGCCTTAAAAAGGTCATGAAATGTCTAAAAATTCCTCTATTCATGGTAAAGACAAGTTAGGACAGGACAAGTAATACCTGAGTCTGTCTGTTGTTCCAGACATCTAAACAACATCTTCCTTATCACAGAGTTCACAAATATCTTGCCAACTTCTTGCTCATGATGTGCTGGCACCTCAAGTGACATTGGAGTCCGTCTGTTGCTTCTCAAATTTGGAGTCTGTCTGTTGCTTCTCAAATTTGGACAACTTTTCACCCATTACAGAGTTCACTAATATCAGACCACTGCTTGGTTTATGCTCATGATGAGTTGTCTGAATTCTGGCACCTCAAGTGACATTGGAGTCCGTCTGTTGCTCCTCAAGTTTGGACAACTCTTCATCTATCACAGAGTTCACAAAATGTCCGACCACTCCTCGGTTCAAGCTCACTATGAACCTCCTGAACGCTGAGTCTGTAATAAACAAATGTACCACAAAATGACTTGATATATTAATACTCTTATGAAACTTAAATCTAACATCTAAAGCCAGGATGGAAGTATATGTTATGACAGTTAAGATGTTTCAAATCTTGACCTAAGATGATTATTTTAGGTAAAGTTGAAGTCAGAACACCCCTTAGCATTTCCCTGTGAAAGTCTATTTGTTATCTATAAGTGAGACAATCTGTTTCATCAGAGGATTAATTAATATTAAAAAATACCTGGTTTTTTAATGATTTGAAAAAACAATATTTGTCAAGAAAAGACAGATGTCTGAAAGTCTACAACATCATAGCAGTTTAGTTCCTGTGTCATAAGTATATATGTATGTGAGAAGCTCCTACAAATACCCTGATATCAATAGGGCATTAAGTCTTGTATCACATTGACATAATATGAGGGATCAAACAAATGTCATTAAAATTAATCAATGATAGCACTTTCTCACAACGCATTGCCGCTTTTGCTGCTTTACTTACAAGCAGTGTGTCATGCCTTGAGGCAACAGTGCATGGAGTTTGAAACATTTTGTTATATTTTCTTGCTTATTGGCTTAAAAGTTAATTATCAGTTTTGAATATCCAGCCATCAGAATGGTTTTATCGGTATCAGGGTATATGTATGAGCTATGCAGAGGAGCAGGATGGGAAGAAAAGACAGATATCCTCAATCATCCTGAAGGCCATGGCATCTTATAATTCTAAAACTGTAAAATCAAACATCCAAATTACAATTTAGTATAAGGCATCGCTAAAAGTTCGTCTCTTTAATTGGAGGGACCAGAGTAAGTAATAAATAATAACCCAGTCCAGAGGGGTTATCATTATGGCAAATAAACTTGCAAGGGCATAGCATGGATTAAAATTCCACTTTTGATGTTCATATATTTTCACTTACTTGTTTGATAAAAATCCCAAATTTTACAAGTCCAATTGTTTGCATTTGTTTACCATTTCATAACCAACCAACGTAGTTATGAGATAACCAACCTAATCTATGCAGATGGAGCTTACGGCATATGACATTCATCTAAACAAGTATTTGTCACAAAGGTGACAAGATCCCCCGCCGCAAATTGATGTTAACAACAAGAAGCGGGATAGACGTACGTGCGGAGCGGAATACTTTGTCCCCCGTGAAGACTCAAGGTTAATGGGTTCATGAGATATGGCGCTAACAACATTTTCAAAACTGGTCAAAGTCTCGCTGTGACCTTGAAAATGAGGTCAAGGTCACCGAAAACTTTTCAGGTCTGCGTATTCCCCAGATGAAGACTGGTACCAAGTTTGAAGATTCTAGGTTGAGCGGTTCATTAGATATCGCGCTAACAAGAAGCTGGACGGACGGACGTACGGAGCTGAATACTATATCCCCCGCCTCCCGCTAAACGCACGGCGGGGGATAACAAAGGAAATAACTTCCCAAGGGGAATAAAGCACCAAAAGGAAGGTAGTTACGAGTTAAAACCGATTGAAAAAGAATGATATAACCCAAGGGGGTGTACCATCCTCGATAATCCAGCGCATTAGTTCTGATAAATCTACACTACAAGCCCTGGAAAACTTGACAGGGTTTTACCTCAAACCCACTTACCTCCCTATGCAATGACTCCGCTAAACACTTGCTTCATAACAAACAATGGAATCACTTCTCAGTTTTCTATCTCTCACTATGCCTTTCTTTTTGTCTTTTCCCTCATCCTTTCGATCCCTTTCTTCCTGATCTGTCTACTCTTTCTAGAATGGCAACATCCACGTGTTAAATAGCTGAAAAATTGCTGACAACACGTTTGACCCCCAACTCACTCACTCACTTGATGTCGCGAAGGTCGAGTTGTTTATGTACTTGGTGTCTGCGTTTCCTTTCTGATTGGATAATATGTACGTAAAGTGAGGTAATTGGGTTTGAGATAAACCCCGGCAAAGTTATCCAGGGCTTGTAGTGTACATTTATCGGAACGAAAGCGCTGGGTTATCGAGGATGGGGGTGTACAAGCACATACCATCTATGATGACCTCTTTAGGCAGGAGCTCGAGGACGGGACACTGCTGATTGGACGAGACTCTCATCTCCTGCTCCACCTCCTGCAAGTAGCTCAGCACGCTCGGGTGGACGTCTCCCAGACTCGAGAAGTACACCACCTGCTGTAGCCACACACCGCCCAGGTGGGGACACATCCCGCCCTGCACATCACACACCATGTTCAAGTAATGAATTGGCTTTTTTAATTATTCATGTATTCTTTGATAATTGAATTTTTGAAAATGTTGATTTGATGTTGAGAATTAGCTCAAAATATCTGACACATCCCGCCCTGCACATCACATACCATATTCAAGTAATGAACTATTTTAATTTATTTTTTAATTATTTATGTATTCTTTGATAATTGAATTTTTGAAAAGTTTGATGTTTATATAGAGAATGAGCTTAAAATATCTGATGTATATAGTATAAATATTCAAAGTTTAACCAGAATAGACTTGTTGTTTTAGTAGAAAATCTTGTTCAAATTACAACAAACTTTGATGTAATAATCTGCAATAAGAATATGTAGATTAATAGTTAATGTCGATTAAAGGGCAATCTATGGAGATGCAACTTGTGCCTACTTTTGAGAAGAGTCGAGCAATGATGTAGATGAGGTCGGTGGTGAAGAAGGTCAAGGACGTGTACAGATGAAGAACAAGATGGCCGCCTTCCGGGAGGATCTGTAGCAAGCAGAATTATATAGTACACCTGACAGTATAAGTTTTGATGTGAATAAAATTTTAGATCAATAAAACTTAGGTCAGTGAAATTTTTTTTATCGAATTAAAAATCAAGATCACTATTTCAACCAATCATTTCTATCCTTATATCTTGCATGATTTCATTCTTACCTTCAGGATGTGAATCAGTTTAGACAGGAAGTCAGCCCTGACTTGTAACTCTTCAGTCCCTGGAGGGAGATTTGGATCAACAACACTGAGAACAACTGCCTTTGGCTCAAACTCTGATATATGGATATCATTGAAATTTGTTTCATGTTTTGCATTGACGCACTTCTCTATGACCTCTGATAGACCAGGGTGGGCGTCGACCTTGATCAGCTGATGAGACTCGTTAACTCCCAGGTGAGAGAACAGACTGGATAACACACCTGTAAGCTCCTCCTCATATGACTGTTTCTGAGCCCTTTTAAACTCATCAAGCTGAAATGCATAAGGAGGAATTGGAACTCTCTTACAGCATAAACAAATTCAAGGATATTAATATGTTTGCTTTAAATGATCTGATGAGCATTTGGATCTGCAGTTCAACCCTTGTAAACAGCATGTATGTCTGCACAATATTCAGTATGTTCAATGCTTACATTATTGCCTCAAAAAGAGACTTATATTGAAATTGAATAGAAGCTCAAAATGGCAAAATAAAAACTTTAAACATAAATACCTGGTAAGTGTCAACAAACATTACCAGACAAAAATGTTTAAATTGAACTTATTATCATACATAACAATGGGAAAACCAACTTAATTTTATAAATTTTTCCTTGAAAGATCTTACCTGAACATGTTGCCATACAGCATTGAGTTTCTTTACAAACTCCCCCTCACAGAACCTAGAGCTGTGAATGTGCTGGAGTGGTCTCCCCTTGATTACTCTCCAGTCAAGGATTTCACAGGGGTGGAGACTGTCATGGCACTGAATCAAAATAAAGTTCATCACATCACATCACATCACATCACATCACATCACATCACATCACATCACTTTTACACAATTATGCCAAATTTGGTGAATATTGTTGCTAAATAATATGTATAGGTTGTTACGCAAAGAATCCTTACCTTTGTAATACCATATATCATAAAATGATTTATTTGAATAAACAATATTGAGTTGAAAACTGGGAAGCATTTTTACTATCACACATCTGAAATGGGTTTAGTACACAATACACAATTATTCTGGCCTTGCCAAATTAGTTGCTAAATAATAGGCATAGGTTATTCAGTCAACAAATCTTGATTGCCTTTGTAATACTATATATATAATATAATAATTGATTTGAATAAACAATATTGAGTTGAAGACTGGGAAGCGTTTTTTCTACTACTCAAAAGATGCACAGTTTCAAATGCCATTAATAACATACTACCTTTTCTGGTCGCTTTTTACAACATATTATAATTATCTCCCATTAGCCCTACTACACATGAATAGTTTCATACACCATAAATAACAAACACCACTTTCAGGCCACTTTTTCCTACATTCTATAATTATCTACCCTTAGCCCTACAACTAAAGAAATTTATCAAGTGTAAGCACTCAGTTAAGGAACCAAATATAAATCCTGCAATGGGCAACTCAGGAGAGTACCAGCAGGCATGGGGATAATGTGGAGATTATTATTAAAAGAGTGCCAAATACATATCATATTGAAATATAATTGTAACATGACTTTGGTAAATACTCGTTTCTGATTGGTTGATTTGAAGGATTTACCAGTGTTAAATGCAATGAACACCTGTAAATTGGCTGAGGCGAATCACCGCCAAAGGATACATTATTTGGTCCGCCTCAACATTAAAATGTTCTAATTCTCCCAATATTCGTGCCCGATTCACATTTTACTATTGTTGTTGTCATTTTCTAACTTGCGCATTCACGTAGATGCCAAAAATTTCTTTTCTATTTGCTTTAGTTTTATGTAACTAAACTTTCTTAATTGGCTAAGTTTTTCCTAATTTGCCGCCTTGTGCCATGCGACCGGTTTCTTTCGAATGCCGTTCCCATGGCACGACGTCACAAAGGCCAACGGTTATGACGTCATAATGATCGCGTCACTGTCACAATGGTCTGGGCAATTTTAAGATATTTGTTCAGTCGGGTTTGTTCCTGTTGGTTTATAAATTATATAACTGTTTTCTCTCTCATAAATTTCACAGTGAAAACTATAAGATCTCATCGTTATGAGTGCAACTGCTTTGCAATATAAGAACACTATTTTAATGTCTATAACACTGGGAATTCCTTCTTCTTTATAGCTGCGAACACCTATAACAATAATGGATCAGTCGTTAGATCCTTTCAACTCAGAGTTCCCTACGCAAAAATAGAGTTCGCTCTTAAAATGCTTATTACTAACGGTAATTACTGACGCCGTTGGTTTTAAACTAAATTTGCGGGTGTTGAATAACAATGAATCCCGGAAATTTTACAAACGCAACTATTTATCTTATAAATGGATAAAAAAATCTCAACGTACCACTAAGTTGATCCTTTCACTCAGATTCACATCACACTTCTCCATGAGGGGAAGCTTCTGTTTCCATGGCAACAGATTGTGTTCCTGTCTGCACCTGAATGACCCCGAGTGGACTCTCTGACAGATCAGCTTGTCCTGCTGCAGTTTGTGCTTCACATTGCTGCCGGCACTCGGGGACAGTGAGGCGCTGAACTTCGAGACAGCATTCTGGAATAATAAATTTCTAGGATCCATTTTGAAGTTAAAATGTATCGGAAACTCAAGAATGATTTTTGAACGTGAAGTTTTTAAGAGTTTGAAGATAGGCAGAATCGAAATGAATCTATGGATGAATTTAAAATCTTTTTTTAATGTATCAGAAACTCAAAAATGCAATGTGACTATGAGGTTTTAAAGAGCTTGCAGATCAAAAGGATTTAAAAACCTTGATTGGTTAATCAGCAAAATACTCCTTAAATCACATAGTTTTAGCAAAATCAAACAACAAATCATTACTAACTGTTGAGAACCATCAAGACATTAAAGAAGATAATAATCATTAAAGATCAGGAGTATTCAATCCCTCTCAATTTTATATTTTGACATCACAATGTACACTTCCAAGTAATTAAAATTTCTATCATACAAAAGCTCTACTGTCATGCAGGGTTTAGACTTAAAATTAAAAAGTACTTCAAAACCATTTACTGGCCCTGCAAAGTATTGAGTGTTGAAAACCACAAAAGACAGGGGTTCTGCTGGCATCTTTTGCAACAAAATCAGAAATTGGCTTTTTTGCAGGCAGCAGATTTGATAAATTCTCTGAACAGAATTGCATAAAAACTTCATCCAAAACATTGTTTAGAATGAAATAAAATCCTGAGGGTGATGGTTTTCAATAGAAGCTTGGCATGACTCAAATCAATGACCATGCAATAAAGAAACTTAGCTACGAGGGTTCCATAGTTACCTTATGAGAGTAGTGGGTGATCTTGAGGTAGCCTGGTATGGTTTTGAGCTTGTAAGAGTTGACGAAGACCTCAGAGCAGTATTCCCGCATGAGCTCGAGACGACACCGCTGCTGCTCCGAGATGTTGCGGTACATCTCCAAGTTGCCCTGTATCGTGTCTGACTGCAGCTCTACGAAGTAACGGCAACACTGAACATGCTCTTGCAAGAAACTTGGCGGAAGATCAGATTTTCGGAATAATGGAGTATCCGCAATGTTACTGGCTGAAAAATGAAGGATAAATGTTGATGAATGAGATCAGAGACTGCTAAAGAACCTGACTG
This sequence comes from Steromphala cineraria, assembly GCA_916613615.1. Taxonomy (NCBI): domain Eukaryota; kingdom Metazoa; phylum Mollusca; class Gastropoda; order Trochida; family Trochidae; genus Steromphala; species Steromphala cineraria. The sequence continues at coordinate 28,606,372 of OU744735.1, read as the reverse complement.
AATTACATAACGCAAGGAAAACAAAAATGGCTGACAGAAAATTCAAGTCTAGGTAACATGGATTTACAATGATAGTTCCACAACCTTGTAAGTCTTGAATCTGTATTGAAAAAGAGATACCCAGATTTTCTTCTTTCACAAAAACTCCCCCATCCCCTTCCCCCACCTCTGAGCTATGAACTGGCGTGATAATAACTTCATATGACATCACATAATTTAGGGGTGAATATTTTCAAAATATCTATTATGAGAGTGGATAAAAACTGTATCCTCAGCATAAACCAATAGGTTGTGACTTATGTTTCATAACGCAACAAATGCATGAAGGACTCACCGAAGAAGTGTGTGTCGAGAGCGGAGAGAGTTCCGGGGTTGAGATGTTTCCTGTAGTTGAGACACACGACGTATACCTCAGAGTTACCTGACTTGCTCGTGGCTGGTTTGAACACATTCACCTGCATAAACAAGTTAGAATTATACAGTGTATCTTTACAATAGCAATTTATTAACTGATGATCTGTGGGCAAATCTGGGAAAGATGATTGCCTTTCGAACCATGTATTGTCACATTGATTTGTTACTGAGAACTTTGTCAACAAAGTTTATATGTCATAGGCTACATAAGATTATCATGTAAATTTTGCACTGAAATCACTTGCCATTATCTTGTAAAGGATTTTTAATCTACGTAAGTTACTAGGTAGAAGTTGATTTTCAGAGTAAAAATAACAAACCGAGTAAAAATCAACATAATCGAAAATTTGTAGAGCAGCCTGGAGCATCATATGTTTTCAAATAAAGTAAAGTTTTGTCCTGAAATTTTGTAATGTCAAACCATGTACTTTAGCAATAAAAGTTCAGGGCAAAACTATAGTTTATTGCAAAACACATGATTGTCAGGGCTATATTATTTCTTAAATGATCCTGTACAAGTGGCTTGTTAACATAATAATAGTTGAGTGTACCTGTTCAAACTGGGAGCACAGGAGAAACATGAGACAGACGGTTGACGACTCAAACATGGTAAACAGTTTGATGACGAGGGCGCCCCCTGGTGCAAGGATGTGCAGCGCGGTCAGAACCTCACAGTAGTGCAAGGGGGCGACAACCACTTCCTGCTCAGCGGGCGTGTTCTGGCAGTCAATACTCCCATCAGCTGTTACCTTTTGGACATTCAAATGTAAACATTTAGAGTTTTGTAAGGGATGATAATTTATTAGATATTTTCCCTTTTTCAAAAGGTTTTGGGCTGATTTGTTTTTTCAAGCTTATATCATTTACCAGTCCTGTAAGAAAATTATTGCCAATTAAATCAGTTCTTTGAAAACTATATACATTGCTATGGCATCTCTTTAACAATTTTGGACAGATGTTGTTTCTGGCAATATCGACACAAGTTTGCAACATACCTTTGATATTTATTTAACTAAAATCACAAACTGGCTTCCACAGACAGTTCAAACACACATCCTTAAACAACACACATATGACAGTACAAGATTATAATATTTTACTTTTTATTGTCATCATTAAGTCTTTATTAAATTGCTTATGACCCCTTGTCACCAAGCAAGGACAGTGCAGCTCAAGTTCATGCATCATATAGATCTCTTATTCAAATGCTGAGCACAAATCAATTTAGGTTGACAAAGCCAGGAATAGAACCATGATGTGGACCGATGTTTGGCCAATCTACCAACTAGGCACCTTTCCTGTTTTTTTCCAATAAATCTCAATCAAATTCTTCCAAAATTATAGACAAATATTTTCTGATATTGTCTGTACCACATCAAAACTACCCACTAACCAGATGGACCGCGCCCATGCTGTGAGTCCTATCCACAAGCCCCTGTAGGTTCTGTAGGTCCATGATGTCCCCTGTCCCGTCCTCTCCGAAGTACCAGTTGTCAAGTGTTGAACGGATGAACCGATCGTCATCAATCATTTGTACAAGGTTGTTACCCTCGTAGTATGGACACAATGATGTGCCCACCCACGACCACTGCCCACTGAAGCCTACACAGGGAACAAATAATAGATTATTACTTTAAAATATTTCGTTGACTGAAAATTAAGGACATATACAACAAATTTTCTTTAAAACTGATAAAATACTGGTGGTAAAGTGATATTTAATTTTTGTTGGATTTTTAATTGATATTCAGGTTAGTCTCTTTTTGTATGATATTTTGAGACTTTCAATATCACTATATTTCCGCAGATTTTCATCAAACATCAACATGAACTCACAATATGCGATGTGAGTTTTAAATTTATTGGAGGAGGATAAATAATAATAATAATTTATTACAGAAGAAATTGTTATTGTTATTGCTTGAAAATGACACAACCAGTAAATTACCACTCAGAACTGGTAGAACAAGGATACACCTACATGCCTAACAGAAGTGTTCTTTCTAGGTGATCAGCTGAGGGGGTCATTTTGCATATTCTGAGAGTTACACATACTTTGTTTACTGTTTTATGAGCATTTTTTTGTTCATGATAATTCTGAATTATTTTTTCCATGTAAATATATGAAATTGAGAATTTCTTTGGATGACACCTTCCAATGCCCTTTGTGACTTAACAATGCAAGTTAATTTCCTGACCCCTTCTCAAACTGCCCTGCTCATAAATTATTTTTTTAAATGATATTCTCCAATATCCACAACCCTATAAACTTACCATGTGAGATGATGTAGTGATTCAGGGCTGTGATAAAAGCCCCCGGAGCTTCACACAGATGCACAGACCCGATCATATCTTCACACAGGGGCACTATTGGATAGGACGAAGCCACCTCAAAGAATTTGCTCCACGCCTGAGTGCACAGCTCAACTCTGAAATCCTGCTTCAGTTCGCCTACCACACTTCCTGCATAGTTGGTGAAGCAGGTGTGTTTGTGCCACTCAATGACATCCTTATCACTGAGCTGGTCCTTCAGGTCGTTCAGACTCTTCTTCAGTTTCTGGAGATCCTCATCCTGCCATTGATGCTGTTGTTGATGTTCCTGTTGATGCTTCTGTTGGTGTTCCTGTTGACTCGTCTGTTGATGCTCCTGTTGATGTTCCTGTTGATGCTCCTGTTGATGTTCCTGCTGATGTTCCTGTTGGTGTTTCAGTTGATTCTCCTGTTGGTGTTCCTCCTGAACTCCTGGAAGGTTCTTCGCAACAGCATCTCTGATGCCAGAAAGATTTTCAGCTTCTCTGCTGCCATTATTTTGTTCATCTATCATGTCTCCATCACTTTGATTTTCAGTGCTGCATCCATTCTTGTCTTCAGAATGAGGTTTGCTGTTACCTGTTATTATATTTGAATAACTATGAGTTATCTCCCTTCCTGATTGTTCATTGTCATGAAAGTCCTTTGAAACATCGCTCTCAGTTGTCTCCCTTTTGGACGCTCCTGTCTTTACTTTCTGGGCGTAAGTGGTGACTTGAGTCTTTGGTTTCTCATAATCAGACCCAAAATTAGAGTTATCTTTCTTGCTTTCTGATCCACGAGGGACAGGATCTTTATTTGAAAGTGGAATTCTAAGTATTTGCTGAATGTCATGGTTACTGAAATTTGAATAGGAAAATTTCTTTTGGAAGATCTTTTCAACTTTTTCTCTAGAAGTTGGGTCAAGTTGATATGAAACTGTATTCAATGAATCAAACCTTTTCCTTTTAGGGCCCATCCTTTACATCTACAGGATAAAGAGGAACAAGTTAATATCAAAATGATAAAAAGACATGGGTAAATTACTAAAATGAATCAAATCTTAAATATTCTTGAGAATTTTCATGAAATCAAATAAACAACGTCCATAAAACGTTGAAAAAAACCCAGATAATTAACAAAGATGAAATTACAAGGACATATTTCCCATATTTATATTTTCATAAATCGATAATATGATCCAGTTCTGCATTTCTGGATTTCAGAGTTCAAAATTGTTAGTCTTTTCGCTTGACATTGGCCAATTAATTACATATTTGAATATTTCATTTTCCGTGAGCTTTATGTGTATTTCATTATGCCTTTGATACTTACATGCGAAGTGTCAAGCTAAATGTTTTGACATCAACATCAAAACAAAACGCACATCCTTCGTTCCATGCTGATTTGTTTACGAGATTTTCTTCGAAACTCCGCACAGCGATGATATATCACATTACGCTATAAGCAACCATAACATGCAGTGCATGGAGTTCTACACTTCCTGTTATAAGGGAACTAACTCTATTGAAGAGGTAAAAATTCAAAGATATTGAAGCACTCGTAAAATATTTTATTTTCATTTAGGATTGCGAATCGTTCTTGAATCATTTCTTGTAATAGTTTATTTTTAAATAAATGATTCATTAGTTAAGATAGATAATTTGATTAATATAAAAGATTTGCTTTGTTTACCGAACCGGATTCGTAAATGAATAAAAATATGTTTAAACCATATTATCGTTAACACCAAAATATATATTGTCATAGATTGTCATTTGATTTGTACCATTTTCGTGTAAGAATCAGTAGTAAACATAACGACTGATTCAAACAATCGTTACATATATGAGGAAAATTGACTATCAGAGCCTCCGATCTTAAAGGTAGAATTTACATTTGCTCTGCCAGAACAAAATTTATTTCAATTTCAAAAGATTTTAGGCTTACACTGACAAAAATATTTTATTTTACCGTATATGAACTTAAAATTATTCAGATTCTCTTGACATGGCTATATTTGCATGAATGATGATAATATTTCCAAGCACAACAATCGTCTGAGGTGAAACGCCCATTTACTAAATGACGTAAATCATACGTTTTTATAATATGCCTCTATGCCCACTTATCAATTATTTCTTAACTTTTAACGAGCTGAAGTCGTCATAAGCCGCCCACCACTCATGTTGTTAAGAATCTATCTAAAGGAGTAATGAGTAATCTATCGTACTACTAGTATTATGTCTGTTCACGATAACATTCATGTACATATTGCCCTTTTCTGATTTTCTATGGGCGAAATGTCAATCTCCTAAATAACTATCATGATACGCCCATGTTTAAATCTTTGACTTTTTTCGAGTAGTTTTCAGATAAAGGTGGTGGATGATAGACCAACACCGTAACGCTTCCATGCAACAAGCAATAAAAATCAACAGTGCACGTCCTAAGCATTTCAGAATAATTTTAGACGGCCTTGATACATTCAAATGCGTTCAGCGTTAATGAAGCATTATAGCTTTAAACTGTAGCCCTTCATCCCTGCCGAATGTATTGAAGATGTACATTTCACCACAGCAATAATTCTGGCATGGATCATGACGTCAACATTATCTTTTCAAGTTTCGAATGAAGCTTTTAGGGTCGATAGGCTACATAACTATACATATCTAACGTATTCATTATAAATATTAGGCTCTGTATAAAGCATATTCATAAAGAATATATAAAGTGTTCATAGAGGATACAGACAGACAGACAAACAGAAATATTTTATTTAAGTGTCACAAGTCAGTTTCAAAGGTATATAAAGGATGATATATATGTACAGCATAAAAAAACAGACATCCAGCCATAAATTGGCTTATGAGACTCTAAGCAAACTAAAACACTATATTTATCGTAAAAGCATATTATTTAACAATAACATAAAAACTGCTTATATAAAAGCGTTAAACTATATAAATTTATATATACCCAAGATTGTGTGATAATACAAAAAAAAGGTAAAAAGGATATGATAAGAAATGAGATACGATAAAAGTGAGAAAAATATAATGCTTAAAAGATTAGGTAGAATGTAAATATTACGATATAAAAATATTATACCATAAAGAATTTACCCATATGTAAATAAAGTACGTCTATAAAACATTTTAGTTATGCTGCTTGCTAGTAATTTGATAAAAGCATAGTTATTAAAACTCATTACATTAATGAAAAAAGTATCAACATGAATCATGCTTCCGTCATACAAATCTGTAGCGGAATTAAATAATTTATAAGTTAGGTCCTTGATACAGCACTATAACTTCATCACATGTATGCTATCATCAATAGAATGTGTATCATTTCAAATTCATCATATATTCGCTCTCATCCATAGCATTCTAACTTCATCTATTCGCTTTCATCACTATAATGTATATCTTTTAAACTTCAACATCTATTCGCTCTAATCAACAGACAGTGTACAATTTTAACTTCATCATCTAGAATATATTTGCTCAAATCCATAGACTGTATATCATTTAAAAATCACCGTCTGTAGATATCATCAAGTCACTGTATATCATTTGAACTTCACCATCTATTTGCTCTCATCAAGTCACTGTATATCATTTGAACTTCACCAACTATTTGCTCTCATCAAAAGACTGTATATCATTTGAACTTCACCATATATTTGCTCTCATGCATATAATGTATATAATTTTAAATTCATAATTTATTCGTTATCATCCATAGACTGTGCATCATTTTAAATTCATCTAAATGCTCTCTTCCATAGACTGTGTATCAATCTATTCGCTTTCATCAATAGACTGTGTATCATTTTATCTTCATCTATTCGCTTTCATCAATAGAATGTGTATCTTTTGAGCTTCATCATATGTAATCTATTCGCTCTCATCCATGGAGGATGCATTAATATAACTTCAGCATCTGTACGCTCTCAACCAAAGACTGTTATCTTTGTAAACGCTGTCCTCTATAAAGGGTGTATCTCCACAGTACCCAAGATGAATCAAAGACTGTTATCTTTGTAAATTGTATCATTACCAAATCGGTATCCTCAAAATGACATCAATATAGCGTGTACGAATGAAGCATCATTGCCTTTCTCTCCTATAGTGTGTACTATCTGAATAATACCCATACGCTCTCATCCATACAGGGTGTATCTTAAGGACCACAGCATCTGAACGCTGTCCTCTACAAAGGGTGTATATCCATCGTACCCTAGTTTCATCAAGCGTGTCGACATCGCCTAGTTCAGGTAAGGCAACTAGTACCCGAAACAGGTCGGGTTACACTCCACTGGATTTGGCTTACAGGTGCTTCGTGCTGTCTTCATATTAAGGTAAGCAAATGTAGCTTTTGCTCAATGTTACCAAAAAGATTTAGATACCTTTTAGGACTTCATCTCAGGCTTTTGTTACAACTCGAAGCTTATTCGTAACTTTCTTCTTTCCCCACTAGATGTTATCAGCGACCGTTTCACAATAGAGTTACGCCTAATAAGAATGCCGTCATTCGACATGCCATCTTTTGATGAACTCTTTTGAATTGTAGATATTTTTGTTTGATTTAATTTAGAAATAGATGATTATCCTATTGCATAGGTATCTTAGGAAGCAGAAGTTTTGTTTATCATATTTGCAGTTTGTTGACATAGGTTGATTCTACTGAATACGAGATTGAAGCTATTAAATGAAGAGTGATATTCATTGAGTGATAATCCACTGTCTTGATGAATGAAAATGTTATATTTATTAAATGATCGTGTAAAAACAAATAAATATTTTGTTTATTCTATGTAATAAGTGATTGCTTTTATGCAATAAATGATTGATTTTGTGTACGAAATGATTGATTCTATTGAAACAAGAACTGCATTAACAATGTAGACTAAATAATTAGTTAACCTAAACTTGTTTAAATGTCGTTCACAGCTCTAGTATCAAATGATGTTTCGTTACAAGCTACAGGTAACTGTAGGCCTATGAAGACTGCCATTCTTAAGCCACACTTTCCTTACTTCATCTTCAAAGGTTATTTTTTATTATGAAAGATAACCACCAAGGCTTGTTATTCAAACTATAACCCTGTATATGTAATCTAACACTTACGTTTCTTTAAAAATAAGATTGTCAATAAATCTAAAAAACATAAATAAAAGAGACTAGTTTTCTTTTTTTATTGAGCTCTCAAGTCTTCTTATAGACTTGCTCATGTTGTTAACTCATTTCAGGATCTGGCCTACAGACTACTGTATAAACACTCCCGAAAATGGAAATACGATATTGAGATTGAGTCTATTTGTTTGGAAAGATTTCGTCTGTCCTTTGTATGAAAATGCTAGTTACCTGTCTGTATTATATACCTCTTTACATGAGTGATTCTTGAGTCCTTTCTGTGCCATTAATTACACCGTATCTGCATTTCTGCTCAGGTGGGTTTTACCTACATCCACAATTGAGTGGCCTCGGTAAATAAAGATAAAGGGGCGGGAGAGAAAGAGGGAATGACGAAATAAGAGAGGGATGAGTATGTCTGGGCAAAGATGTAGATCTGGGTCATTTGTGAAACATGTACATGTAGGATAAAATTGAGTGAATGATGTGAATTTCAGGAATGAAACGAAAAATTAGTTGTGGAGAGAAAGTTTGTATCTTTTGAATATATTCTTACCTAAACAGAATAAGGGTCTTCCCGTATTTAATTATTGATGCATCTTTGTTATTCTAGAGCATATTTGGGTGTTATTCAATATTGAGTTATCATTTTTATTCTAAGCATATTTGAGTGATTTTCAATATTGAGGTATCATTTTTATTCTAAGCATATTTGAGTGATTTTCAATATTGAGTTATCATTGTTATTCTAAAGCATATTTGAGTGATTTTCAATATTGAGGTATCATTGTTATTCTAAAGCATATTTGAGTGATTTTCAATATTTAGGTATCAATGTTATTCTTAAGCATATTTGAGTGATTTTCAATATTGAGGTATCATTGTTATTCTAAAGCATATTTGAGTGATTTTCAATATTGAGTTATCATTTTTATTCTAAGCATATTTAAGTGATTTTTAATATTGAGGTATCATTGTTATTCTAAAGCATATTTGAGTGATTTTCAATATGGAGTTATCATTGTTATTCTAATGCATATTTGAGTGATTATCAATATTGAGGTATCATTGTTATTCTATAAAGCATATTCGGGCGATTTTCAATATTGAGTTATCATTGTTATTCTAAAGCATATTTCAGTGATTTTCAATATTGAGTTATCATTTTTATTCTAAGCATATTTGAGTGATTTTCAATATTGAGTTATCATTGTTATTCTAAAGCATATTTGAGTGATTTTCAATATTGAGGTATCATTGTTATTCTAAAGCATATTTGAGTGATTTTCAATATTTAGGTATCAATGTTATTCTAAAGCATATTTGAGTGATTTTCAATATTGAGGTATCATTGTTTTTCTAAAGCATATTTGAGTGATTTTCAATATTGAGTTATCATTGTTATTCTAAAGCATATTTGAGTGATTTTCAATATTGAGTTATCATTGTTATACTAAAGCATAGTTGAGTGATTTTCAATATTGAGGTATCATTGTTATTCTAAAGCATATTTGAGTGATTTTCAATATTGAGGTATCATTTTTATTCTAAGCATATTTGAGTGATTTTCAATATTGAGTTATCATTGTTATTCTAAAGCATATTTGAGTGATTTTCAATATTGAGTTATCATTTTTATTCTAAGCATATTTGAGTGATTTTCAATATTGAGGTATCATTGTTATTCTAAAGCATATTTGAGTGATTTTCAATATTGAGTTATCATTTTTATTCTAAGCATATTTGAGTGATTTTCAATATTGAGGTATCATTGTTATTCTAAAGCATATTTGAGTGATTTTCAATATTGAGGTATCATTTTTATTCTAAGCATATTTGAGTGATTTTCAATATTGAGTTATCATTGTTATTCTAAAGCATATTTGAGTGATTTTCAATATTGAGGTATCATTGTTATTCTAAAGCATATTTGAGTGATTTTCAATATTTAGGTATCAATGTTATTCTTAAGCATATTTGAGTGATTTTCAATATTTAGGTATCATTGTTATTCTAAAGCATATTTGAGTGATTTTCAATATTGAGTTATCATTTTTATTCTAAGCATATTTAAGTGATTTTTAATATTGAGGTATCATTGTTGTTCTAAAGCATATTTTAGTGATTTTCAATATGGAGTTATCATTGTTATTCTAATGCATATTTGAGTGATTTTCAATATGGAGTTATCATTGTTATTCTAAAGCATATTCGGGCGATTTTCAATATTGAGTTATCATTGTTATTCTAAAGCATATTCGGGCGATTTTCAATATTGAGTTATCATTGTTATTCTATAAAGCATATTCGGGCGATTTTCAATATTGAGTTATCATTGTTATTCTATAAAGCATATTCGGGCGATTTTCAATATTGAGTTATCATTGTTATTCTAAAGCATATTTCAGTGATTTTCAATATTGAGTTATCATTCTTATTCTAAAGCATATTTGAGTGATTTTCAATATTGAGGTATCATTGTTATTCTAAAGCATATTTGAGTGATTTTCAATATTGCATTATTATTGTTATTCTAAAGCATATTTGAGTGATTTTCAATATTGAGTTATCATTGTTATTCCAAAGCATATTTGAGTGATTTTCAATATTTAGGTATTATTGTTATTCTAAAGCATATTTGAGCGATTTCAATATTTAGGTATCAATGTTATTCTAAAGCATATTTGAGTGATTTTCAATATTGAGGTATCATTGTTATTCTAAAGCATATTTGAGTGATTTTCAATATTTAGGTATCAATGTTATTCAAAAGCATATTTGAGTGATTTTCAATATTGAGGTATCATTGTTATACTAAAGCATATTTGAGTGATTTTCAATATTGAGGTATCATTGTTATTCTAAAGCATATTTGAGTGATTTTCAATATTGAGTTATCATTGTTATTCTAAAGCATATTTGAGTGATTTTCAATATTGAGTTATCATTTTTATTCTAAGCATATTTGAGTGATTTTCAATATTGAGGTATCATTGTTATTCTAAAGCATATTTGAGTGATTTTCAATATTTAGGTATCAATGTTATTCAAAAGCATATTTGAGTGATTTTCAATATTGAGGTATCATTGTTATACTAAAGCATATTTGAGTGATTTTCAATATTGAGGTATCATTGTTATTCTAAAGCATATTTGAGTGATTTTCAATATTGAGTTATCATTGTTATTCCAAAGCATATTTGAGTGATTTTCAATATTTAGGTATTATTGTTATTCTAAAGCATATTTGAGTGATTTTCAATATTGAGGTATCATTGTTATTCTAAAGCATATTTGAGTGATTTTCAATATTTAGGTATCAATGTTATTCTTAAGCATATTTGAGTGATTTTCAATATTGAGGTATCATTGTTATTCTAAAGCATATTTGAGTGATTTTCAATATTGAGTTATCATTTTTATTCTAAGCATATTTAAGTGATTTTTAATATTGAGGTATCATTGTTATTCTAAAGCATATTTAAGTGATTTTCAATATGGAGTTATCATTGTTATTCTAATGCATATTTGAGTGATTTTCAATATGGAGTTATCATTGTTATTCTAAAGCATATTCGGGCGATTTTCAATATTGAGTTATCATTGTTATTCTAAAGCATATTCGGACGATTTTCAATATTGAGTTATCATTGTTATTCTATAAAGCATATTCGGGCGATTTTCAATATTGAGTTATCATTGTTATTCTATAAAGCATAATCGGGCGATTTTCAATATTGAGTTATCATTGTTATTCTAAAGCATATTTCAGTGATTTTCAATATTGAGTTATCATTGTTATTCTAAAGCATATTTGAGTGATTTTCAATATTGAGGTATCATTGTTATTCTAAAGCATATTTGAGTGATTTTCAATATTGCATTATTATTGTTATTCTAAAGCATATTTGAGTGATTTTCAATATTGAGTTATCATTGTTATTCCAAAGCATATTTGAGTGATTTTCAATATTTAGGTATTATTGTTATTCTAAAGCATATTTGAGCGATTTTCAATATTTAGGTATCAATGTTATTCTAAAGCATATTTGAGTGATTTTCAATATTGAGGTATCAATGTTATTCAAATGCATATTTGAGTGATTTTCAATATTGAGGTATCATTGTTATACTAAAGCATATTTGAGTGATTTTCAATATTGAGGTATCATTGTTATTCTAAAGCATATTTGAGTGATTTTCAATACAGAGGTATCATTGTTATTCTAAAGCATATTTTGATGGTTGTTTGCCTTCTTGGTTTAAAGGGGCAGTAGCACATTTTTTGATAATTTCATATATTAATTTTTCACTGATAATTGTAAGTTAATGTTAAATGTATTATTTTGACAGTGTCAAAAATCTCATTACATAAGTCAATCATCCATAGTCAGAGGAGAAAGTATGAAGATTCACATAAAATCCATTGGCGGCCATTTTTTGTGAACACCTTTAATTCATTTTGTGTAAGAAAAAGGAATCGCATGGCTAAGCTTTACGTTATATATTCGAATTACTACTTCTCCATTTAGTTTAAATACATAGTCTTTCCATTGGAATCATTTATTTTCATTTTCCTGACATCACCTTATATTCCTCCTACAAACGTGCTACTGCCCCTTTAATGTATTTGTTGTATCATATCATGCATGAAACTGAAGCACACTGAGTGAGGGTATCTGCGTTGAAGTGTTTTACAGAAACAGAACGCTATGTGTTGGTAGAAGTTGCAAACCTTTTGTAATTTATCGTAATAATCTAAAAAACAAAGACTGACAGTTTTGATTACGGCTATCAGTCAGGTGATTACGACACTAGAAATATAAGATGGCATACTGGTAAACATGTTTGTAAAAATGATTTTACTATTGCATACTTGGTAGTCTCTGAAGATCGTTACTAAAACATTGAAGAATAACACGTCGAGCGGAAGTTAAGGTAACGATTTTTACACCGAATTAAGTGGAATGGAAGGTATTTTTGAATGTTTGAGGTCTTTGGTTTAGTTATAATAAATTGAAAACATTTGATTTTTTTCTTGAATATCTTTAGATAATGAACTACTTGTCTTTCATACATATGACATTAAGAACAAATACAGAAAAAAAGAAGAAAATATTTGCCCCTTTTCCTGTAAATATATATTGCAATATTTTTAGGTAGGATTTCAATCAGTTCAGAAGACTTTATTTATGCAACATTTATATGAACAAATCACGTTTGACATTGCTAGAATCACAACTTCACTCACTCAGCTAAACATGCTTCTTAACTCCGCCCCGAGGCGAGAGAAATGTACTCAATGGTAGTTGATTTAATGTATTAGCCATGCTTGAACCGCATTACCCCATGTATAACAAGTGTCTGTTGACCGCTACACCCCCATATATTATACAGCTGACCAGTTTACCAAGGCATCGACACTTTTAGATAGACTGACCGGTTGAGCGCGGTTTGCTGACCACATGGGTGTTGGTCAATAATGGTAATGTATAAGGAAAGGGTCACAGGCCGGTATACAGTCATACAAATCAATGAATACGTTCAAGTAAATGCTGTTTGTGTTTATCTTAACAATGAAATGTACATTCTTTTGAAATGAACATAGAATATGACAAATGGTCATCGAGGCATATTGACAATACTTCATTGAATAACAGGATTTGTAAACAATTAATCGCCAGGCGTGTATGAATTCTATTAACAAGACTAACACTAACATATTTTACTGAGTTGATAAGTATACTGAACATCATAATAATGATAAATGTGTAGAGTGCCTTTCTATAGCTAAAGCTGCTCAATAAACTTTGCGAAAGTAGGTAATCGATGGACCATCGATTGTTTCAAATTTGACTATCGATGGATTTGCGATATTGACGTTTGAATATTTGCAAAGATTATATTACCATTTATTTGTGATTATCAAAATGATATCGTATGATATGTGATAAAATGCACCGTACACAAATATTCTGTGAGTACATTTATGTTATGGATTACAACTTCTTTACTCTGAGAATGTAACATTTTGATACAGATTCTTGTTTCTTTACAGAATCTGTATCGAAACGACGCACTCCCACAATAAAGAAGTTGCAGTCTATATAAAAAATTGTACTTTGCTCTTTTCCAACTTCAATTTCAAATCACATAAGCTACCACAAATATATTTGGAAAACGTTATCGTAAGAATGAATGTGAAGGTTTGGGAAACGTTTTTAAATAATCGAAAATCAAAATGATTGATTTTACTTCTCTAAGTCTGACACCTCTTTTGTAAAGTCAGAAATTTTCCTGTCTGTCTGGTCATATATTATAAGAAAAAGAGCCATTGGCTCTGTAACTCATCAGGCTTGATATCTAATTTTGTTTTCGGGTGAGGCCAGTGTGGTCCTCCTTTAAAAGGGGCCATTGGGTCACTAAATACAGGTATTAATTTTGGTCGCGATATCTCGCACATAACCTAAAAAAAGAACACTAAATTTTTTCAAATACGATTTTACTATTGCATGACATTCAATTTTTACCTCTGTCAAAGTTTCACATTCATTGTTTTGATTCATTTTCAAACGCATTTAAAAAGGTTTTTTTTTAAATCTGAAGTAAGAAGCTCAACAGTTTCTTTTGTATTTGCTTCAGCTTCCAAGATGGCAGAGGAATCGCTACTGATTGGGCTGGTGATCGCTTCTGGACTGGCGTTAATGTTCATCTTCCTCATGTGTCTCTCCTGCTACTGGTACGTTTACGTTATGAATATGATATATTGATCTACATAGACAATTATCTTTTACAACAAAATAAGCTCAATGTCAACTTCGAGCCAAAACCTCCAATAAATGGTGGAATCTATATCGAGAAATATTGACGTGATTCGAAGTGCATTCTCTCCATGTGCATTTCGTGTTGCCTGTGCTTTGCAATGTCGTAATCGCCAAGTGTTTTGTTTTCGCGTGCATTTCGTGATGTTTGTGTGTGTGACATTCTCAGGACTATTGCCGCTTTTGACTGTGATATCAGCGTTATTAACCTAGGTCATACTCTGTCTGATGTTTTAGATTTCTTCTTTTCTATGAATAATCTTTTAAGAGGTTTTACTTCCAAGAATAACCAAGTATGATCGTATTCCTTTGAAAGGAAGACCTGATAGTAGGTTGAAAATTGAAAGTTGAGAAAAGGAAAATAAAGTATAAAAAAGGATGAATTAGTTGACCTACAAACTAATTTATATCACCCAACAAGTATTATTGAAAACTATAGAAATTTCAATAGTAGAGATTGCTGGATTTGAACTGGAACCCTTCGCTTTCTAGACCTAACGCCCATAGTTTTGAAAATCTGATCGTTTTACTCTCTTTCATAATGTTGCAATTTCAGTTGTGCTCTTTCAGTCATTCTTTGCTAAAGACAGTCTGTTTACCAGAAAATGATAAAAAAAACTAGTACAAGTTTGACAGATAATCTTCGACGTTTGCTTTGCGAGTTTTTCATATGTAGTATAATTCTTTCGAACAACTCACCCAAAGAAATTATTGTTCTGTTAACCGCTCTGTCTTTATTTCATGTTTTACTAAAAATGTAAACCGCCAGTGTAAACAGTTTCAAAAGAATCTACATAGAGTAGTATTTTGGCTAGTCATATGAGGCTGATACACCGGTTACACTAAAAGAAGTAGAAAATGTAATGCTCTTTACGTATATTCTCTTGTTCCCCGTGCCTTTCAAATTTTATTGTCGTTTGAAGTTGCTCGTGATTGACAAACGTAACGGTTCCATGGTTGTTTAGTCTAATTACCAAGATACTGCAATGGTGCCAGTTTTATCATTACAACTTGTTTCACGCGGTGCACGAAGTTTTTGCTCTAACAACCAATTGATTGACAGTGAAATGGAAATCAGAGCATGCATGTCGTCATACTTGCCATGGGTTTCCCGCCCTGCAAGTGCTGATCTTGACATTTGTTTTGATTATTTCTACAACAGTTTAACTGTGATATAAACATGATGATCGGAGGTCAGACTTGTTTCTCCGGTGAAATCTGCCGGAGCAAAAATAATCCATGCATGTAAAGAGAGTTGAGTAAATAGTGTTTGGTTGAGTGAGTAAGTGTGTCCTGTGTGATGTTCGTTTTAGATAACGCCCTTTTATCACTTTGGTCACACCCACGGGACCTTCCCAAAACCATTGTTACGTTTATTTGTTAAAGAGAAATATGAAGAAGGTAAATATAAACGTCAGTGTAATAGTTGACATAATTTGTGTAAATTTTACAAAGAGAAAATAAACAAGCTTATTCATAATATTCACATATAGATAAACATCGTATGAAGGTGACCCACGTTTTACCACTAGCATAATAGTGTGTATCAAACAGCAGATCATCATGGAAAGTAAATTTAAAAAAACCCTCTAATCACTTCGGGCTCTCATATCTAATTTCGTAAACATATTTTTCGATGACAAAAATAACTTTAACCCAGAAAACAGAAATAGCATAAGCTGAAACTCGAATTTCAGTCTCCATCCTGAAGTGACAAAAAACACGGGTTTTCGCTCAAGTTGGCAAGACTTGAATCAAATGTAGTTCTATGACGTATTTATATGGTCTCAGTGTATTACATGTTCGTAGTTCAAATGACACCATCCATGCTTAATGGATAATTCATACAAACTGGTAACATCTCATAATGCAAAACGAAAGTCTAACAAATACATGGCACTGGTGTTCTAGAAAACTATGTGATCTTTACAATTCTGCAACCTTGGTATACGAGTCTAACTTTGGTACCGGTATCATAGTTTTATCATCATACCAATTGATTGATATGGGTTGGACATTTTCTGAATGTTGAAATCAAACTCCGGGTTATTGACATTTTATCTTCCTGTGAAATCAACTGAAATAATTAAAATTTAATCTATGATATATTTTATCAATTGAATGCAAAATTGAAATAATTTTCCTATCCTGTCCTGCCTTGCCTACTTTTCCCTACAAAGTATAACTCATGCCAGTATCCATCTTGTTTCATTGTGCCAAAATTAGCTTTATTTAAATTTTCTGCATAAATTGTGCCAAAATTCGCTATTTATATCTTGCTGCAATATTGCGCACAATTTCGCTCTTAAAAAATGTGTCCTTGTGGAAAAAAATTCTCTTTAAATCTTTTGGAATTGTGCCAAAATTTGCTGCATTGGGCTAAAATTTGCTCTTAAATCATACCTCCTTGTGCCAAAATCTGCTCTTCAAATCTAACTGAACTGTGCCAAAATTTTGCTCTTTAAATCTTCCTTGATTGTGCTAACATTCTGGCCATCTATGGAGACAACCAGAAGAATTTTCTTGTACGTGTATTTGAATTATTAAGAGCATGTTTCCTTCACTTCAAATCACATAGCAGGTAAATTCTTATTTGGTTCTGGTAATTCATATGTTGTTTCTTCTTTACTTACAGTGCAGGGATGTGTCGATTTGCCGAGAGGAGACCAGACCGGCGCCCGCCTCCCCCTATGTACCCTCCCCCGACCCCACCAATGTACCCTCCCCCTCCCCCACCTGCGTATCCTCCATCACGGCCCCCATCTCGACATCACTCCATGAAGGTCGTCCACCCGATGCCGATTGAAACGAAGGCACCGCCTGGCCCTAGTATAATGGTACCGAGGGAGAGCCGTAGAGATCCACATCATACTTACCTTAAAGTGCAATTGTAACCACATGTAAAACATGAATTAATATGATATTGAGTCCATTTATGTACCTGAATATTTATATGATTGATATATGGAACAATTGTTATCACACATGACTTTATTATGTTTGGATGTTAACTCTATAAATTCATGCTGTAACAATATCGTGCATTCATGACTTTTTTTTCATTTGACATAGAACTAAAGTAAAAATTCAAATTTGAATTATTTTGGTTTTTGTTAAATCTTTAAGAGACTTGTTTGATAAAATAAATATTCAAATATTAACATATCTCAAGCTGCATTAGTTCCGGATTTCTTAATAAATAATTACATTATCATAATATATTTGAGTTTATACAAGCACTTATATCATTTTATTGGACATGTCTCATTCAACATTAACAGGGTGACATTGTTTAGTCAAACCTAAACTGATGTTGATTTCTTTACAATATACACATTTATGACAAATCAATAAAATTCTATGGGTTTTTTTTATCAAGTTCACAATTTGGCAGCTTTTTTATATCTCTATATGTAGACAATGCATCAACTGGTTTCTTTGTAAGTGATTATAAAATTTAACAAAATTAAATCTCTTAAACTCAGTTTGGAACTATCTGTATTTTATATGTCAAAATCATAACATGTAAATAATCATAGCTTTGTATATATGTCACTGTTTATATATTGTAATAAAGCAATGAAATAATTGATGGTGTTTGAACATTTTGTACATCAATTACTGACATATTAAGTAACATTTAAAAAAAAATATTGTTAACAAATTTCTATAAAATACATTTGTGCCTTGAGACAATTCACAATCATCATTAGACTTAAATTTTGTCTATGAGATATTTAAAATAATTACTGTATCTTCATTTAGTTAAGTTTATTTTTGAGGCTTTTCATGTGTATTCTATCAATCTAGACTTGCAGAAATAGGGGTTGACACAGTCAAAAGGGACGAAGGACAAAAGGGCCAAGAACCATGGAGTCAAAAGGGCCGATGGAAAAATACACACATACCAAAACTTTGTGTTAGTTATATCAAACATTGTTTTACAGTAATCAAACTCTAAAGGGACCATTCAAGCGGGGTATTTTTTGTGGAAACGAAATTCAGGAGAACTTTCCTGTTTTAGAATTATATATGATTTTACATGATTATTTCACACTTAATTTCAAATATGTTTGTGAGGTTAGCATTTCAGTTATTCAAGATTTAACAATTTGACAAAGAACAAAGTGTATCGCTAAAATATAAAAACGTTGTGAAATGAAGCCAATCATCAACGCTACGATCGTGAAACGCATAACTGCGACAAAATGCTGTCATAACTGATAACTTTTATTATGAATTATATGTAAATATGCTCCTCCTATCAATCAAGTAGTTATTTACAGCAAAATTTGTTTTCTAGCGATGCTAACCAATCAAAATGGCGGATGAAACCTGAACGAGTGGTGCATTTAAAGAGATCCTTTTTGACTTTTGCCTTGGCCCTTTTGACTTTTTGACTTGCCTTTTTTTTACCTATTTCTTCTGCCTTTTTATCTCTCAGTCCTTGTGACTATCTCCCCAGAAATAGGATCTACGGTAGACTGTATTAACGGCTCCTATTTAACTACACAGTCTTGAAACAGGACTATAACATCATATAACTGAGGGACTATTGGCATCAGTCTATTTCTAAAAGATACGTGTCAATTTAACCTAGCTGTCTCGTGAACATGGCCATGGACAGTTTATCTTGAA
Source organism: Steromphala cineraria (assembly GCA_916613615.1). Taxonomy (NCBI): domain Eukaryota; kingdom Metazoa; phylum Mollusca; class Gastropoda; order Trochida; family Trochidae; genus Steromphala; species Steromphala cineraria. The sequence continues at coordinate 28,587,069 of OU744735.1, read as the reverse complement.
AGAACTTGTCCACACTGTGTTTTTTGAAGACAAAGACGGAGCAAGAATTTTGATCATCACTTTTTCTCTCAAAACTTATGCATCATGATTACTTTGATAAGGAATATGAGCTAAAATTTTTATGATAAACCAATCTTAGCTTAATAAAATACAAGATTTTTGGATATCAAACTTTCTTCACAGAATAGCAATATTTTTACGGTATCAGGATCTATACAGAAATGTCATTATTCTGCAAATCAAGAAATAGGATATCTGTACTTTGTTACCTTACAACTTCTATCTTAACATCTGGGTCAATTTCTGAATAGCCTTGTTAATTTCTTCTTCCTATGTCTTTTGAATGCAAACTGATCTGGCCTTAGAAACTACAGACCAAAGTTTTCAAGCTGCCAAGTTAAACTTTTCTACCTTGCTAATATCTTTGATAAGCTATTGACAGGTAGGTCTTGTAAGAGGCATCTCCAATTTGGGCTATCCAGCCTCATATGAAAATAAGTAAGGGTAAACAAAATTCTCAGTAATTCATCATTTATAATAGTAAGATAACTTATTTTGATTATAAATTTGTTTAATATGTCTTTGAAATTTACATTTATTTACCTCGATTAAAATGAAATAAGAAAAACAAGAACATGTGTTTTCAATTTATTTGAAGCATTGGTGAGGTTGAGAAGTTAAACTTCGATTTGATCCCACAATTATTACATGCATGATTTACTAGCATGCCATAATACATAATACAAACTTGGAGCCTAAAGGCAACACTCTAATGCCCATTATGAAAATATTAATCTCATTTAATAATCAATTACATATTTGCACATTACTTCCTTGTAGATCATATCTATAGTGCTAAAAGCTCTATATCACAATTGAAAATGGACAGCTTTTGTAAACACACAACATTACAAGATACAAACATCTATATAACTATCATTTCTTTATTAAATTGCATTTGATCAAATTTGCCAATAACATTTAATACTGCTAAGCAGTTCATGACATTGCTAATAAACCGATAATTCAAATTTGATGGAAGCTAAATTGGTAGAAAATTTATATTACCGGGTAATCAAGTTTGATTGTTATCTAATAAAACGAAATTCAAATCTTTAGATAAATATTTTCATAAATACATTTGCACTATAGAAGTAAAACAAATATAAAGGAATGTTTGAGAAAAAAAAAAAAAATTAGAAAAGTAAATCTGAATGTAATATTAATTGAATTAGAAATCATACATTAAACCTTGGTTGGTCATGGTTACTAGAAATCTCCAAAATATTTAACAAACATTGACACAGGTCACCATAATAGTAGAATTTTAGATGAGGAAAGCTCTATGGTTACATGAAAGCTCTTGGCATTGGTCCATTAAAAAGACAAATCAATGTCACGACAAATTCACATGACAACAAGAGACAACTACTTCTAATGCAGTCTGATTAGAATTGGCCAAGCTTTGAGGAACAAAAGTTTCAAAATACTAACTATATTAAGGATCAAACTTGGTAGAGGTTTCTTCCCACTAGGTCTGACCACAGTCCCCTAGGTTGCATGTTCTGACTTGAGCTCGGTTAACCAATTGTGGGCAAAAGCATTCAGTATAAAGCTAGGGGAACATAACTCTTGTTAACCATGCATTTAAGATGATCCTCGCCAAAGGTCTAAGTATATAAGCAAGTATTGGGACTTAAAAATTTGTTCACTACATCCGATTGTTCGCTATATCCTAGTTCGCTATAACCATGTTCTACTGTACATCAAGACAACTCTATTTGTAGTGAGAATACAGTCTTGTCAGATCATTTTTTTCAACTTCCTGTGCAAGTTAAATGCACCCCAAACAAATAAATGCCTTAAGCAAGATAATGACTTTTGCAACTCCAATAAAAATTGCACAGTTTGATTGCTATAATTCAAATTTAAAATCTGAATATTCAATAAATCATCAACTAAAATGGTTACAAAAGAACGAATAAAGCATTGAACTTTTTGAAAATAGTACGATTTTGTGCTTGTAAAATTACAGCTAAACAGTTAAAATTAATGATTTAGTAAAATTGCACAATAAATCATAATTTCTTTTATTAAAGACTAATAACATCAACGAATATGTTTTTGTCGTTTTGATCACACATTGATTGTAGAATGAGAAAGAGACCGGGATAGGCGAGGAGGGGCTAGTGGGCTAGTGGGATGACTAGTTTCGTCCGAGATTGGACTCATCAGATGAAAATGCTAGCGTGGATGCTGCTATATATACCCTGCTTGAAGGTACTAACGGTATTCACCGCCGGAGGTGTACCGACGGTGAATAAAGGGGTGGACCGGAGGGGTCCCGGAGATTGCCGGGGGTAGGCCGGAGGGTTCCGGAGTTACCGGAGTTTACCGGTGGTTTATCGGTGGGAGGTCGGTGATTACCGGTGGAGGTCGGTGATTACTGGTGGAAGTCGGTGAATTCCGGTGGGTGACCGGAAAAGTAACCTGAAATCGGTCGGAGGCTGCCGGAGTGAATTCCGGAGGTGGTACTTAAAACAGGATGTGTTTTAATTGAAAGTAATTCTTTAATGGAAGTTTTTAAAGATAAATATGTACAGGTTTTGTATGTATTAATATTGGTGAAAAAATAAAGGTGAATTCACAGTTTAGTGGCCGACAGTAAAGACTATATATAGTGTTATATAGTAAGAGGGCAGAGAAAAGTACCTAGACAAGTTGTAATAAACTCTCAAGTGAAAACTTAGCGTGTTACTAATTTAAAGTTCGTTTGTTTTGCAGATGCAGTGTGAGCTGGCGGTGGCTGCATTATTATTAAAGATTACACATGGAGTATGTGTTTTGTTGTAAATGCAAAGTCTATATAAAAAGGAGAAGATCAAGGTATATAGAGATCGGAGTCAGACACAGAGTTTAATGACTTTAAAGGTTCCGATTGGCAAGCTTGTGAATATATAAACTGGTAGACAAGAGGTGTCAACAAGTTGAAATCACATAGGCACAAAAACATGATGATATAACTAAGACGTGTAGTTAAAGGAGCAGTACGACTTTGAAGTAAGAAGTGTATGTGCGAAATAAACTGAATAGTTTAAGTAGAATGAAACACCTGTAAATAAAGGTGTTTTAATGAGAGGTTTTTGTGAGAAATGACAAGAGCGTAATTCCTTATAGGCAAATGTGTCCATGGACATTTACTACAAAACGGAAATAAGCCTTCTAACTAATAGAAAGAAGGCTCGGGGGCCCGTGAATCTTCCGATGGAAGATACGGGACCCTGTAGAGAGAATACACGAAAACAATTGAGCATTGAATATATAGTGTTTTTTAATTTTTCAAACATGAAAAAATGTAAACATGAAGTCACAAAACATGTGTGACAATCCACGAAAAGTTCTTGCAACATAGAGTAGAGGCAATACAAGTTCTACACATAGGTTAATGTCAGAATCTATCCAAGAGTTTTGGATGTGAGGGTTAAACGTCAGGGGATAACACTGGTTCTGTTAGCGTGAGGAGCATGCTCGTAGCGAGAATATCCTGGTGGTTAGCTTCCGGGTTGATGAGCTTCCTGTACTCCTGAAGTATGGAGTCGAGGTAGTCCCTTGTCTGCGGGTGGTGGTAAGGGTTGAATGCGGTGAAAGCAGTATTCCGGTACCCGGGTGGGGTACGAGTCACTGGCGGCGACTGCCCAAGGTTCTGTAATAAGAAAATCAGGCATGAGGTCGTGGTCCCAGTTTGAGAACGGAGGGAAAGGTACATTGCCAAGACAGACTATGTAAGGACATTGGTTATGACCATGACAAAAGTTAGATACCTGAATAGGTGTGCTAGGCGGGCTGTCCCTTTCATCAAGGGTCGGAGTACCCGGAGTGGATGGAGCTGGGTGTCCTATCCGTGAGAGCGTCCTCGGGTCAGAGGGCGGGTGGTCTGTGGATTCCGATAGCAGAGGGATCGGACGAGGTAACGGAGCAACACAGGGCTGGACAGTGGAGAGGTCGATGAAGCTGTCGGCCGACAGAAAGGAGTTTTCTGCAGAGGAGTTGTTGATGTTCCTGTTCTCGAGGGGAAGGCGAGGACGTATGGCTATATAGCGTTCCAGTAGGTGTGGGGGCCCCTGGGCGCTGTGTTTGTATTTCAAGTGTGAAACACAATCATCTTTCCTGTGATATTTCTTGCAGCAAATCCTGCACTTGAAAGATGTATTGCCGTGAACAGTGGAGGTGTGCCGAGCTAGGGCATCCTTCCTGGCAAACGTGGAATCGCAGGTAGCACAACGTAGACGTCTGTTGTGGTCCGCCATTATGAAATACTGAAGCTGCTACTAGGTGCAACGGCCGTTTTGTTTACAAAGTGACGTCATAGGCGGTGAATGCCGGAGACGACGTTATGACGTCATAATGCGACGTGATGGAACAGAGGGCCGCGCCGGCCTGGCGCGGGAGGGTGAAACTAAAAGGGCGTTCAAGATCAGACTCTCTGAACACTTTGCAGACATAACTCACAAGAGAGACAAACCAGTCGCTCATCACTTCAACCTCCTAGATCATCTCAAAAGCGATGTTAGATACCAAATTATCGCCCAACTCAGACAAAACCCTGAGAAGGAGGAAACTACTAAAGCACGAAGATCACTCGAGCTTAAGTGGATTTTTGAGCTTAATTCGTTCCAGCCGCACGGACTCAACGATAAGATAGTTGGTTGAAATATCCACTCATGTATTTCACCCACACATTGATTGATTTGATAAAAAATTTCTTTGACAGTCAATGTCATTATCATTATGTAACTACATGAATCTTAAATTGAATTATACAATTCTATCAGATAAATATTACTGAAAGATAAGTGAACAGAGAAATTATTATGTTACCAGTAGGTGTAGCCAATTTCATTTTACAATTTATGAAAGTCTTGAGGAAAGGTACAAAAGCCTTTGATATACTTTGCCAAGATGACATTCATTATTAACCCTTCACCGGCTGAATAAATATCCATGTGGCTTTAGAAGGCATGTTCAATGAGCAAAAATCTTTCAAAGATGGAATATTAATATATGAAGATGAAGTGTGAATGTGAAGATCGTTTTATGAGGTGAACTTTCTATAAACTTCAGCAATAAATAGCAAACCTATATACTGGGAATGATGGTAAACGTAAAGGATGAATGTACAAAATCTGCAAAACATATATTGTGACCTTGTGGAGAATACACCAACAAACAAAGGTTGATAAAAGGAATGCTTATGTAGATAAACATTATATATACTAGCGCCTCCAACATTAATTTGGCAGCATTATATGCAAAAATGGAATGCACAGTGGTGATGGTCATCTCAACAAAAGGGACCATGTATCTACAATTCAGGAATCATACAATATTTCAGGACTAAAATGTTTTATTCTTAAGGCCTTTTTAAATGCTTTCCTTGCCAAAATTAAGGCCAATTATTCAAAGGGACAGTCCAATGGGTGTATTTTATGTGGAAATGAAATTAAAGGGGACATTTCACTTTATGCATATATAATGCCATAGGTACATAATTTTAATACAACCAAGTTGAAATATTTTAGTAGGAGTAATATTTTTGCTGATTTATATTTGACAACTTGATAAAAAAGAGCAAATTATCTATTTTTGTTTTCACAAATACCCCGATAGGACTGTCCCTTTAAGCTAGAGAAGAAATATGATTCCCTTATGAATGGCCAACATCTAAAAAAGGGAATCACTAAAAGATTTCTGAATGTAACAAACCAATAATATGATAATGAGGTCAAATGTCAGTGAAACATGTTACATTCTTATTCTGGGTCCCTTGCACAAAACACTAAGGTGACCAGGAGTTTAATCCTAACCAACTTGAACACTATCACAGAGAAGCAGTCAGTGTAAAAGCTTATGCCACTTGTTCAAAGTATTTGTTATGTGGGGTTTTGGGTGTGTGGGGTTGGGATGTGTGGGGGTTGGGGTGTGGGGGGTTTGGGTGTGGAGGTTTGGAATGTGGGGATTGGGGTATGTGAGGATGGGGTGCGTTTGGGTGTGTGGGGGTTTTGGTGTGTGGGTTGGGGTGTGGGGGTTTGGGTGTGGGTGTTGGGGTGTTGGGGTGTGAGGGATGGGGTATGTGGGGTTGGTTGATTGCTGTTGTCAGGGTTTAATTTACAGAGGGTATTATTAATCATCAGTTATTGCACCAACAATGCCGCTCAAAAACGAAACAATCAATATACAGTTGTATCTAAATCAACAACGATATAGCATCTGATCACAATACAAGTCACATTGTTGATATCAATCTGCCGACATGTTGAATTTGTCGTCCACCCCTTTCAGAGACTGTTAACCAATCATATCATTCAACAGAAACCAACATATTTTGCGAACACTCCAAATCAAACATTACATTTGGATTGAGACTTGAATTCATGGATAAGATCAATGAAATATATATGGATGGACCTTCTATTCAATACCGATTTTATTAAATTACTTATCGATATTTTTTTTATCAAAAAGTGAGGGGAGCTTAATGCCAAAGATTTACGACCTTCATGAAAATTTATTATAGGAAGGAAATCTAATTTTCTGTTATTCCTTGCCCACATAAATAAAATCTGTCCTCAATCTATTCCAGGTAAACAATCTGATGCTCTTCATAAAAGCTCTGGATCAATTTGAAATTTGATGATTCTAACATTCCTGATATCAGAATGTTTACCCTGAAATTATTGAGTAAGATATCAAGCATAGATGTAAGATTTAATCAAGCATGATTCAAATCTATTGAGGTACTTACATTAATAAAACACATGAGATGATTTACGGGCGGTTGTACTGCACAACTTTGATATATAATGGCATATAAATAAAACACTGCAGTTTCTTTACACAGACAAGCAAGACACAATAAATACTGCGTGGGTTCCTGGCAAGAGAGTTAACCCTATTACCCATCGAAACCAGTGACAAATATGGTTATGTGCCATATTCCTGGCTTTTAGCATTGAGAGGGTTAATGATTCTCTAGCATGAGGGCGTCATCATCGGCCATCTCACAGTTCTTGAGAGACAAGAAGCTTTTGACTGTCCCAGGTAAGGGGAGACAATTAATGGCGGAGATGATCTCGCGATCGTTGACCGCCTTGGACACGTTATCCCTGACCACGGTTCTGCACAGTCTCTTGAGGGAGTGTACTGATTGGTTCAGCACTTGGAAGAGTTTGTGGAGGTGACTCTGTTCAGGAGTTTTACCCGGCAGGCGCATCCAGTGTTCCGTCTTGAGCTCCCAGCCGCACTGCACCAGGTAGCGAGCGATGTTCAGGTCACCACGGGAACACAGCCAGTACAACGGGGAGTTCCTGCGATACAACAGATTGTAAATCTTCCTCAGGAATTGACATAAATGGTGATTTTTATTTTACAGGATTTGATATCACTGAGTAACTAAATTTTAAAGGATTTGATATAGATGAGTATTTAAAAAAATTTTAACAATGTAACTCAATGCTACATGATCTTGTCTATTTTTTCTCAAATCTTATGTCTTGTAAAATAATTTCTTTGGTCAATTAGTAAAGCGATAGCTGCTGAAATAGAGATTCAAACCTCAAAGCTTCCAATCTTTTAAAAAGCCTTTCCCCTATTTCTCACACCCCATGTCGGTGTGATTATATGAGGTCTTCGATTGAAGCTGCCTCCACCCAGCTGTTTGATGCAAATATCTTAAATGACCTTCTATCAGAACTTAACTAACCGTGTCTGGGCGCCAAACAGGTCTTAGATTGGAGCCACTTCCACAAGCTCTTTGATACAAATTTCCCAAATGACCTATCAGAAGTTGACTTACCGCGTCTGGGCATCTATGTCAGGTCGGAGATTTGAGCCGGCCTCCACCAGCTGTTTGATACAGGGTGCACACTGCCGACCCCTGATTGACCCTGTGAAGATGCTGCGATGCAGTGCGATGTGACCCTGGTTGTCTCGGGAGTTCAGTTTGACGCCTGCCTGCAGCAGAAGTTCTGTCAACTCCTCCTTTGCGGAACTGGTGTCTGAGAAGATGAGAGGGGGTATTCAAAACAGTAATTTCATAAATCAGAACAGATATTTGATGATCTAGAAATAGGCAGTTTGTGATTGAAATCTGTATTTGATATTTTTTATATGATCATCCTGAATTTGAGATGTTTTTATGTAACTTATTGAGATTAAGCTGAAGGGAGGAAATACAATTGCTTAAATGTAGAGAAGATAAGAAATTTTGGACTAAAGAATATCCTACGGTTGAGAGAAAGGATGATAACTAGTAAAGGACTCACATCCAATTGTTTGAGATCTGTGGAGAGGAGAATACTGTTTGAAGTCTGGTAAGTTGGCGTCTGCTCCGTTGCTTAGCAACAACTGAACCAGGTCTGGACTTCCCATACTGAGAGCCACCATTAAAGGAGACTCCTGAGTGTCTGATGTCTGACAGTTGATGTCAGCTGACGCCTTGATCAGGAGGTCCGCTAGTTCATAGTTCTTCACTGTCATCGATGTATGGAGTGGAGTCAGATCTCGCTTGTCACCAAGATTCACGTCTGCTCCACAGAATATGAGCATCTGAACTATCTCAGGGTAGCCTTCCTTAACAGCCAGAGCTAATGGTGTCTTCCCATTCTGATCCCTCACGTTGATTTGAGCTCCAAACCGAATCAGAACTTCAACACTTGTGACATCTCCCTTCTCTGCAGCGTAGTGCAGAGGAGATTTTTGGGCTTGGTCAACGGCATCAAGAGGAGCCAGCCACTCACAAAGTGTCTCAACCGCAGAACTCTTACAAGCAATGGCTGCTTTATGGAGAGCCGTATGGCTTCCAGTTTTCTCGATGGTCTTAGTAGTAGCATTGATGTCAGCCCGACCTTCCAGGAGTGTTCTCAGAGTTTTGGAATTTCCATTTTTGGCTGCAATATGAAGCGCAGTTTCCCCCTCCTTGTAAGTCCTGGAAGAATTAATGTGGGCCCCTTCTGAGATGAGATATTCAACAATGTCTGCCCGACCTCCCTGACAAGCACAGAGCAAGGGTGTGTAACCATCAATGTCACTGCAGTTAACAATGGACCCTGCCTTTATGAGTCGTACAACGCTCTCAAGAGGTCCGTGGGTTGCAGCATGATGCAGGGCTCGTCTCCTCATCTTGTCTGTGAAGCTTATACATGGGTGGATCCGGGCCTTGATGTTGAGGATGAAGTCGAGGGTTGTGAAGTTACCATTCTTGGCAGTCTCGATGAGGCAGTCTCCGAGAGAGACATGTTGTCTGAATACCGGGTCTACCAGGTATGAGATCGCTCGTTCAGGGTCGTTGTTCTTCAGAGCATCCACAAACAGCTCCAGCGGTGTAACTGGAACAGACTCCATATCTTCTACTGGAGCGTCCATTTTGATTGAGTATCTTCTGAAATACAGGATTTATATGTCAGTTTAAACAAGATATGGTGTGCCCATACAGCCAGTCATTCTTTATTTCAAACCTTTGATGTCAGAATTACAAGACTTACTAAAAATCTCATTGCACATGCACTCATAACTTGAAACAAAGTGGAACAATTCCAAATATCCTTTTTGTATCTTCCAACTTTATACTTTTCCTCAATTAAAAATTTATCATGACATTATTGAAATAATATCTTACAGATACAAATATTTTTATACAAGCTCTCTGTTTATGTGCTACATATTAAAAATCATCATTATTAAGTCTTCTTTATACCTAAGGGACAATTAAGTAGTCAATTTGATGCAAATATCAATTAAAGAATATCAATATGATGTATAAAAATATATCTATGAAAAAGAGTGAAGTTCAGAAAACCTCAATAAAAATCACATGATTAGGGATTAACATATACTCCCCTAGTGCTCATTAATATACAAATCAACAGGTGTTGATTCTTTAACGCCCAGATCATTTATTGCTGATTGACTTGTTAGTAACTTTCAGTAAAAATGTTAATCGAACTTGACATATGTGAATGTACAGACAACTACTGGTACAAAAATATGAATCATTTAGAACTAGTATCACATCATATCATTACTAATTGATGGATACATCATATCGCAAAGAACCATTGGAAATGGGACTCATCATGTTCTTTTAAAAAAAGCAAGGCAGACAGCAAGGCAGACATGTTTACAGACAGAAATACAGACAGACATGCTTACAGACAGAAATACAGACATGATTATTCAGTATGCCCTAGTGTTCGGTTGAAAATAACTGCAGCATCACAACAAAGACACTGACCCAATAAAAATATTATTTTGCGTTTTAAATTAAGATAATATCATAAATAACTACAATGCGACTAAAAAATCCTCATGATAGTGCTTACATGCTTGAAAATCACTTTGATCGCCCGGCGATCCCTTGAAGATTAATATATCGATGGATTTATGGCGCGCTGAGGACCATTCTTCTTTGTTTACGTTTTTATCATTATGTCATGAACAAAAATAGGTTCCTGACAGGTGCGCTCTTCATAAAGAAGATATAAAGGGACCACTTATTAAACCCGGAAACCAATGTATTTTACAGGTGCTTCAATCTTAAAAGAGGGATCTTTTACAATTCGGACTCAAAGACGGAAGTTACTATAAAATTTAATTAAAGTAAAATTGTTCTGGACATTTACAAGGCAATATATCAATAATTCATTTCTTTGAAACTAAACATATTTATGTTGCAATAACCTTAATTATAATGTATGTTACTTTTCATGAATACATTGTTTATAAGATCATTTTCGTTTAATCTCAAATCCAACTTTTTTAGTAAAAAGAAAAGACAACTCCAGTTAACATCCGGTGGCCCTCGTTTTCGGAAACACATGTTGCCCACACCGTTGTGAAATATCTTGTTGAACACTTTTTCAAAATAAGATTAAATATCTTGATATTTTGCGAGAAGTTAAAACATTAAAATGCCTAAGAAAGGCAAGGGTAAGAAGTCTAAGGATGACGATTGGCCAGACGATGACGAAAAGGCTGTCGAAGACAAAATGAAATCTTTGACAGTTGAGGACGACGACGAATCGAAGGTAAATATGACGTTGATGTTTCTTACATATGTTACATATTCAATCACTCAATGGGGTTATTTTGCCCAACCTTTCTCGTATGGGAAGTTTATACAATATTTCAACATTCATAAACTCATATGTTTCAATTAGATTGCCAAGAAACAAGGCCTAGCTGTTATCTATATTTTTGGGCATGATTTCCCATCTGTTTCATCAGTTTTTTATTATTTAGAAACAATGAAGGCTTGATATTAGAAATTGATAAAAAATTGACTGATTCAATTAAGATTTGATTGAACTTTTTGAAATGACCCTTTTCTAACCAATACCATCCATATTGCAGTACAAAAGGCATTTTTATTTACTTTATTTTATCCATTATGTCTGTTGATTAGATTGGAACATAGAATTTGTTATACGAATAACGTGTCTATACATTTGAGCAAACATTTCTGTAAGTATCATTTTCAAATCAGCTGTACAGTTCTTTACTGGGTGAAAGTGATAGGACTTCATGCAACAGTGAACTGCTATTGTTTATCAATCCCTACGCTGGACAATCTAAACCTAAATGAACGTTGAGAGGTATCCAAGGACTAAAAAGATAGTCAACCAATACGTTAGACTTTAAAGATTGTATGAAATGAACATGACAGTTGATGACAATGTGTGCCAGGCTAGCCTCTACTTAAATCATCTTTCTTTTTCGATTTTGATAGTTAGTTAACAAATGCAACAAAATAGATAAGTGCTGTCAATTTCCAAGGGAAATTATAAAAATTAAACAAACATTTTAATAATGTCACTTTATATTTTTACATGTTACACCTATTTTTGAGAATGATTGTCTAGAAAAGGAGTATTTCATACTTGTTTTCATAACTTTCAGGATGAAGAGAAATCAAAGAAGAAACAGAAGAAACCAAAGAAGAGCAAAATGGAACTATTACGAGAGGAAATGGAGCAGGCAGATAAAGATAACCCTGTAGAAGACCAACCTGAGCAAGCTCTGGAGAAAAAACCAAAAGCTAAGAAGAAAGCGGTTCGACATTACAGTTCTGATGAGGATGATGGAGATGTTGATCGAGACGCTGTCGGAGCTGTAGCTGATACAGAAGGTCAGAGGTCACTGATGTGCTTATTATTATTATCATTTGAACATGAGTTTTTCAAAAGATAAAGTGTACAGCTCACTTGGAATGGTTTCTTACAAAGGGTGGAATGATTTCTTACCATCAGAAATATCAATGTATTTCTATGTGAACACCACAATAAGATAATTTGCAAGAGTATAACGAAAGTCTTACTTAACAATAACTAATGGCAATTACTAGATTTGATACTTCTTCACTTTCAATTCTGTTTGATTATTTAGTCATTTATATTTTCTCAGAAGCAAAACCGTGACTTGTTACTTAAAAACAATTAGAAAAAGATTCACAGTAGATATGCTTGTAGAGACAGTATTAAGATAAACGTTGACGGTATAATTTGTCTGGTGTATCATTACACCTTTTTTCTCGCAAAGAATAAATATCCATTTCATAAACTTCATGTATTGTACATCATTGATCTTATTGACATGTAAACTAAATTGATAATTGTTCTGCTTTGATTTTAGAGTTCTGTTGCGATTTTGCCCTAATCAGGATTGAAAAGACTTAGCAAATAATGATGATGTTCTCTAATTTCTACACAATTTTCAGAAGTTAAGGAAGAAGAAGAAAATAAACCCAAACTGAGTAAGAAAGAATTGAAGAAGTTGAAAAAGCAGGTAATTACATTTCTTATTCTTTAAAAGCAAGTAAATATTATTATTGAATGTATTTGTACAGCCTGACATGAAACCAAAAACAAGCTGTTTAGTTAACTTTTCCTTAAAAGATTCGTTTGAGGAAACTTTCAGCAATGAAAACTGGGCATGTCAATATGCGCAAAACTATCATTAGATAACTATAGTCTGCTCTTTAATAGCCCTTAATTAATAGGGAATTGCACTGATATCATGTGGTAAATATCTTTTATTAATGTAGTTCAAATCCCAAAACAAAGACCTATCACATATAAAAGACCATCCTGTCTCAGGGTATGAACGTTACGCTAACTCTATATAGCAAATCTAATCATTTTCTCGTTGAAATTTTATGGAGAAGGTGGCAAGAAAATGATTTGATTGACCATATCCCAAGTCGCACTGTGCAAGCGAATCTAGCTTCTGAGCCAAGGGAACAGATAAGTGGAGTTAGCGTAACGTTCATACTCTGAGACAGGATGATGAATGACCGATTTCAAGTGATTTGGCTGTTTATTGTAATGTGTAATTTTTTTAACCTTTCGATAATGAATAAAGACTTATCTTAGACTAAAGAGATTATCAGATTCTTGTCTATACATCTGCAGACAGAGAACAAGGTCACAATGTCACTTTTAGGGCTTTTTGAACTTGTACAGTAAAATTCATTAACGATACCATGTTAGTAGCACCTTTTCTTGCTTTTTGACCATGAACAAAGAATTGAATTTGGTTATCAATAGTGAGGTTATAAGATTCTTGTCTGTTGACCTGCAGGCTGAGTACAAACAGCAGCTGGAGGCGATGGGAGACCAGGGACAGTTCTCCGTCTCTCAGGCCGAGAAGTCTTCTAAAGCTGCCGTCCTGGAGAACCAGCTGGATATCAAGGTAAGACTCCTCCTGTAATCAAACTCTACATGGTGCACACAGGCCTGAAAACGACCAGGAATTTGAGGTACTGCCTTAAAAAGGCCTTAAATCATGCACAGCCTTAAAAATACCTCAAAAATGACCCTCAAAAGGCATTATATTTTATAAGGTGTTGACTGTACTCACCATGCTCCATTTTCGAAACTTGTTTACAAGGGAGTCGTTATTGTAAGCAAGATGTAAAGTTGTGTTTATGTACAATAACAGGACAAGCCAAAAAATGTGATTTGTCTTTTTAAATGTCGAGAAATTGGTGGGTTTGAAAAAAAACTAGCTTTGGATATTTTTTCTTGGTTGATTTTTTTTTAGCTTTTCCTATTAGCATTAAACCTAATAACCATAGTAATCTGTAATTTTTCATTTTTAAGAAACTTTTTTGTGATTGAAGCTCTCATAAAATATTGCATAAGCTTATATAATTACAAACTTCACCAAATTAAACACATATATGTTATATACTCTGTGTACATAAGTGTAAATAGTAGGTTATTGACATAATCATGAAATTCATATTTGTAGATTTTACTGAAATATGAGCAACTTGATTAAGAAATAATTTGTTAACTGAAAAATACCAGCTTCATCATAAGCATGTTAATCATAGGTTCTTGATGTTATTTTGTTGGTATGAACTATTTTCTTATAAGCATTTTTGGATAATTTTTGGCTTGGTGCAATATTGTACCTGAATCTTCTGTGACCAGTATGTGAACTGCTGTTTCTTTGTAAGCAAACAGGAAAGGAACAGGTGTTTTTGAGAAATTGTAGCAATTTTCCAAAATGATGGAATGTTCAGCTTCAAGTTTTCTTTGATTGCAGGTTGAGAACTTCTCCATATCAGCGCGAGGCAAGGACCTGTTTGTCGGGGCCAACCTTCAGATCACCAATCAGAGGAGATACGGATTGGTCGGACCTAACGGGTCAGTTCTCTTTGTTATAGTGGTTCTCACAGAATGAGGGCATTATCTCATATTAAACATGGCTTAATCATAGCTAGTGGCTAGCCGCGTAACATTTTTAATTACTGTGAATTGATACCATAGAATCGTTTGGCATTAATTCAACATTTCATTATAGGGAAAACTTTTATAGAGGACTTAAGGGTTGTAAACTTGACAATATTGGATATTCTCTTTACCTCTGTGTTGATAGCCTTCTGTATATTTCACCTTCAGACACGGGAAGACAACACTCCTGAAGCACATAGCCAGCCGAGCCCTGAATATTCCTCCGAACATTGACGTCTTGTACTGTGAACAGGGTGAGATTTCTAAACATGGCTTGTTTGCTTTCAATAGTACATGGAGACTGTCAATATTTGGTAAGTTCGAATCTCCTCCACTAATATTCACTAGATCCATGAATCAGGTGGATCTCAACAAAGCCCAGTGTTCGAAATATGTTTTCAGTCTTACATGGCATGGCTTATGGTTTGAATATCAGCCCTATGAAGACATTTAGTATCATTATATGACACAGCCAGTTTGTCCTGCTGATTTTCTACCTAACAAACCGCACCTGAAAGTCATATTTTAAGACTGCATCATACTGTATTTACTGGAAGGATATATCTGAACAAATTGGGTTGAAAGCAAATTGAAATCGACATGCTAGAACCAAATGCAATGATGTACAGTTATCTGTTATGAATGTCAAACAACTCTGTAATTCTTCTGAAAACTCCTAGTGAAAAACATTTAGCCAAGGCTTCGCTAATCAAGTAATACTAATGCTGATTGTGTGTAGAGGTGAAGTCTGGCGACGCGAAGGCAATCGAGGTGGTTCTGAAGGCGGACAAGAAGCGTGTGGAGTTGCTGGAGGAAGAAGCCAAGCTGATGAAGGAACAGGAGGCTGGCAACGTCTCAAACATGGAGAGACTCAAACTGGTAGGCTTGTGTCTCCCTCAACTTCCAAGGCAGAACCTTTCTTGTTGTTCTGCTTTCAACAGGGGAATGATAGCTAGTCATGGTTTAGTGCTGTGAGAAGATCGTAAGCAAATATTGCGCTATATATTTATGATAATTATCATTTTAGCTTTTGATATTGCTTATGTAAATCTCTCTTAAAGTTTGTGAGACCCTGTTCTCCTCAAGGTCATAAGTAAATGCCCAGAGCTACGGCGCAAATTACAAGAGATTTATTCAGAGTGTTTATTTACCCCTGAAACTTGCATGTCCAAATCTCTATGCATATGAGTTGATTTGTTGTTTTCTAAAGGACATACATGGATAAAAGAAGCACGTGAATATAAGTGATATGTTGTAGGTGTATGAGGAGCTGCGAGCTATCGGGGCGGACGCTGCTGAGTCTAAGGCGAGGAGGATCCTGTCTGGTCTGGGCTTCACCCGGGAGATGACGGAGAGATCCACCAAGGATCTGTCTGGAGGCTGGAGGATGAGAGTGTCTCTTGCCAGGTACTCATTCCCGATGCCATTGTAAAGGCTCTCAAATCACAAAGCCCCCTTACTGCTAAGGGCAGTTTTATCCATAGTTGTACCATTGACTTAAATTCAAATTCAGAGCATTTTGCAAAGGTGACTTCTGAGTGATCTACTAATTTCCTTCCATTTGCAACAGGGCATAGTCATGGTAGGATAAGGTCTCTTGTACAGACTCAGTGAGTGTTTAATTATTGCGAAAACCCTTACCTCTAAACCAACATTGACTTATTTCTCTCTTTTCGGAGAGATCGTACAGAGTGTGAAAAATAAAATTTTTTAGTGGTCTGCGTGTTCCTCTTCCTGATTTACCTCCCTTGGGAATTATCTCCCTTGAATTTTCAAACTCAGCTGTCATTCTTTTCTCTGTACGCCGCGAGAACGGTCGTGCTCAGTGTGAATTGATCTTCTTGTCACTCAAGTTTTTGGATTGCTTCCTATTGGATTACTCACTGTGTTTTTCCTTCGGATTACTGTGATTCTCTTGGATTATTGTGTTTCTGAACGGATTACCTGAGTTTTTTGGAAGTTTCTTCTTGGGTGAGAATTTTCTTTACGTGTTCTAAAATTCAAGATGGCTGCTGTTCAAAAGAAATGTGTTGAATGTCAACGTTATCTTTGTAAAGGCGACCCTCATTCACTGTGTTATGCCTGCTGCGATAAGACTTCTTGTAGTTTCACTAAACGATGTCTCATGTGTAATCATCTTACTCTGGACGAATGGGAGATTATGCATAATAATAGATCCAAGCCCAAAATTCCTAAACGCAAGGCCACAGCTAAATCTACCCCTTCTTCTGTCAAGAAATCTAAGTTTCTTGTTGAGCCCACTCCGGATACCAAGCCCTCCGAGTTAGAGCAAATCAAGGCCATGCTTTCCAAGCTTTCCTCAAGTATGTCCTCTATGCAGCAGCAGACAGCCAAGCGCTTCTCGGACTTGGAAGCCAGCCAGTCATCGAGCCGTATGCGGCCTGCCTCCCCGACCCGTGAGTCGGTGGAGCGGGCGGTCGACTCAGCTCATTTGCTTAGCCAAGGGGTCACGGGCCGAGGTCCCGTTGATTCACGAAGCGAGCATGAGCCCGGTAGCTTGACCTCCCGTGACCCACTGCCGAATGCCACGGTGCCTAGCGGCACACAGGCTTCGCTTGGGACTCAGGGCAAGCAGGTGGATCCCGTTAAGCGGCCCGTTAGCACGGGTAGCACGGGTCCTACCGCTCCGGCTGACGATGCTGGCTTACAGCCCCCTGCTCGGGTGGCCCGTGAGCCACAGGCAGATTACATCAGCATTCAGGATCCGCCTATTATTCCCGTGCTACACGATGTCAAAGTGCAAGCTGGACTTTGTCACTCATCTACGGATACGGACTCCTTGGATTTCGGTGTTAGCGCCAAGGAGGGCCAACTTGTTATTCATCCCGATGAATCCTCTTTTCCTCTTAACCCTGAGTGGTCTTTTCCGGATAAATTGGAATACCTTCATCGACTGAAACCCTGCACAGTGCCTATTGTGTCAGAGGAGACGGCCTCTCCTAGGCCTGAGGAGTTAGGAGATTCGGGGACGCTTCCTCCCTCCCGACCTTCCAGACTTTCTTTGCCTCATTCTTCGGTGATCAAGACAGCTTGTAACAACATCAATGACAAGCTCTCTAATCAATCAGGACAAGTGGGAGTACCCAAGTTCAGAGCCAAGGCGGCTTACTTAGTCCACAACAGATTCGTGTCTCAGGATCCCCCCGTTTTGGACAAGGATTTTGCTAGGTTGAATCCTAAAGCCTCTTCTTCTAATTTTCCTTCCATTTCCAAGACAGATGGTAATGAAATCGAACGGAATACTAGAGCTTCCTTGGACATGTTGTCATACATGAACTGGTTTTGTGCGGGTATCAGAGAGATGCTACCCCCCAAGTTTTCAACATATGAGGATGTGACCCCAGACACACTTCAGACCATGAGAGCCGATGACGTTGCCATGGCCCATGGTTTCCTGGATTCTATTTTTGTCGCCTCTCAGGATTTAGCCGCAGTCTCTACCAACACCATGGCGCGCTTTGTTCTGACTGAAAGACAACAACATATCTCAAAGATCCGGGATGTGCCAGCGGATGTCAAGGATTCTCTTCTGTGCCAACCTATCCAAGCTCCGTCTTTGTTTAATGGAGAGTGTACTCGAGCTAGCGAGACTCAGGATTCCATGACCTCCAAATCTCTCAATCTGAAATTGACTCAGGCTCTACTAGGCAGGGGCTCCTTCCAAGGACAGCGTCGCGGTAACCCTAACCCTAGACTTAACCCTCAACCGAAACAGTCCTTTCCATCAACATCGTCTTCCTCGCAGTTCAGGGGCAACCACCAGGGCCGCAGGGACTTCCACCCCCCGCAGTCAAGGGAACAGCCAAGATCCTTCAGACAGGACCAATCTAGGCCCTTTCGGGGATCTAAAGGAGGCTTTAAGCGATGACTCCCACGCCACCTCAAGTCTTCAGCCCTTCCCCTTACGACCGCTTCCGTCCACGGACTTATCCTTACAGATTCCCTTTCCTCAGTCGATCTCTTACTCGCCCGTGGGGGGCCGCCTGGGGTCATACTTGAAGAATTGGGAGACAGTAACCAGCGACCAATGGATTCTGTCAATAATATCATCGGGATACATCCTTCAGTGGGATTCACTTCCGCCAACTGCTGTCCATCCTCAAGGAAAGCGTTTTTTCCTCCAAGGCCAAAAGCTTCAAGCCGCGCTCACAGCCATCGAGCAGCTACTGGAAAAGGGCGCTATCACGGAGCTGGACCCCGCCGACGAATCTCCAGGCTTCTTCTCTCCCGTTTTCCTGGTTCCCAAGAAAGACACAACGGAGATGAGAATGATTATCGATCTCAAGGTGCTCAACAAGTCATTCCTGTCCAGGCCTCCCAAGTTTACTATGGAGTCGCTCAAGAGCATACGCAAGCTGATACTCCCTCTCTCCAAGTTCGCCAGCCTCGACTTGATGGACGCTTACTTGCATGTCCCGATCCATCCAAAGTCACGGAAGTACCTACGGTTTGCGGTCAACGGACGCCGTTTTCAGTTTCAAGTGCTTCCCTTCGGCATCTCGGTAGCTCCTTGGCTGTTCACCAAAGTTACGGCGCCGGTGCTACAGGTTCTACATCTCCACTTGGTGTTCATCCACGGCTACTTGGACGACTTTCTGCTCCGCCATCAGGACCTAGTCACTCTGTTCCATCACATAGACTTGGTCATACATGTCTTCTCACATCTAGGCTGGATCATACACCAGGACAAATCGGAGCTTACGCCTACCAACCGCATCAAGTTCCTGGGAGCCATTTTGGACACGGAGTCAGCCACTATTGCCACATCGGAATCCCGCTGGATTGCCATTCAGACTCTCATCCAGAAGTTGTTAGACCACAACAAACTATACTCTCTCAGGACATGGATGTCCTTAGTAGACTCCCTTACTTCCATCCAGTCCTTCACCACCAGAGACCGCCTGAACCTTCGTTTCATTCAATCCTGGGTGAACAGTCACCGCTTACTACCCTTGGATTCGAAGATCGTCCCCACACCCATAGTTCGCAAGGAGCTCCAGTGGTGGACGTTACGAGTTCATGTTATGACCGGCTGCCCTTTCCTCCTTCCGCCTCCGTCTCACACCATCTACATGGATGCGTCGAACCAGGGCTGGGGCGCTCACTGGCAACAGTTCACCCTGAGCGGCTCTTGGAACTTACCCGATTCCCAGCTTCACATAAACCTCTTGGAGTTGAAAGCAGTAGTCTTCGCTATCCACAGTTGGAAGTCTCAATTACAGCACTCGAGCGTAATGATAGCCACGGACAACTCCACGGTGGTGGCGTATATAAACAAACTGGGAGGAACGAGATCTGCCCCACTGATGCAACTTACCAGGGATCTCTACGCCCTCATAGATGCCTGGTCGATAACAATCCAAGCCAGACACATTCCGGGGAAACTGAACTTCCTAGCCGACTCTCTCTCCCGCCAGAAGCTAATCGTGTCCTCAGAATGGACGATCCACCCCCAGGTTTTGGATCTTATCACGGACAGATGGGAGAGACCTCAGATAGATTTGTTCGCCACAGCACTCAACTACAGGCTTCCGACTTACGTGAGTCCGGTCCCGGATCCTCAGGCAGTAGCGGTGGATGCCCTGTCAATATCTTGGGAGAACCTGGTGGCCTACGCCTTCCCCCCTTTCAAGCTCATACCAGAAGTCCTCAACAAAGTCAGCCAGCACAATTGTATACTATACCTGATAGCCCCGGCGTGGCCCAAGAGAGCCTGGTTTCCATCTCTACTCAATCTCCTTCTAGAGCAGCCGCTCCAACTTCCTCTATGGTGGAACCTCCTCCAACAACCAAGGTGGCAACCGGAGAACGTGAATCTCCAAGCCTTCAATCTTCACGTTTGGAGAATATCCAGAGAGCGTTGCAGGAACGAGGCTATGCACAAGACACTTCTCACGCTATTTCCCGATCCATTAGACCTAGTACCTCAGCACTCTACGATCACAAATGGATCAAGTTCCAGCAGTGGAGAGGAGATAGAGGACTAGCTAATCTGCCGTTATCCACCCCTATGATTGCAGACTTTCTTAACCACTTACGACAAGATCGCAACTTAAAAGCTGGTACCATCGAAGGCTATAGATCTGCTATTGCGTCAGTTTCAGAGCTGGAAGGCTTGTCTATCGGATCGGACATAACCCTCACAAGACTATTAAAATCCTTTAAACTGCAAGACATCAAATCTCCTAATACCTTCCCCAAATGGGACCTGCTTCTAGTACTGCAATCCTTACAACGGGCTCCTTACGAACCGTTGCATGCTTCATCTCTCAAGTTTTTGGCCTGGAAAACCGCATTTTTGATCGCCTTCGCCTCTGCTGCCAGAATCTCAGAACTACATGCGATAGATGTTTCCTCCATTGACTTTGCCCACAGATACACCGCTGTGTCTTTTAGAGCCTTACCTGAGTTCCTCGCCAAGAACCAATCTACGGCTTCAGGACCTTTAGGCGCCAGGGTTTATTCCTTCCCGTCCCTTCCAGTTCCCGCAGACGCCAGGGATAAAGCGCGCCTTCTCTGTCCAATTCGAGTTCTACGATGGTACCTGGACAGAACTCACTCTATCAGAAAGGGTAGAAGACGTCTTTTTATTCCCTGCAAGCCAGCGCTTTCTTCAGAGATATCCAAAAATAGGATCGCATCTTGGCTCCGTAAGACCATCGCCTTAGCTTACTCCACTACGGACCAGGAATCGACCAACGCCAAGTTCTCTCCTCACGAGATCCGGGCGCTATCTACTTCATTAGCGGCCTGGAAGTCTGTTTCCATCGACCAGATTGTGGCCTCCTGCCAGTGGAAGTCCTCCAACTCCTTCACCAGGGCTTATCTCAGAGATCTATCCGCCTCGTTGGATGGACTTTCTACTCTGGGTCCGTTGGTGGCGGCTCAACACTTATCTGCCTGACCCCCTCCCGAGGAGGAGAAAGGGGGGGGCGCTTCCTGAGGGTGCGTGGTCCTAGTCCCCGACCTATCAACGTAGATGGTGGACTTCAACCACTTCCTAAGGTGGGCATAATTCCCTGAAACTTGACTTGCACATTACTAAGGGATTGGAAGTATTAATATAGTGTTTATTCTTCGTTGTGGTGGCGAGTGACGTGGTATAATCACTCTTTGGGAAGAACTAAACCTGTTAAGTTAAATATTAATCCTCCTCATCACCTCCTTTTCCCGTAACCATGTTCGGAGTGGAGAGTACAGTTTCTGGAAATTACGTTTTTTCGGTATTAATTCCCGTTTTATGGGCTATTTTATAGGGAAAAAAACGATCTTTTATTCCTTCCTTTTATCATAATTTAGTCTGCTTAGTCCCCTTTTCCGCCTAGATCGGTAATATTTACCGTTATTCAGAGAAATTTGGACAAAGATTTAAGAATTTACCGTTATTCCTAGAAATTATCATCCCTTATTCACCTAAATAAAAGCGAAATTCTCGCTAGGTTGGGATCAATTGATTAATTAAATACCATTTTAAGAGGTATGGATACCCTCCTCCTTACGTGGTATTCTGTCAATGTTGGTTTTATAGAGGTAAGGGTTTTCGCAATAATTATGAAACAATCACAATTATTGTTAGTAATTATAAGAAAACTTACCTCTAAACCAACGAATTACTCCCTCCCTTCCTCCCCGTTATCCATCTCTCTGTTCATCGAAAAGAATGACAGCTGAGTTTGAAAATTCAGGGGAGATAATTCCCAAGGGAGGTAAATCAGGAAGAGGAACACGCAGACCACTAAAATTTTTTATTTTTCACACTCTGTACGATCTCTCCGAAAAGAGAGAAATAAGTCAATGTTGGTTTAGAGGTAAGTTTTCTTATAATTACTAACAATAATTGTGATTGTTTCATTTTGTGGTGTTCTATCATCTTCAAGTTTCTAAAAGCCAATAATGTACTGTAAATCAACAAATTAACGCGAGCGATTTATTAACGCGAAAAACGCGTCAGACACCAAGGCGCGATAATAAGTCGCGCGTTTTATAAACGCTTTTGTACACTAAACATGACATAAAATTCAACAAACACAAAATAATCAATCTATGTAGCTTTATTGAATAATTCCATATGATAAAAAGAGACAAAATAACAATAAACAAGCATTTCAACATTTCATTCATTCGTTAATCTTTAGTGGGATGACACGTGTCAATGGACGTTTGAGCACTGTTAGTTACCAGTCAGTCTTTGTTTAAACTCAGCCGAGCATATCATTGGGGGAGTAGTACAACTACTAGTCAAGACGTAATCACCTAGTGTTTATTTACCGTATCCTATCGTATATTATTAAAAAGAATCATAAAGAAATTGCAAATGCTAACTTACATTGTTTGTTTTAATCAGATTACATGATATCATTCTCATGAAAAACGAACGTGAATAATCAGTCGACATCTTTTGCTGCATGTGTGTACGAGTAGAGAGATATTTGTTACAAGCCTTTTCATTGGCCCAGAAAAGTAGGTCAACCAATCAGCAAGTCGATTAGAAAACGATGTGTGAAACTGAAACGTGGTTGTAATAAATTCATGAAAACATATTGTCGATACAATATTAAATGTCTAAATATTCAAATATTTGTTAAATATTTTCGATATATTACATTTTCAAAAAAGAAACATGCAGTTAATTGAAATATTTACGTAAATAAATTTCGAAGAAAAATTTGCAAAAATTATGAAAATGAACGTGAAAGAATATTGATAGTTATTTGTCGTCAAGAAATTACGATTGAGATTCCAAGTACTGTAAAACAACGTGCTTTCGCGAAAGTATATTTGACAAAGATTGCTTTGAACTTCGACGATTAAATATGATAAATAAGTTTGGAAATATGTCATATAAAACATTTAGAATGGATAACAAGCCTCATAAAGCGTTAGTTCTTGATAATGTTTTGGGAATCAAATATTTCAATTCCCGATCGCTGATGCAAGTGAAGCCACATACGATACAGCGTGATTTCTGCTGAAATTTAACAGTACGTGAATGATGCGTGAACAATATATTGTTATATTTTTATTAATTTATAAATAGTCATTAAAACAACAACAACAGGACAATGTATTTTTATTTTACAAAAAATGACATCGATGTAAACTTGTGCATTTTGCTTCCGGTGTAAACATCGCTAACTCGATAGTCTGACATCGATCGTGTCACACATCCGAGAATTGGGGGGTGGGCTTTAAACCGAGAATGACCCCAAACTGCTCAACCCTGTTTCATGACACTGATTCGCAGATCAACACCTTTGTCGGTATCCTTTGACTGTAGATTGGCTGCCACTTTGTCTGCGTACCACTCAGTGAATTGTTCTTTCATGATTGCTTTCAACTCGCCATTGACCGACAGATAAGTTGTTGTTACGGGAGTAGCATTGTTAGTCGAAGCCATGCAATCTCGTAGGGATTATAATGTTTACACAAGAGTTAAACTTTCGAACATGAGTAGTTGGATTACCGCTTAGTGACTAATCCTGATAATACCAGTAAATTGGGAGGTGATTTTGTAAACACTAATTATCGCCTGCTCGCGTTAATTAGTACACGCATTTGTGTTTGGTGGACGGCATTCGCGTTAATTAATACACGCGTTAATTTGTTGATTTACAATATCTGGAAAGGCTACAGGTCCACAATTTCTGTTAAAAAGTTGTAATATCATCTACAAATATTTAAATGTCGATGAAGCATCTGGTATCTTCTGTTCCAGAGCGCTGTTCCTGGAGCCCACGCTTCTGCTGTTAGATGAGCCCACAAACCATCTCGATCTGAACGCTGTCATCTGGCTTGATAAGTGAGTACTTATATATGATCCCTGGGGAAACACCTGGATCTATTGAAAAACTGATATATTTGTTTCTTTCACGAGGGTAAAACAGTCTGATGTACTACTTCTGTAACAGTGACGTCCGAGGCAACAGCCAAGAGATTACACTGGTACAGCAGACCATGTTACCTGAAGGAGAAACAAACAGATTTATCAAAACAAACTTTCAATGGATATGAATTTTATTTTGATTGATGACAAGCGTTGAGATTAATAATGTATATAAGGCCTTGATCCTTAATGTAATAAAAAAAATAAATGGATTAGAGATCTTACTCTGAACACTACTTGCATAATTTTAAAACTTCATCCCAGTGTTGGTGTGAGAGGTGAGAGTAGTTGGGAACACAATACAAAATGTATTGATCGTTAGCCAATCAGAAACAAGTGTTTCACTGTAAAGTAAGATAAACTGTCCAGTAGGTCACCATTGAAATTAACCCTTGGTCCTCCCTCCTCAGTTACCTGCAGCTATGGAAGAAGACTCTGCTAGTGGTGTCCCACGACCAGAGTTTCCTCAACAACGTGTGCACGGACATCATCCACCTGGACATGCAGAAGCTCTTCTACTACCGCGGCAACTACAACACGTTCAAGAAGATGTTTGTGCAGAAGCGCAAGGAGCAGAACAAGGACTACGAGAAGCAGGAGAAGAGACTCAAGGAGTTGAAGGCTTCCGGACAGTCCAAGAAGAAGGCCGTCAGTAACTCAAAAACTTTTCAGAAATTTAAACTTTCGGAGGGCCATAAGATATTCCTGTTCATTAAATTTATTACTGCTAATGGCTTAGATATGAAAGTTGCTTTAATGCCATGGTAACTAGATGAGTGCTGATTTTGAAGCCAGTATGGATAAGGCAAAGCTAGAAGCAGAAACAAGTACCTACAATGTTTTTAAGGAGTGGTCAAGCAAGATCATCCTAGATGTTCAGAAGGAGTAGCAGACTGACAGACAGATAGACAGACAGTTTATTCATTGTCAGGCATCAAACCCAAACTACACACACATAGATATATGCATGATATATGACGTTACACTACAGGAGGAGAAGCAGAAAGAAGCATTGACGAGGAAGCAGGCCAAGAACCGGGCGAAGCAGACAGCGTTCGCAGAGGAGGAGAAGCCAACAGAACTGCTGCAGAAGCCAAAGGATTACCTCGTCAAGTTCTCCTTCCCTAAACCAACCCCTCTCAGTCCCCCCATCCTCGGTGCTCACAGTACGTTCTTGTTTCAATTCCTAGGCATTGCCAATTTGTTTAGTGAAGGTATCTATTTATGTTGACATAATATTACATGTGCATGCATGACAACTTGTGTTTGATATGTTGAATTGATTGTTTTATAGCACATTTTCTGCATAATTAAGTCCAGATCTTTGCAGACTTGTATATCTACACCTGCACTTGTCATCTTATTCATACAAAGAATGCAATGCTTTTCTTTTGTCATGGTGAAATTTTCAGATTTTCACATTTTCTGGCAACGGAATGGATAGATGTTAATCTTGTAGATATTTAAAACATTGACTAGTATTTGATTGTAGTGAATAATAATAATTTTTGGATGATATTTTATTACTTTCAACTGGATGTTTGAATATTGCAACTGGATGTTTGAATTCTTATTGGTAAGAAATATTTGTTGTTTTCAGATTGTACATTTGCGTACCCGGGTTTGAAGCCAATATTCAAGACGCTGGACTTTGGTATTGACATGTCTTCAAGAGGTAGGAGAAATACTCAGTTGTAGTCATTCTTCAATAATATATCAGATTTTCACAAATGTTTAGTTTAACTGTTTGTTACTCAAATAACTATCATTAAAAATGCTGAATCAAGATCTCTTCAATAATGTTGCAATTACTGTATCATGATATGTATTACTAAATTTTATTGTTTTGTTTCAGTTGCAATAGTGGGTCCCAATGGTGTTGGCAAAAGTACATTCTTGAAACTGTTAACAGCAGAACTAACACCTGTGAGTTGTCATATCATTCCTCATTCCAACATTCAAAGGTGACAATCTGTCAGAATATTCAGTTTTGTCTAAGGATGTGTTTGTGATACAGAAGAGCGTACTGCGAAACTTATATCAATATACAGCGTACCCTTAGTATTTTCAATTTCTCTCATTACTATTATTGTAACATTGTAACTAAAGCAGATATGTTAAACGATTGTCAAGTCTTTAAGAAATTTTAAGATTGTATGTCATTTTTTGCCTCTGTATAAACAAAAAAGATGTGCACATAGATTTATATTCATTCTTCTTACCTTTATCTATTTCCAGCAAGAGGGAGAGATAAGGAAGAACCATAGATTGGTAGGTTGGATTCGAGGATTTCAATATTACGTGAACAAAAGTTTATAGTTTATAAATATTTTTCCAATTATTATATTAGCAGAACATTTATTGAAATGATAATTTTGTTCTGAAGTATTCTCTGTAAGATTTTCAAAATATTAAACACTAAGATATACAAAATGTTCTTCTGTGAAAATGAATTTGTAGCAGAGGATGATCAATCCTCCATTTTCATTTTGTGCAATGTACCGTATATACATGTTTTGAGGGTTGGACTTCAATATGTCAAAGACCAGCTATCTTGATAAGCTGCCTACAGCAGAGAGAAGTTTGAATTGATTTCCTAATCTGTGTTACAGAGGATTGGCAAGTACGACCAGCACTCGGCGGAACAGCTCAATCTGGAGGAGTCCCCGATAGAATACCTCCAGGTTGGTACAGATAGCTTGGTCTAGGTCAGCTTGTGGGTCTCTAATGTAGGAATACCGGGAATGTAGATTGTAGAATCTCTCCTCATCATCTTTGAGTTCATGTTGATTCGTAGTAGCAGAGTAGAATGTAGAATACCTCCAGGTGAGATAACTAGACTAACTAACTCAGACTAGTAACTTGGAAAGTGGCTCAGTTGGTGGAGTCTCTGCTCATCACCCTTGAAGTCTTGTTCGATTCCGGGTGGGGCAGTCCCCTGTAGAGCACCTCCACAGATAGCTGGAGTCTCTATCAGTGAATAAGGTTGAGTTTAGAATTGTGCCTGGAGGAATATAAGTTTTGAAATACTTCCTCTCTTGAGATGCAAACTCTTACTACATAGGGTTTCCTTTGCAAGAGGGTCTGAGAACTGACTAAACTTAAACTTAAGCTTGTCAATGGCAAGGTCTGACAAAGATTTCAGTAAAGGAAGCAGGGATAAGTTCTGAACTAGAAGCAGAACCCTGTTGAGAGGCAACTGTTCTGTCCGACGAGGGAAACTATTTTGAAACATTAATTCCTCAGAAACCAGTCTTTTTTTATTGGACTTATCAGGGTATGTCAATCAAATACATAAATCTTTCAAAATCTGAGATGATAATGAGTCTATAACACATACTTTATGTTACAGAGACTTTTCAATATGCAGTATCAGGAGACGCGCAAGATGCTCGGCAAGTTCGGACTGGCTAGCCACGCCCACACCATCAAGAATGCCGACCTCTCTGGGGGTCAGAAGGCAAGAGTCGCACTCGCCGAGTTGTCCTGTCGGGCTCCAGATGTCCTCATCCTTGTAAGTTGTTCCAGATCTTCTTCTAATGCTTGTGTCTAGGTTTAGTTGATACAACTTCAGAGTCATGTAATAGCAGTTTTCGTCCTCAGCTGAATTTTTTTTCTAATTCTGTTTCTTAAATTTGGTTAAGATAAGATAAGACAAGATAAGATAATACTTTATTATCCCGGAGGAAATTCGTTTTAAACTAAACGGCCTCACCTATACATGGAACACATTATTAAGTTATAAACAAAGCATCCAAAGAATATGGTTAGTTGGAGACATGTGATGATTGCTTGTATGTCAACTCAGATGAGCCATGTTTTATGTCCTCCCCTATATTGCTGTGAGAGTGTGTTATTCTCCCCGCAGGACGAGCCGACCAACAACCTGGATATTGAGTCTATTGATGCACTGGCAGAGGCTATACAGGAGTTCACAGGAGGTGAGACTACTGAACAATACGAGGATCTTTTCTTGACAAGTACCATGTTTATCTCATCAAATGATGTAGGAAGTTTTATGGTCACATGTAGCAGCCACGATTTATGATATGTAACTTTAAATTCTCATTAGGTGAGAAAGCATGGTAATTTTCAAGAAAAGAAAAAGTTTCTATTTCTCTTATGATAAAATCTTTGCATTTTGCATTTGGATGTAAAGTTTCAGACCCGTTCTGTGTAATGTAATGCCCATGGCCTACCCAAATATTTCGAAAATGAGGAATATCCTTTACAAGGAGAGAACAATGCTCTTTTACGGTGCTGCACTCTGGCAATGTACGATGATAGTTGCAAGACACCTTCTTGTATTGAGGATAATTGACCTATCTTTATTAAATAAAATTATCATAATCATTATCTGCTATCTCCAGGTGTAATTATCGTGAGTCACGACGAGCGGCTGATCCGAGAGACAGACTGTCAGCTGTGGGTGGTTGAACACAAGGGCATCAGCGAGATTGACGGAGACTTCGACGACTACCGCCGAGAACTACTGGAGGAGTTGGGAGAGGAGATTGCTAAAGCACCAGAGTTATGATGACGTGTGAGCTAACAGACACTTCATGTGATAAGACACAACTTGGAATATACAACTGTGCAACATCTAGATTCAAACTACACAACAGTACTACAGACCAACTGACAGAAAAGGTGTATGAAGATCTTCAAAAATTCTTGCATATCGTGGGGTTAGAGCAGCAAGGTACCAAGTGCATAATTCAACATTTCGAGAAAATCGCATTTTAAGTTTTGAGCGCTGAAAACTGTTGCACTGTTTAAGCTAACTAAGTCTAAGTATCCTTGTTAGATAGATTGGGTATCTAAGTATAGTTCGTATTAATGTCAAACATCAATTGAGTCATGATTACTAATTATGCTAATTATTGTAGATGGTACCTTTTGAATGAATGGAATTTGCTCAAAGGTTTGGGGCAGCAAGGTACCAAGTGCCACATGGCACCTTGTTGCCCCGAAACATCACCACTATTTTACATGTGTTTCAGAGCTGCAAAGTACCAAGTGTCACTTGGTTCCTTGTTGCACTAAGTATTTATGCCTCAATAACAGAGTTGCAAAGTACTAAGTGCCACTTGGTACCTTGTTGCACTAATATTTTGCTTAAACTACAAAGTTTCCAAGTACCAAGTGCCACATAGTCCTTTGATGCATTCAAAATTGTACATAAGAATAGAGATGCTAAGGACCAAATGTCACTTGAAGCCTTTCAATTTTCAAGATACATCCCTCAGACTCAGATTTGTAGATCCAATGATTGAATTTTCATTGTTAGTTAATTTGTGTATAGATAATTTGACATTATAACTGTAGCAGGTGATACAAGTTATATACCTCGCATATTGTATAATCATTAACATCATTTCTATATTGCGTGAGTTAAACGAATACGCATTTCAAAGTAATTATTTCATATTGACAAAATAAACAACGTACCAAAATGCATTTACATAAATATATTATTCTGTAGCACTGACTTATGTTGGACAAATCTCTTATCATATTTATTGACTTGAAACATATCATCCCACTCCTTGCAATAGCAAATCATGGCAACCAAAATCCAGTGATGTTAAACCAAGGATCCAAAGCATGGAAGAAACTAATCTTACCACAAATAGTTAGAAAATCCTTCTTTTTTTATGGTAAAAGAGATGTAAATTTTGGTAGTGTATGCAAGTGCTGGATGTTTTGCTACAGTGAGAGATTTCCTCCTTGTGTGAGACAGAACCCTGATATCCACGTCTTCACCTCCTGGAAACTGTAGTTGATGAAGATGAATTCTACAGTCTCTAGTTTAATCTTGATCCACTTGATCCTCAGCCAGTTGACACCCTCTCTCCCAACCATGACAACAGGTTTTTTTAAAAGAAGTTCAGTGCGCATTTGTGCAGATACATTTAACTTAGTTCTCTTTTTTTGCTGTGTCCATAGCTGAATAATGTTATGTTTGAGAATGCCCCGATGTAAGAAATTTCTGATTGAGTTTTTGTAAACTTTAAATTTGCCAAAGGCTGTACAATAATGACCCTGAATGAATTGACTCCTATTTGCCCATCACAAGAATCCAAAAAATATGAACTTAATGTTTCCCTTGTTTTCCATTTAATTCATCCAACGTTTGTCCTGAATTTTGTATTGCACTATATTGCAATAGACTAGCACTGTATTGGGATACGTATTGCAATATTTTACAAAGCAGAAATAAACACAAAAACCAAATTTCAAAACCAGAAAAAAAGTAATACATGTAAGTGTCACCATTTACCATAATTTATACATGAATGATAGATCTAGGTTGTGAATTATGTAAAGTTTGTAACTAAATGATATCTTGTTTGATAAACCCTACTGAATGTGCTTGATGTTGATGACAAGTAAAGTCATATGCTTGCTTGGTTGGATTGTTTTGAAAATGTGAACATGTATAACATTTTGGTATTCCTAATGATTTTTCAGGTCTAATTTTGACATGTTTTGGATACAGAAGCTGTATCTCAAGTTCACATCACTATATTAGTTATTTGAAATTATATTGGGATATGTTTTGTAGTATACCTGTATCCCAATATACTGATACAACGATAATCGTACACACCCTTTAAATAACTGTGGATCACTTCTGTCCTATCGACTTGTGAGGAAAGCAACAAAAAGGCAATTTTCAAGGGTGATAATGTTGTCTATTGAATATGTTTATCATTAAACATGAGGTTCAGTCTTTTTCTATGGCAGTTGCTTGCTGTATTTTATAATGCTGTTTGTATCGTGAAAAGAGTAATAACTGGATAGAGGTGCAAATGGCGTTTTTCTTTTCTCTCTTTCTTTGCCTAAAACAGCTTCTTCTTTCCTCTTCGGCGAGTTTCTCATCAAAATATGAGTCATAAGACTCTAATGGTAGATACGGATCATCAACATCAGAGGTGTTTGCATCACTTACGTCCAACGTGTCATGCATGCACTAATATCAATTGTGCCAAGGAAACTCCTCTTCAGCTTCTGTCTCTGGCGAACATTTGATTTTGTCATCTTCGTTTTTTGTCTGATTCTTGATGACATTAATAACGGCTAATATGCTCATCCTCTATTTGATATGGAAGAAGAGGCTAAATTCAAAGCCTTTTTATGTACTTTACAGACATAAACGCATGTACCATACCCTATTGACAGCGATGTCATTGTTTGTAAAGATGAGCGCTAACTTTTTACAAGTTTAAGAGTTGTTATACCTTGTTTACTGGTATGTAAGGTACAAAGAATAGGAATTAATATATGATTTGTAAAAATGATGGCAACAATATTTATATATGAAAACGGCAACTTAGTGAACTAGGAGCTATGTTTCATATTTTTGAAACAGGTTTTGATATTTTATCCACAATAAAATATGAAATACAGTATGCATGTCGTACTAGATTAATTTGAAATATCAATAAGCTCACTTTTTCTCACCCTTTCTTCCAAACACTACTGGACCCTCAGTGCTGCAAAGTACCAAGTGTCACTTGGCTAAAAATAACTAGGCTCATTGCGTGAAAGAGTTGGGGCAGCAAGGAGCCAAGTGGCACATGGTACCTTGCTGCATCCATCACTTAGCACTTGGTACCTTGCTGCCCTGAACATTTCTTAGTTATGCACTTGGTACCTTTTGTCACAATCAAATATCTCTGTGATTTATTATGATAATGCTTTGATTTTTTAACACAACATAGACGGGATCACAATGATTAACAATATATGAAAAAGTGAAAATCACAAAAAAGTGCACTTGGTACCTTGCTGCCCTTACCCCACGATATGTTCATTTGCACATTATCTTGATAAACCTTGATACTTTGGCTATGCTTGATTGGTTACCCGAGGCACTAGCAGGAAGTGATGAAAGCTGCGAAGCACTTTATTGGCACTCCCAGTATGCACAAGGCGTGTGCCGGATACGCTTGGTTGAAAAGACAGACGAACCCTGTTTTTAATTGCAGACAACTATCTTCTGTCTGATATTCAACAGTTTGATTTTGTGACATGGATACTTTTGATGATAACATATATCAAAATGATACAAATCATAAATCAAACAGGAATTATTTAATACAATGCATTTAACAAAAAATGATGTTTTATCATTATTTGGAAGATAAAATAGAAAAAAGATTCGTCTGACATAAATAAGATGTTTATTGAAGCTAGTTTGAGGTATGCTAATTACTTCCTGTGCATACGCCGATACACTTGATTCAACTTCAGCCTGTTGCAGACCGGGCGTACGTCCAACACGTGACCGGCGTAAATGCCTCTTTTACGAATCAGGCATAGCCCATGATTCTAAAATTGTTATGGGTTTTAATATTTAAATGTATTTGGAATTAAAACTGAAATTATGATAAAATAACTATTGCAAATAACTTGTTGACGTTTTACTACAGGATACAAATCAGAATTGTAAATGTATGTGAACTGTTTTAGGATACTTTTCTTTGATGTGTTTGGAATGGGATGGATTATATCATTAAATACAATGGTAAATGCTTGTATGGTACTTATATTACTGATATGTTGTTAAAGATATTAATATTTCAAGAAAAAAGTCTATGAAAATGTACATTGTTGAAAGAATGCCTTTTCATTAGAAAATAGCATGATCTTTTGTTGAAGGACACATATTCATAAAGAACTTTCATTTCAAATGTTAAATTGATAAAGAAATAAGATTATTTTGATTACTGGAATTTAGTGATTGATGATATTTGATAGCTGGTTGGCTGAAGGTGATATGTATACTGTAAATATGGAAATAAACTCTGGCTCCTCTCCATATATGTGTATTCCTTTCTGTCGCAGTGCTTTCATTTCAAGAACGCATTTTAAGCTTATCTGGCCACAGGGGCCACGCCCTAAAAACCTATTTTCATCTTCTTCTCCTGAAGCATAAGGCCTAGAAAGCTGAAACTTTGTGCACATACTTTTTGACTAGTGAGGATTAAAATTTATAGGTTTGGTGACCCTATCACCCCTTATAAGGGCCACAGGCGCCACGCCCTTAAAACCTATTTTCATCTTCCTCTCCAGAAGCATGAAGCGAAGAAAGCTGAAACCTTGTGTACATACTCCTTGACTAGTGAGGATTAGAAATTTTAGCTTTGGTGGGTCCCCAAAGAAGGGCCACAGGGGCCACGCCCTAAAAACCTATTTCAATCTTCTTCTCCAGAAGCATAAGGCCTAGAAATCTGTAACTTTGTGTACAGACTCCTTGACTAGTGAGGATTAATAATTGTAGATTTTGTGACCCTGTGGCCCCTAATAGGGGGGGGGGGGGGAGATGAAATTTAAAGCCTGATGAGCTACAGAGTCAATGGCTCTATTTTTATCCCCCGCCGCACGTTTAGCGCGAAGCGGGGGATATGGTATTCAGCTCCGTACGTCCGTCCGTCCGTACGTACGTACGTCCGTCCGTCCGTCCCGCTTCTTGTTAGCGCGATATCTAATGAACCGCTCAACCTAGAATCTTCAAACTTGGTACCACTCTTCATCTGGGGAATACGCAGACCTGAAAAGCTTTTGGTGACCTTGACCTCATTTTCAAGGTCACAGCGAGACTTTGACCAGTTTTGAAAATGTTGTTAGCGCGATATCTAATGAACTGCTCAACCTAGAATCTTCAAACTTGGTACCAGTCTTCATCTGGGGAATACGCAGACCTGAAAAGCTTTTGGTGACCTTGACCTCATTTTCAAGGTCACAGCGAGACTTTGACCAGTTTTGAAAATGTTGTTAGCGCGATATCTAATGAACCGCTCAACCTAGAATCTTCAAACTTGGTACCAGTCTTCATCTGGGAAATACGCAGACCTGAAAAGCTTTTGGTGACCTTGACCTCATTTTCAAGGTCACAGCGAGACTTTGACCAGTTTTGAAAATGTTGTTAGCGTGATATCTAATGAATCGCTCAACCTAGAATCTTCAAACTTGGTACCAGTCTTCATCTGGGGAATACGCAGACTTGAAAAGTTTTTGGTGACCTTGACCTCATTTTCAAGGTCACAGCAAGACTTTGATCAGTTTTGAAAATGTTGTTAGCGCGATATCTAATGAACTGCTCAACCTAGAATCTTCAAACTTGGTACCAGTCTTCATCTGGGGAATACGCAGACCTGAAAAGCTTTTGGTGACCTTGACCTCATTTTCAAGGTCACAGCGAGACTTTGACCTGTTTTGAAAATGTTGTTAGCGTGATATCTAATGAATCGCTCAACCTAGAATCTTCAAACTTGGTACCAGTCTTCATCTGGGGAATACGCAGACTTGAAAAGTTTTTGGTGACCTTGACCTCATTTTCAAGGTCACAGCGAGACTGACCAGTTTTGAAAATGTTGTTAGGGCCATATCTCATGAACCCATTAACTTGAGTCTTCACGGGGGACATAGTATTCATCTCTGTACGTCCGTCCCGCTTCTTGTTGTTAACATCAATTTGCGGCGGGGGATATTGTCACCTTTGTGACAAATACTTGTTATTTTCCTGACATCAGCTTATTTTGCCCCTAAAAATGTGCTACTTCTCCTTTAACCCATAACTGTGCTCAAACAAATTATA
Organism: Steromphala cineraria; assembly: GCA_916613615.1. Taxonomy (NCBI): domain Eukaryota; kingdom Metazoa; phylum Mollusca; class Gastropoda; order Trochida; family Trochidae; genus Steromphala; species Steromphala cineraria. Next base: position 28,551,767 of record OU744735.1, on the reverse strand, counting down.
GGTGTTCACAATAAATGGCTCCATGTAGTTTTACCTTGATATGTGAAAATATATGTAAAACTATAGATAATCAGATTGAGAAATATCTACTCTAAAGAAAATATATATATGTAATAAATTTTATTCAATAGGTAAAATTTTAACAAATAATACTATAAAAAAATTAATTTGTTCATTACTTTAAAGATATCCATCCTGATGTGGCAGGGTAATCTATAAGTATTGCTACTGGCTTTGACTACAGGGATATCTCTTCAGCTGAATGGGTAGAGAGTCTGCCTCTCAACCCGGGGTTCTGGGTTCGAATACTGTTGAAGGTGATCTTTTATCACTTCTTTTACAATGAAAATGACCTCAACTAGCCCAACTTTGTATATTACAATTGAGCAGCTTATGATATAATCTTGCAGTCCAATTAAACTCCTATTCTTTGATATGTCCACTCTTTTAGTATGCATTATGCAACTATATCATGAGAAAAATGAAGTGTACAAAAAGTTCTATCAAAAAGTTTATTTACATAACCAAAAACATAAAAACAATCAACACTATATACAATTCAAATGTGTTGTAACAATTAAATCTAACCACAACTGATACATTCCTATTCCAAAAGTCTCTTCATTTGAAAAACCTTTTTATATGAACTGAAATCATTGATCATTTTTACTTTGTTTATTACATTTAAGGGTGTAAAAATTATCTTAATCATAAATCACATTACTGTTTTATTTCCTCTTTTTATTCTATATCCTTGTTGCTCTTAAAAATATGAGTTTCAAACAATTGACATCCTTAGTTTTCCCAGGTGCAGCCTTTGATAAACAAACACATCAAATGTAAAATTTAACTTTTTAAAATCAAGTTTGAATTTAGTTTAAAACTAAAAAGGAGAAAACCCCGGGGATGAAACCCAATTTAGTACTCTGGGCAATTTAGTTATTCAATAGGTATAAGGAAGACTCCAGATCTCTTGTTTTCTAGCTGTTCTTTGTACCCATGCTTGAGTGAACTCTGCGAATATTAGGAATGGCACTTTAGACTAAATATGAAGAATATTCCCATTCCATGTCCAACATTTATCCAAATTAAACCAGGAAACCGCAGATACGGTTTCAAAAATCCTAAAAAGACGCTTTGCAACGAAGACATGCCTTTTTGATGTTTTGAGTAGATCATATTCGAAATTCCCCCCAGGAGTATTGTTCAGAATAAAATCTTCTGTCTTCAGCAACAAACAAACACCAAACCAGATGTCTTTTCGAAATTTCATCACCCGAGGTGCCAGTTAATGCAGTTCTCAGATGATGGGGAACCACTGGCCCAGACGTTTACCATTGCACCCGTCTCGGGAACAGAAGCACCATATGTCATTGCCCAACACGTCACATCCGTCCTTCAGATAGCGCTTCAACCACGAGGTCGGCAAACAGCCGCGCTGAATGATAGCTGAAACATTGAAACATAGCTTTAATGGTAGAGTCTGATTTATCAACGTGTCGAGGAAAATTTTTTTCAACTAAGTCCTGAACCCGGCGATTTTTCATAGCAGGCCTGAGGGAGTCCTACAAGTCAGCGATTATAAAAAGATATACAGTACCAACCTCCGTTTTTGACTGCCTTGGTTCTGACATAGCACTTGCCGTGGCAGGTTGACATCTCTATCTTTGGGTAGGCAACTTGTCCCTCCATAGGACAGTCTAGGTTCGGCTTCTTGGGGTCGCCACTGTCACACACGAAACACTTCAAGCTACACGCTGAAAAAAAAATCAAAAAAGAAAATCAAGTCTGAATAGAGAAACTGTCGGAACAGTTTTACTTATAGCGAAACCTGCTTATTTCCAACTAGGATTCTCACGAAACACTTCAAGCTCCACGCTGAAATGAATTGATGGCAAAAGAAAATCAAGTCTGAATAGAAAAACTGTCTGAACAGTTCAGTTGTAATGAAACTTTGCTTGTTTCCCAAAGTCGCTGAAATATATTGATGGGGAAACAGTCATTCTGAACAGGGCAACCATCTGAACAGTTAAACTTGTAGGAAACCGACGAATGGTAAACGATCGTATATTAAGCGCAGACAATTTTTTCTCTTTCATAACCAGAAAAAAAGAGCAACCATGCCCCCCAAAATAACACATGTGAAAAATATCAAATATGAGAGTTATTTTATGATAAATGCATAGATAGATAGGTAGATAACATTGTTTTGGGTGACATTTGATATATTTCTACAAACAGGACTCTTATCCAATCTTTTGCAAACTTGAAAAAGGCGACATTAAACGAAGGTGCAAGTACTTGTCGTTAGTAACCATAAGATGTGAATTTCATAATATATAGCAAGAGAACATACGTGAGGATACATCCATTAAATAACACTTCATGATGCTATTTATTAACAAGATGCACACATTGAATTGAAATCATATTTATATGAAATGTACAGACCATTCGACGGATTCCTCAGTCATATGTTTCCAAAACGATGCAAACTAAGGTGAACAGAACAAAAAGAAACTTACCAAGAAACTTTGTCTAAAACAAATTGATATTTGAATCACTTAACTAATGTTTTTCTGATATCCATAACAATCTGCTAACCTATTCGTAAGACTTTAAAAAAATGTGTGTCAAATTCATGTTTAACGTATGAACATTTTGCAAATACATGTGTTTTAATTTAATTTTAAAGGAATGGTTAAAAACGTTATCGTAGGAGAAAACGAATAGTTCGAACGTTCTCGTTATTGTACATAATAATATGTAATCTGTATCATATTTTGACACACGCTGTTGTAGTAAAATAAAACCAATTGATGGCTACTATTTTAACATTTCATCTCCTGTTCTTAAACTGACATACATAGACTTTTGCAAACATTTATCTTTTGAGTTTTCAAACTATTTCGAATAGAATCAAAACGTTTTGATAGACCGGTACGAATTCTTTATTTCACTATAATTCGCCCATTAAACCGTTGGTTGTTTTATAAACATTTTCATCGTCAGTAGTTTTCAGATTTCAGATTGACATAATTTACTACTAGGCTCAATAAAGGTAGGTATCTGCAATACATAATAAATTGAAAATTTGTATTTTAAATTTAACCATGCATCTCCAGTAAAGGTATATGTCATAATAATGATCACAAACAAGGAGACGTTGAACACATTTTCTTTGTCACGGCTAGAAATAGAAACTGACCTTCCAGCTGATATGCGGACACTCTACCAATTGAGCTATATATGGTGTAATTCTTTAAGAAACTTGAGAGGCTCTCTTGAAAATTATGAACAATAAGATCGACAATTAAACGAATTGGACCAACATTCGATATATGTTACACAATTGGATTGAATATAATTCGCAGTGTTAACTCAAAATCATTGCAATGTAATGATTTCTTAATGAGTATGTCAATGTTGATGAAACTATCAATATAATCTAATTTGATATATGATTTCTTATTTTGCAATGAAAAAGATTAATGTTGTCACCCAACCCTAAAAAACATGACATAGGTGATGAACAACAGATAAATAATAAAACTGTGGCATACGAAGCGCCGTTAAAAAGGTTATTAATGATTAATTCCACATTTGATCTATTGAAATAATCTACAATGACCTATTTATATATAAATATACTTATACCATTAAAAACATATTGCAATCGAAAATATCAAAGATCTATTTATCAATTACAATACTTACAAAATACCAATTATTACAATCCTCTTGTAAGTATAAATGTCGAAATCACCTACCTCCAGCTAAGTAACATATCACCAACAGTACCAAAGAAAGATTCATCGTTTCTTAACAAGAATTCCTCCTTAATCCTTTCTTGGCTGCCTCAAGTGTCGTAATGACTTCAACGGAAAGGGAAGAAGACGTGAGTTCTCTATTATATAGCACTGTTCTGGGTTCGAGTCTGTTTGGTATACGCCGCTATGTAAAGTGACCTAGCAAATACCGTGGGACCTTGGCGTAAATTAGCCAAGCAGCGATTAGCTTTGTGAGAAGGTTGATTTAGAAACTTCGATCTCGGAGTCATAACATGACATGCGCACTGCGGTGAACTATTAGACGGTGGTACGATAGTTGGCAGTTTCGTGAAAATATTGGCGGGGAATAGTTTTAAAAACTAATCTATAAATTACCCTTGGCTGGGCTGCTAAATAAACACTTTAAATTTGAGGCTCAATCTATGCAATTTGCGGTGTGTTTCTTAAAAAGGCAGTAGCACGTTTTTTTGAACATTTTATATTTTCAGTTTTCACTGATAATTGTAAGTTAATGCTTAATGTATTATTTTGATAGTGTGTAAAATCTCATTACACAAACCAATCATCAATAGTCAGAGAACAAATTATGAGGCTTAACATAAAGTCCATTGGCTGCCATTTTTATGTGAACACCTTTGATTCATTTTGTGGGAAAAAAGAATCGCATTGATGAGCTTTACATTATATATTTGATGTGTTACTGCTTCATTTTGTTTTAATACATTGTCTTTCAATTGGAACCATTTATTTTCATTTTCCTGACATCACCTACTATTCTCCGCTCTACTGCCCCTTTACAGGTTATTTCCATGACGTTAATTGCCACTGACAAAACTGATTTTACAAATATTCTTATTGATAATTCAGCAATAATAAATAGGCAGAATCATTAAATCAGTATAAATTTTCAACCTGGAAATGAAATAGTTAGAAGCTATGTTTAAAAACATGTTAAGGTTTTTAATACGATCAAAACACTTTCTATGGATGAACTGAAACTATCTTGAAAAACAATATCTTCAGTTCTTTCTTAACATCATAAACAAGCAATTTGTGTTTACAGACTAGATGATATCTAACCAAAAAATAAACAAACATCGTCAAGGCTTGTTGACAGCTTGACATTCACAACTGACCACAGTGAGTAACCTTGACCACTGGTGTGGACGTTTGACCATGTGTCTTATTAGCCTTTGATCACTCTGTACACGTTGGCTTGTTTCACTGGCCATGTTGGATTTGTTGTTAATAGTGACGTTGTGGACAGCGTGTTTAGAACAACAACCTGGTTTCAACACCCCATTTCATTTGGTTAGACTTTGTATCATGGTTGAGATAGGAACGGTATTGAGGATGTAGATCCGATTTCAGAAACGATCTGATGTTGATTATGCTATTTTTTAAAGTACAATGTGGTCTGTTTGTGGAGTGTTTGAGTTTTGGGTTCTATAATGTAAAGTACAAATTGATACACATTGTCTTTCAAATATTTCATTCAAATTATGTCTCTGGGCGATGTTGAATCGTTACTAGAGTAACTAAAGTGTACTTGAAAAAAGTCACATTACGATTTCTTGACTTTTACAAAAATATTTGGGTCCAAACTAATGATTCTGAAAAAAAGGTGACTTTGCTGTAACAGAACTTTCGATAGTCTTTCACTAAGGCCTGTCCACGCACGCTTGTCATCATCACTGCTGGGGAAAAGCCTAAACCATTAAGTAGAAACAAAACAAAAATAACAAAACTATGTAAAATTTTAAAAGTATGCAAAAGAACTGCCCTAAAAAAAGTAGTACCAAGCCCCTTTGCAGCTTCCAAACACCTTAAAGGGGCAGAAGCACGTTTTTCGATAATTTTATATTTTAAAATTTTCACTGATAATTGTAAGCTCATGCTAAATGTATTATTTTGACAGTGTCAAAAATCTCTTTTCACAAGCCAATCATCCAGAATTAGAGGACAAAGTATGAAGATTCACATAAAATTCATTGGCAGCCATTTTATGTGAACACCTTTAATTAATTTTGTGTAAGAAGAAGGAATCGCATGGCTTATCTTTACGTTATTTGAATTATTACTGCTCCATTAAGTTTAAATACATTGTCTTTCATTTGGAACCATTAACTGACATCTCCCCATATTACTCACATTTCATTTACAACAGGAATTTGTTTTGTACTTTTTTGAAAATTGGTATCGTTTCTTTTGCCACTGAATGTATGTTTCTTACTTTCACACATCAAACCATCTTTTATTATGCAAACTATAGAGATCACTGGTTGTACAAATGGTATCCTTATCATCAACTCACATTGGCAATTATTGACATAAAGTTTATCATAATTTGATTTTGAAATAAATTTGGGATCCTTTGAGTTCAATACGTTGATCAGACAATTCTCCTCGTTTTTGAGATGCAATTACAGTAATGACCCATATTTTTTGTAAGGCCATTTAAATTGAGTTACACTCAGGGACAAAAGAAACGATACCATATGAAATACATGATAGGTCAAGCTACGAGTGATAGTAACGGCTGAAACTTGGTAAATTTGTTTCCTCAAGAGCTAACTGAACTAAGTTTTTAATTTCAAAGCTATATCTGTTAACGCTTTTGAAATACAGGCCTTTCAAAAACGCTGTTTAAAAATCTCCTTAACTAGACGAGATAGGAAAGAGAAAATGGCTCTTTTGTGTGTTTTTAAACCAACATACAGGCAAAATGCGTGAACAAATTAACTTCTACCCGGTTTATTTATATTGATAACATCTTATATTTATAAGATTTTTACATTTTTTTTATTCCAATTCAAAACATTATGATCAGAAATACCATTGAAAACCTGTTTTCTGACCCCTCGTGTATTTGAACAGTCACACAGTTATAAGTATCATACTTTGATGTTAGAAATTGTGAGTAATTTGCCTATCACAAGGGTTCGTAGTTGCATTTCATTTACAACAGTATTTTGTTCTGTACTCTTTTGAAAAGTTGGTATCGTTTCTTTTGCCCCTGAGTGTATGTTTCACAGATTATGCGATTATGAAGGCACAAATCAATGAAAAGGCAGATACTAAAAGTTTAATCATTCACATTACCACTACCATCATCCACTTTCATTTCTTAGAAAATAACTTGTTTTAGGACATAAAATACCACAACTTTAAGAAAGCGAATATCCAAAAGATGCGAAAAGTTGTCTGCATCAATTTTTCTTCCCTAACTGTTAAATTACGTTTCAAATATACCATAAACGATTTAAAAAACTCCTCTCCTCTCAGGCAACCTTTGCTGTTGGAAAAACGCCGGGTTGCTTAATTTGTCCCCATATGTTTACTATCTTAAACATTCACATATTTTACTAAACCTTTTTGTTTCATCACTTTCTTCCTTGTATGAGTGAAATATAATGTTATCATAATTTACAGCATTTTTAGTATGAAGTACATGAATATCAACGTATATGCATCTCAACCATGGATAAATGGAATATAACAAACAGTTCATATAACATAAGACTTTTTCATTGGTCTAAAATAATAGCTCTACCCATACATGTCATTAGTGTTATGGAAGTTGTGATCTGCTTCATTTATTAAAATAAAACCACCGTCTTACTACTTACTACATGACACAAACAATTGTTAAAAAATAACGAAAGTTCCATATATTTCTTGTCCTTTTCGAAAACAATATGGTTAAAAGTCTATTCAACAATCGTTCAACATTCGCCTAATTCCCCATTCTTCACGTAAATTGTTTTTACAAGACTGCAAACACTAAATCCACATTCAAACTTTTTGTTAACGTCGCATTTTCTAGCGGTATGCCAATCCTGTCTCCTCGTGTCATAAAAGTCGTGCAAAGCATTCCGAATGTTTGTGGGTTCTTTTCACAAGCACTGTTCAGAATGCATTTCCATTGGATGTCAACAAACGTTACCTTAAGATGAAACGTCGGAAGCTAAAAAAATAATCGCATCGAAAATATATAGGTTGTCTGGAGATAAGGTCATGCCATCATAATCATGTCATAAATATTTACTTCGACGAAAATAGATATCTCATATTATTTTCTTGATCTATAAAAGTGTTTGATTTTCTCTCTTTGACATTTTTGAAATGATTGTCATGTGTCATGATAATATTGTTATCTAATTTGGCGTTCCACGGAACTTGATTTGTTATTTAGTTTCGCAAATATATCATTCTTATTTCTGCTCTGTAAAAACGCCCACTCTTTCCGTCCATTGTTGATTTAATATTTATGAGGGACTTCCTGTGTTAAGCATTTGAGTTAGGTATTTTCTTTTATCATTTACATATTACTGCACAAATATGTTAATTTCAACTATGATTGCTTTGGTACAAAAATGAAAGTATATATTATCATAGTATTGAAGTTATTGTTTAATCATTTCCTAATGTTTACTTCAGAGACTTATGGAACACGTTCTTGAACCTGGCACGGGAGAGTCCTATCGGTATTTGAATCTTACTTTGTACCTACTGATAGCACTAAATCTATTTATTGATAGTTTTTTAAACACTTGTCCACATCTCGGATCAAACTTTCTTTATGTATTGTAAGGAGATAACTGGATGGTTGCGAATTTTAATCATACTGATCAAAACAATAAGGGATATATGAAAATATTGAAGTTATGCACAATGATATATATTTTCACTCATCTAATGAAATATAAATGATAAAAGTGCCAACTTCTCTTTTGTCATCCAGTAAATTGTACACATGACAAACACACTGATAAAAAACTTTATATATTTTATATTACTTATATTTATTTTAACTTTATTTGATAAAAGGGAACCCCTACTACGAAAGGCGTTTTCGTTTATGCAAAATGCATGACAATTTCAATGAAATACCATGTATTGCATCAAAGACGCCAGCGAACCACAATGTGTGGTATAACAGAGCTTTGCCAAACAACCTAACTGCACAATGCATGCTTTCCACGAAATTGCACACACCTTAACCCATAGCGCATTCTAAACATGCACGGTTTGCATGCTTTTTCGCGCTCTGCCTTACAAAGACATGTGTAAGACAATTATCAGTTTGTTTGAAGGCTCATGATCTAGTGAAACATCGTGAAAAGCGTGCACTTTGATGTATCATAAAAGTACATTTTCACACGGATTCAAAGGAAATCCATGAAAGTGACATGTTTAAAATTAACATAAAGGCATTTTTTAGGCATAACAATTATGCATTAATGTGTCGGACATTGAAAATAGAGATGCCTTTAAATGTTCCCTATTTCAAATTTTCGGGATATTTCTAAACAGTTTAAAAAAACTAGTTGTTAAAATATTACCGAGATTTGAAGAAAATGACAACCCTTTAGGGTATTTATTTCAATGTTATTTATGAATCTAAACAAGCAGCGACAAAACGAAATGGTTAAGAGATGTTTAGATTTTATTATTGATTTGCTGTCATTATCATCATTATCAATACTTTCAAAATTTGCTTTTATTTTTAGCTTTTCTATATCTAATATTCAGGAATATACTGTTCTTTGAGACATTGCCAAATGCCATTTGTCTCTCACAGCAAAAGTAGTCTGTTTCAGGGACTGAGGATTATTGCAATATATTTAAAACTACTGTTGAATTTGGGTTTTATATATTTTAAGCTAATGCAAGAAATTGTGTTCTATATGACTCTTATACCCTCTATTAAGTTACATATACTTTTTCATGATAATTTGCCAAAAAGAAAAAAGAAAAGAAAACCTAAGATGTTTATTTAGAAAGACAATAGAAGCATGTTGACAGGTAGCATCAAATAAATCGAACTATTTTTAGTGTAATTTGGACATAATATTAAACAATGTTCATGGATTTTAGAGAAAATTACAAAAACCCGCTTATAATTGCAGCATCATAATAGGATAAATAGCCTACAAAAAAAAAAAAGTCAAATCAGAAAACGTGCCTAACATCTGAAAATCAACAAAAAACTCGACAAGTAAAACAGACGTTAGAAGAACCGCCATTGTTCCTACAAGTCAATTGGTAATATCTTTTCAAAATATGACAAGCCAGGGCATAAAAGAACAAAGTTCTCTTTGCAGCATTAATGTTTATGTCCGCTTGCGTGAACCAATCAAACGGCGAGTTTTTGTGACGTAATGTACGGTGAATACCATAGGTAGGCATGTCGGCATGAACACAAGCACCAGGAAATCCTGAACAGGTCAATTCAGACTGCACAAAGTGGACAGTTACTAGCCAATCAACTTCGACATATGGTTAATGTCACATCGCAGTGACATCAAAAGACAGGCATAGAAAGTTTAAGCTTAAGTCAAGATCTGGAGGGTTTGAATTCGAAATAACTTCAAGAGATGTCATAAGAATATTGTAAATAAGTTGAAAAAACCCCATTTGAATGAATATTTTATATTTGTAAAGTACAAAACTGGTCCTTTCAGAATGAAATATAAGGACATTAGTGGTGTAAGAAAATGAATAATTTTACCTCACACTTCTACTGTTTCTTTTCGGTGATAAATTTCTTTTCACAGTTAATCTATATTGATTTGAACACGTTAGCTAAATATGAGTATTTCCAATTGAGGGGGTATAAGTTAATCGAAGAAGTGTTAATGAATTCTTCATTTTAAAGGTTTATGGTTTATAACCTTTTGAACATGACTTCTAAAACGACAGGTAGTTACTATCTAAACGTCTCTTAATTTGACGATTAATTATATTCGCATTACAGCAACCAATATAGACTCTTCTTCTCCGTTTCAACAAATTTATTTCTTTAACGACACACACATCAGTAAATATAAAAACATTTGAACAGTATTTGCATTGGATTGTTTGTTATTAAACCCATACTTAGCATCTCTCGTGCATTTCTTATTCTAAGAATAATTTCCTTGAAAACAGAGAAACAGCATTGCTTATTCTTTTGCTAGGCGTGTGTAACCATATAAAACACTTATTTATCTTCATTGTTTATTACTTCCTAATTTGTCCTATAATGTGTCCTAATATTACATGGACATCATGTCACTCATCAAAATAGAAATATTGAAAAAAAAATCAAATCAAACGATTAATTTCTATCCCCATTCATTCTCGTGTAATAAACTAGCAAAAATGTCAATCAGCCAAATGTAAACATGTCAATTTCCCGCCAATCAGCCTCCACCGCCAACGTTGTGAGACAGTGACGGCGATCTATTTCAGGCCGGGTTAAACGTTGCTTATTTACAGACTTGGAAGAGCACAGAGCACATAGCAAATAGCGCGATGATCTCTCGCAAATAACTAATACTCTTGTCCGACATCTTCTATCTCCCGGCAGATATGCTCGTCTGATCGCGGAGAAGGCTTGATATGGCGACCCTAGCCATTTGTGTCCAAAATATTGGAATTGCATTTCTGATTCTTCTAGCTCTTTCGTCAATTGCGGTCCATTCTGATGGTAAGTGACCCAAGTGTAAAATTCTTCATAATTCTTTAAATGCTTCTTCGATTTTTGCCAAATAAGAGATTGAAAAAGTTTAAGGTATCCTGATGTACTTTTGGAGTAAATGGTTATATTTTCGATCTCATCTATTCTTAAATTTATATATTTTTTGGTTGTATATATGTATTTGATTGTTTTAGAAAAAGTCAATGTTGGTCTCAGGATGCATTCAAGATAATGCGCGTTAAGAAGTAAATTTGTATTTTTCCGTGGAAATTAGTTTCATTGTTTATAGAGTTTAATGTGCCGTTTATGCCCATTGAACATTCGTTAAGCATCATACACAGATGAACAAGTTCATTAAAACAATGATCATAAAATTGTTGTACATTTCAAATAAACTACGTCACCATTTAGCGTCAAAAAGAGAGAAAGACCGATACCAAATGAATGTTTTGGAAAAACAATATTGGGCATCATTCTCATTTGAAAACATGCAAAATTAAAAATTCAAATTAAAAAGTTTAAGAAATAATATCGCCCTTTAGCTCCATACACTTGATATTCTAGTTCAGACAATTTTAAAATGTTTATTTTTCTGAAATGCCCCCGGTATTATTAGTTATTTTTCACTTAACAGGGATGAGGAACATTCAAAGTTTAAGGCATCTTTCACTGCATGTGTAAAACAATTCTAAACATGATTTGAACGATTTAAAGTTTGCTTTGTTGAATAAATCAATAAACATCGTTATAAACTGTTTAGTCTTAAACATCATATAAAGAACGTATGTTTCAGAATTTTATCATATTATCTTATAAAGTAATAGAACAACATACGAATGGTGATTGTCGTTCTTTTAATGAAAAATATTATTTCAAGAAAATTAAAAAGTATCAACATTTTTTATTTGAATGTAATGTTTGCCTGGTTGAATATATAAAAAACATCGTTATAAACTGTCAAGTCTTAAACATCATATAAAGAACGTATGTTTCAGAATTATATTTCAGTATCTTATAAAGTTATAATACATTAAACCTATGGTGATCATCGTTCTAGTAATGACACATATTATTTTAAGAACATTAAAAAATCTCAACATTTTGTTACATTTCATCAAGGTAAAATTATGCATATTTGAATATTTCAACCGTATAAAGTACATCAACAACGTAAACCTTGTTTCAATCATGTCAAATATTGTTTTTAAGAAAACAAGTTAGAAACAATTTAGAAACAATTCAAATGAAAATGTCACGTCGGCACGGTTGACAAGTCGGCCATTTTGTTTCGGCGAGCGAGGTTTTGTTTGCAAATGGGGCGAGTTGCTGGATTAAAGGTTTGAAGCCATTTGGCCAGTCTGCAAAATCCGGCTAATTTGAATCCCTTTTTCTTGAGCAAACCTCACAATGTTTGAACTTGGAAATACACATCGTCCTTTGTGAAAGTTCCAGGGTCGGGGGCTTGGCTGTTGTTAAATCACGCCTGCCTTATATAGACTTACAAACCTACGGCCATGGTTGTGGTATGTTTTGTGATACATGCACCGGAATTAGATTAAATGTAAACTTGATTTTAATCGCTGGTGACTTTAGCATGCTTGCTTCCTTATTTGTTGTTCAGCTAATCGCATACATGTTAATGTTTGCCAGTCAAATGTAAAGGTATTGTTATGTCAAAAGAACGGATTTGTACATTGACATGAGCGGTACACGTATTGCCTATACGTCTCATAACTTCCTGATGCGAAAAATAAAGAAACGATTCGGATTAGTGTATCTGACTATTTTTCAAGAAAGGGCGGGGCATCCTTTTTTACGGCGATTTAACAAGCAAAAGTGATTTGGTTAGAACATTGTGGAAATTAAAACAATTAAGACAGAATCCAAGGCAGTTACAAAAGGGAAAATTACATTTTCTTTTAAATACTTGACTTAAATTCAACCCTTCAAAATCAATATATTTTCCAAATCTTAAACTTGTGAGTTAATTTGCCATTAAGAAATTTTAAACGTATCATATCATCACTAGAATACTAATTTTCATGATATATTTTTCAATCATCGATGACCAATTACAGAAATCAAATAAGGTACGGAAATACTAAATCGTTTATCATTCAATTCATGACGAATATGTTTATTTTATAAAAAAAACCCAAAGTCTCGATTTCATCGTAAACATCTACCATAAATCTATGTAGGGGGAAAATCAATCTTACATAGCCGTTGCAAAAAACAAAAAAACCCTAAAACAACAACAAAAAAACAGTGTTAGAGGAGTCAGACAGGGTTTTTGTAAGGCGCACTTAGTCCACAACTATTTCAGTAAAATGACCCATGACCTGAATTACAAGACAATTTCTCATGGATATAATTAGTCGATGTAACATACTTACAGCCAAGTGCAACATATCGCACCTCCACGTGTAAACAGTGCAAACAATCTGATCTGGAACTTCAACGAAAATAGCAAGCTATTTGTTAACGTAGGGCCCCGAAGTTGTTGAAGAGTATTATTGAAAACTAGATACCCTAGATGTTTTTATCCATTTCGTAATAAATCTACCTCGGTATTACTTATTTCAAAAGCATGTGTATGACATAATGTGTAAAATATGAAAGGTTTACATGGGATTCATGATGTAATTTATTGTCTTTAGTTACATTTCTTAAGATGCATAAATAACCAGACTAATGATATATTTGTTGAAAAACAAAATTATTTATCGGTATCCATAGTCTCTTTGCATATTTATTTATAGTAATTCAAAAAAATTCATATTGATATTTCCTTCTCTGCAGAATTGCAGATGTAAAAATAAATTGATCTTTTTCTCAATAAAATAACGATTTTACAATCAGGTTAAAATAATGTCAACTCCAGTCTCTCTTTTTTTTTAAAATTTATGAAACGATGTCTGTTACAGTATAATGACAGACAGAAATATTTTATTTAAGTGTCATAAGTATGTACCCAGTATTACATATATAGTCCTTATTGAAATGACATAATAGGAAACTTTTCGCAGGCTATGGAGGTCGGCGCGGATTATGATATTGACAACATTCATTCTTGACAGGGTGTTTGAATGTATTACAAAAAGGGCGACTATATCGAGCTGAATGGGACGTTATATCCCTATGTGTGAAGTAAGATTATACTGGGGACCGTTAACTTCACATCAAACACTGCTATACAGCAATCAATTGTGCTGCCTTCAAAAGAAATGTTCTTTTCTGTTAAACGATTGTTCACAAGGTATCTAACGTCCCTTCACGAAACTGGACTTTAAATGATGAATTTGTTTTGACTTTGTTACTTATTCAAGATTATTTTGAAAGAAACGCTTTTTGAGGTAATCTCTCAGCTGTATTTTAGCTATTTCAGAAGTAATGTGTTTTAATTTGTCATAAATCGCATTTGTATAGAAAAAGAACATTACCATTTACAACTCTCTTTTGAAGATAGTCAGCTTCTTTCCGTGGTTGGGTTATCTATTATGAAATATATTTAAAGGATTATGTTTGATGCAGCAAAGTTTTGTCATTTTATTCAAAGGATGATATTTCTAAAACATGTACATGATTTTCTTTCTACGTATTTACGTTTTCTTAATAAAAGTCCCTTTAGTTTAAACAATCATGACAACTTTTTTACTCTTCAGTCAAGTCAGTTTATTAAGTATATGCGGCCATAGTTCAATTTTAATGTGACTACATAGCTATAGACAGGAATGTTAATATAAAATCAGTTTTAAACGCAAACACTTGTTTCATAAAGATTGCAACACTATTACTTCAATTCAATGATTGGTGAAGTACCAAGAACATACAAGTTTCTATAATTTATATCGCCGAAACACTTATTTTTGAGTTTTTTTGTATCGTTCAAATATAAACAATAAATACTATTCATCTTCAGTTTTTCCATCTTCCTACTCATAGCCTAAAACGCAGTATCCGAACCCTTTACTTTTCTGTGCTGCTTTAGTGCCCCTAGAGGCTTAGAGAGCTAGCACAGAAAACTCACACTCAAGGGTCAGCAGCAAGGCATAAAACTGACAGTTCGGTAGGCTTTGCGTAGGAAGATGCAGTTTTGCCTGAATTGCAGATTGTCCAGACAGCAATGTTAACATCAAAACATTTTTGTTGTCCAACAAATCTTTTTAACTGTTAAGTTAAAGAGATTTTTTCACTAATATATGGAATATTAGGGGTTTTCTGTAAGTGCCATACAACTGGTACGGAAAGTATCAACTTAATATTACATTCACCCTTGGCACCCCCTTTTATGCAATTTTCTGATGAATATGCAAATTAGTTGACCCTAAATCAGTACACATGGTATTGTGGCAGGTATTACGACATCTAATATATTGTTTGACAGGTATATGCCATTTTAATCGCCATTAACAATATCTCCTATTTCCTCTGTAAGTAGTGAAAATATATGTTTCTCTAGAATCTATTTCATTAGACATTGTTAAGTTGAAAACACACGAACGCAAGACATGTTTATTCATTGTATTATATATTTCTATCTCCCTTCGCCGCTGCAAAACTGCCCAAGCAGCGCTAAACAATACCTCACTCACTCTATCTTCCAGTTGTGAAGGAGTATAACGCAGCTGAGGGCCAGATCGTGTGTTACGAGTGTCACAACATAGTGAACGGAGTGTATCAACCACACTGTCCTAAGAACGGGAGTGTGGGGCCCTGGACATGGAAGATTAACTGTACTGGCAAGTGCTACACCAGGACAGATGACCAGAACACGGACCGTGAGTGACCACTACCTTAAAAGCAAACACCGGTTATCACAAATTTACTTTTTTTAAGCTGAAGAAGTTTAGATGTGAAGATTATTTAGGAAATCAAACTCCATTTCAATGTTCTATATATCCAATGGTAAAATAGTGACACAAGCCGTTATTATAGGCACTTGGTCAATAAGTGTCTTCGAAATCAAAAGGCAAAAAATCGAAGGCAAAAACATCTTTAATTGCTTCATTTCCACAATCATCTCTGAATATGTAACTAAGTTAGGAACCGCGAAGTTCTGCTTCGCATAAACAACAAGTTTTGAATATTATTGGCGATATTATTGTTTGCTTCTGTCTGATGACGATAAAATGTACTATTAGTCCTCTCTTATGTTCATGCAGCAAATATGCACAATTTGCATTACGTCATCAATGATGGGATGCAATGTTTGTTTCATACAAATTCAAACATTTCCCGGCTTTCCTGTGTTAAATGGATTCGGTTTGTTGACTCGAGCCGTGTGGATGCTCACAAATACACATTCCAGTCGAGCAAACACGCAATGCATAAATAATATTTTTTTCTAAATGACAATATTTTCAAAGAAATTTATCTAAAATATTATTTTAGAAATAAGTTTTATTATTTTTTAATGATACCCAAACAAAAAAGAATTTTTGTATAGATGAAAAGTGTATCAATAGCGAAAATGATGCAGATGAAATGAGCAATCTCGTTTTGAAGGTTGTACCTTTCATCGTCCTTCAAATTTCTTTCATATCACGCTTTGCACGTGCGTCAGGCATTCTTTATGGTACTTGCTTTCATGTCACGTGAAATACGATTAATCTGTGCTATGTAGGGATATTATTTTAACCTGTAACACTCAGTTAGATTCGGTATGTAGATTTATTTCATTTTAATGATTATTAACGTCAAATTGGAAAAGTTGGAAAACTGTCCTATTGTGACCATTCTGATTTTAATCATTAATGGATGTGTTCCACGAAATGTATCTAAGACCAAGCGATATAACCGTTTTCATCGATTTCGGGCGTTTTCGATTAAGAACACATTGATTAAAAGGTTCAGACACTATCAAGTTCATGCCTCAAAGTGATATATGTATTTTCTAAAACGTACCAAGAACAACGTTCGATTCTTCTGACCTATTAACAGTGTATAAAATGGATTGGAAACATAGCCTGTCCTGAAAATTAATTGATCCATTTCTTAGGGGCAAATAAAGAAAACTTTTGAAAAGTTAACAGTCCTGACCAAAAAGTAACCAGTCCTGGCAAAAAGTAGCCAGTCAAGGACTGGCGGACGGGCTATATTTTAAACACTGCTATTAACGTTTTAATGCCATGATGTTATAAAAAAAATCATTTCACTACAATGAAATGTGAAGTGATTTTATGAGCGATTCATTTAGAAAAATATCGATAAATGATTTTGGATAACAAAAAGGATTTCATTCACGGTTGTTTCTTCTGATGAAGAAATCAATCAATATTTGATTTTCTCTTGGTACACTTTAAGAAATCTTCATGTTGACGACAAGACATAACACTTGTATATAATCAAAAATCCTTGAGTGAAGCACAGTGATAAAGTGATTAGACTGCTCGCCTCTCCCGCAAAAAGACCCCTATCCACATATAACCAAAACAGTTTTGGTCCCTTACTTTGATGTTTCTCTGGGCAAGGCCCTAGCACATTATTCTCACTGCACCCAGCTGTTTAAATGGGTACCTGATGGGTACTGGATTCACGGACCAACAGCAGTTAGAAGCTGCTTTGAGAGTACTGTTCTTTCAGGGTTTTATAAGGCGTATGAGGAGATATGGGTACCTCGAAATAGCGCTATTATGTCAAAATAAATGTATATTCCAGTGATATACCGGGGATGCACAGATAATCAGCCATTCCTTCCCGACCCACTCCCGAAGGACGGGTGCTACCCCTTTTACCTCGAGACATGGTGCATCTGCAGCAAGAACGGGTGTAACGGACATGCGATGGGTAGGTGTCAAGGTTGAAGGTATATTTTAGGAGAGACCATGGCAAAGAGCGCCGTCGGGGCAAAGTGACTAAGCGTTATTTCTTTATAATGATCGACAAATGACGTAACTTTGTACCAACCAATGAAAGCAAACGGTATGAAGCATTGTGACCCAAGCTGGAATGCGTGAGTTGGGGACGAAGGATTTCAAATATTCTAAAATACTAGTACATGATTATGCTATATGGAATTGATATGTGTAAATTCGGATATTACATAAAATCACAAAACGGAACAACTCTCGGCCATTCATTGGGTAATTTGTAACTTGCCTTAATAATTTCCTGTGATGTACATATTAATTTCTACCTTTATGGAGCAAAATGAGCCGGGGGAACGCTTTGCCCCGTGGGGTCTAAAACAGCTTAATAGTTAATTATTTGGCGTAAAATTTATGTTTTGTTTTTCTTAAGAATATAACGTTTTCCCCCTTATTTTTAATCTCCTGAATTTTATAGAAACGAAATGAATCATTTTACCTAAAGGGGGTTTGTTATTTACAGAACATATTTTCTCTTTGTATTTTTTTTGGACAAGTTATATATTCATTGTATTACTATTATATCTTTCAATCCTAAACGATAGACTAGGGCAAGCAAGACCCAAACTGGCTGTTGTGAAATGTTCATTTTGTCTTTTTAACCAATCCATTTCTTATTTTCCGTCATATATTAGGGTTTCTTGATAGTCAATGAACTACATTGTAAACAATCTCGTAGTTATAGAGATAGGTATGACCCAACAAGAATAATATTTGAGAAATAATATATATAATATTTTTGAGAATGTCGGAAGTCCAAGTCCGCGGAGTCTTTAAGAATATTTTGCACATCCTTGCATATATTGCCAGAATTATGTTATTTTTATCCTTCATGTGGGTTCACTAGTTGATTTGTATTATCAAGATGATTGATGATGATTGATATTCGCTGATAATACGCGTGTAATATCTATCACATTGTGTGTCTTTTCACATGGGGCAAAGCGCCCATGGCATTGTGCACTTCGCCCCAAACTACAGGGCAAAGCGAATCCCCTTTATCAGATTACATTTACGTGAAAGTATTCGTATGCAGAAATGGTATGCTTAAATTGCATGTGCAATTCGACAGTTTATCTGTTAAGTATTAGCGATATGGTGCAAATTGCATTCTGTTCATGTTAAGGTGCTCTTATATGTTAGGAGGCGCGCTTTGCCCTGGTCTCCCCTACACCATTTGCTTTTTTTGTAAAATTTAGCCTTTGTAAGTTTTCCTTGTCAACGTCCATCCTATAGGTGAATGTTAATAACATATTTGACAGTTTTGTTTCTCTCAAGATGAAGTTTGCAAGGTTTTCCACGAATTGTTTTCATGTTTAAGTTTTTAGGATATATTGTATATCTTCGCAAAAGGAATTCCACATATCAAAATTTTTTGTGTTACCTATTTTTTCACTCCCTGCTTATATTGAACAATTACAGAATTTGAGTTTCGCTTTAAATCTTATTACAGTTTGTATGTAATGGACATTATTTTATCAAGATGCTTGAATGTGTATGAACCCAAATATGCCAATGTGGCAAGTAGGCCTATACCTATTTTGTTCAATTGTTTCAGGTAAACCCGGCAAATTGGAATTGGACGCACATCTTCCGAAAACTACAATAGGTCTTTATAACACTGGGTCATCTTTTACGCATAACCACTGGATATATATCTTTACTCTTTTGAATTTATTTATATCTCTTGTTGAAATGTTATCTTTAAATTAACTATAGATGTATGCTCCAATAAGACGTTTAGCTGTAAGTCCATCCATATTTATTAAAAATGTTTGCTCAACAAATGCTGTTAAGTTATTTCATGTTTGATATTCAAAACTGTAAAACAAAATTATATAAGACTTAGATTTGGAACATGATCATTTATACATGCACATTTCACAGTATTGATATATAAAATGTTTTTCAAATAAACACATCTAACTTTTTTCTTTTTAGATTTTTATCTTCATCGTTCATACCACAAAAATGATTTCATGTTAATAGCTTGTCACAAAGGACACCTTTGTGTCGTTTATCTGACAGGTGTTGTGAATATGGATTTTCGCAACTCTTATTAGTTTAGATTCACGTAGCAATTAAAATCAAAACCATTCAAATTCGTTTCTTATCAAACTTCGGTTTTGTGATTAAAAAATGTACAAGAATCATACTTATTCAATATATTTACCAATTTATCATTTACGAGTTACTACTACATATATTTCGAAATCATTTTCTTTCTATAATTTAACCACTAAGCATTTCAAAGATTACGGGCATTTTATATTGAAGCTTCTTTTGTTCACAAAATCCAAATGTTATTTAAGAAATAAAGTTCGCTCTACCCCAATGTGTTTTGTAATAAAGTATAGTTTTGCCCTGAACTATTATAGTTAAAGCACGAGGACGGTAGTCGTGAGTCGTGCAAGGTTTTCCACGAATTGTTTTCATGTTTAAGTTTTTAAGATATATTGTATATCTTCGCAAAAGGTTATCCAAGTTTATTGTAGATAAATTATAATTATCTTAATGTAATTAACAGTGAGTTGAGAACGTCATCTCGTTCTATTTTTGCTGTTGTCATAAAAGTTGAAGTTGATGGTACCACCGCTAATATTAGCTGACTGTGTACACCATTAAAGGGAGTACAAACTGTATTGGTTGAGCTATATGGCACGTTGCTTGGCAGAGACGGTTGACGTGTGTCAACGTCCCAAATGCTACGGGGCGCCGTGATCTGACGTGGAATGTCAACGTGGTCACTCGACAAGCATGTCGGAGGCAGAGCATTGGTCGCAGCGTTGTTCCCCTGTCAGTTGTCATGTAGCTTTTCAACGACAGTTCATTTCTGTGACCAGTGACGGACATGATACCAAGGGCCCCAACCCCGACTTCGGAAGCGCCATGTTGATTGATAGAACCGAGATCAAAGGTTACTATGGACACGCGTTATTACGAGGGGGCAGCGGGGAAGAGCGGATAGCGTCATTCAATTGTTACGTCATGAAAAAACTATACCTTTATTGTCTGATAAAGTACTTTTTTTTCGATTGTTCTAACCGCTAGGCATCTTAGAAAGAGATTTAAAACCTTTTCAAAAAAACCTTATTCATCATTTCATATTAACAACATTACGAAATAGGGTGTAAAACATCTGACGCATGCGTCGCATTTACTTTTTTTTAACAGCTTTTAATAAGGTAGAAATCTTTTGAAGATGTATTGTTTCTTACACTATGCGTGAATGAAAAAAAGACTACGCACGCAGAGTTATCTCAAAACCTTGTAAACATCATGTCCTTGTTCTGCCAAATATATTATACAAACACAAGATTTTCATTTTTTGGGATTGCTACTTCTAAACGGTTTTGCTTTGGATTTAAGATTCAACAGGTTGTAAAGATTTGTGTCAACTTCGAAGGACAGACAGTAACGAAGTAACCGGAATGTGTCAGATACAAACTCCACAGCTCTGAAGAACAAAGGTCCTGTTGCACCAAACACTGAGGTGGCATTAAGTACCTAAGGTAGCCTTAGCGCAATGTTTAAGGATGGCACTAAGGTTAATCTTAGTGTTAAGTTTTATTGTGCAACGGCCCCCATGTCAGTGGCCGATCGGAGAATCTTCAAGGGAGAAGGGTATCTAATATAAAATGGGATACTTGAAAAATAACTGATATGATTTGAAAGTTTTGTACCCTGTACATTACGTCATCATTTTCATGTTAACAAATGAATTGAGTTTTCTTTTGTATCTTCTGTACAACAATGTATACTATAAATCGCTGATTTAATAGAGTCATATTATATACAGAACCTACCAAACTTTGGTACCCCGATCGCGTGGCCCACGATTAACTTACAATCTTTAGCTGGTAGTGTACATTGTCAATAAAGTGTTAGAAAGCTCTGATATTCTGAATAAGCAGGGACTACGTCAGGGACGCTTTTTAAAATGGATTTGTCCAACCGGAAGTACCACTCGATAAAAGAAAATCCTCGGCGATTGGTGTCAAGTCGTATTTTCTAGCGAAAATTGCATTAGCCATCATGTAAGGAATGCTTCAACATTTCATTCGACCTCTCAAAAAGAATAAATTTCCCCAAAACAAGGTGATGTCCATGGATTTCTCCTGGGCATTTGTCATCACATTTTCTTGATGGCCACGTTTATCAAGATTCAATGATGTCAAATGCATCAAACATTAACATCATGATATGGCCGGAGGAAAGATGTTTCAGTTTTACAATGTCCGCAAATAGTCTTCAATTTCTTATTTGATAATGAGTCTTATTTTGGGTAGTATATAACAGATTATAAAGTACCTTTAAAACATTACCACAAATATTTTTAAGAGGAACAGGAAAACTATAAACAGGAAAACTTTTACTGCGTTTATTTTTGTGTGCATTTTCATAAATACAAAAACATGACAAGAGTAATATCTTTAACAACAAAGCATTGACAAAGCGCATATCATAATACAAAATTATAATACAACACAACAAAAGGTCGCAAAAGCGATGAATTTGATAACTACATGGGCTAGACGTTTGGAATGGTTTTTATATTTAACTGGATCATATAATATTAGTCTCATTTATGATTTCATAGAAAAAAATAACTGAAATATTAAAACTACATATTGATCTTCAATTTCGTCGGGAACTACAACGTTCTTGACAACACTGGTTTTGACCTCTGAGCCGGTTGGTATTCACATCCCACCACAAACTTTGCAACCACCTCACTTTGACAACCGTTCTCAGTGTAGTTTACTTTGCGGTAATAGTAGATTGGCAGACATCTGGAAATATGGTTTGAGTCACAGAAAGCATTTGCGCATGAGCATCGGGCCTCCATAACCATCTGAGGTGATCTCGCGGGGTTAAAGTTCAAGATGTAGTACACAGGGCAAGTCACGTGAGAACGAGACTTTGGTTCGTACGGTCCGTGCATGTAAGTTTCAGTTCCGCTGCTTGCATCTTGATGATGTGCCTCTGTTGAGGAAGAACAAATTTTTATATTTTTATTGCAAGTTTGTGATTTTAGACAAAAGACAATACTTTATTACCTTAAAAGGAATTCGTTTTGGATCACAGAGCTTTGACATAGATTAAAAGTGATAAATAACAAAATGAATATGAGCTTTTAAAAAGCATTATGAAATTATAAAATATGTGGTTTAAAAATAAATGAGACTAAGAAGATAACTGGACATTCAACAATTATTTAAAAGTGAAATGCTTTGGGGTAAAAAAAACGTTTGAGCTCTCAAAACAATTATTTTATAAGTAAATCAAAGCTCAAGGCTTATTATTTTTACAAAAAAGACGATATTCAAATTAGACACATAAAGGCAACATTGTTCCGATTACAGATTGTGTGTATTCTTTTTGAATGTTGAAAATAATTATCAATATTGTCTTGACTGAAAATAGCACTAAAGTAAGCCTCAATAAGGGAAACTTACCTTGTCTCATGTTTGGAAGCAGATAGAACGATTCGTCTATCATCGATCGACTTGAACAAGTACCGCCGTCGGATTTGACAGATCCTAAACACTGAAATTACGAATCAAATCTAATTTAGAATAACTTTACACAAACAAAGCAGATTCTTGTATCATATGGTTCAACGATAAACTGAACGGATAACTCCATGTTTCGTATGTAATCACAACTTAGAGAGAAAACAAACAGCGTAAAATTAATTGAACTCAATTCATTTCAATATATACATGTCTTTTCAAACAACAATGTAAAAAAAAATATTTTAAAATTATAAGCCGTCTATAAAATTTGGCTAAGTTGTGTTCATTAAAATACTTACGATGATAAGGATCAAAACACAGGTCTCAATAAATCCAGCCATGATTGTTGCAAACTTCAGAATGTTTCAAAGTCTAGATGTCTTAAAGTTAATGCCACATATCATCCCGCCTAGCTTATATAGCAACATCCCGACTTTACCAACGGAACTTGTTACAAACAGTATTCCGCAATGAAGGAATAATTCTGATAATCCCTTTGTTCCAAATCATAAAAGGTAAAAGTGAACTCTGCAGTCGAAGCATTCTCAGATAAACTATCTTCCGCTTACTTTGAAAATAACAATCATAAAAGACCATTCTGACGACATCAGTTGGTAGAATAAAGAATCCAACACTTCACTAGGAAGACCTTGATATTAAAAACTGATGACACCTACTTATGATTGAGAAATCAAGTTCTCAAACCAATCGAATCTTACAATTTCTCTGATTCATACTGGCGATTCCATTTCCCTAGTTAGCCCTTGGGTGAACAAAAACCTTTATCACAGCTATTATTGGACAAAGGTTACTTTATTCATTGGAACTGTCATTGATAATTTTATGGCTACCGTTTCTATGACCTATTGTTGCCGTTAATAGTTTTAGACTAAACGCGTGGAGTTCCTTATCGACTCCCGACGCTTAGAAGTACAAAGAGTTAAATACTATTGGTTCGCACTCTTCTAGGCTGCAAAGACTTCGACAATGGCGTCATATTCAAAAGATTACACATTGAAGGTCTAGTTGTCGGACAAGATATTCGCGACTAGCGTTTAGCATTGTCATTTTGAAGTAGTTGGTCATACAATGAAATAAGGCCTTTCTATATCATCAAAGGAACTAAACCTTGTTCCTGCATTTTCAAAACACCACTCAAATACGACTTTTTATCAAAGGTGACGTTGCTTATGATTCAACTAGGAAATCATGATTTATTACAAGGATATCCCATTTGCTACCAATGTCGCCAGCATGGCGTTGGACTGCGGTGCCCACGTTAACTCCTCTTCACATTTATTAAAAAAACCCGATGTCTATGTGATAGATACTGAAACAAATGTATGTTTCAAATCCAAGGTGAATAATTGCGATCAGTGATTCGGGCCAGCAGTTTCTTGAATCTCTCGAGACTATATTGGGTTCGGGCCATAAGGAGAATGGGCTGAAAGTGGCAGAATTTCCTAAACGTGGGTGTGCAACAAGGGCATACTTTAGGTCCCTTACTATTCAAAGATAACGTAATAAGATTATGATTTAGCATTTGGTTTTCAAATTTACAAAACGACCTCCTCCCTTGGACTCGAATCTTCAAAACGGAATGAAGAACAAGAGCATTCATATCAAGTTTGAAGGAAATGAAATACACTCAACGAAATAAAAGACTTCCCAAATATTCAATATCTGAAAATCATATGGATAATTTAATAAACTATAAACTATTTCAATATTGAAAATCGGGGATGCCCTTAACTTATTTTGTTGAGTTTACATTGTAACACTACCAACGTCTTCCTTACCTTTTTGTTATTAAATCAGATATTGTAAATGCGAGATCTAAATTGTTAAGATGGCTTCTTGAACAAGTAGGAATATCTCATGGCTGCTTACATGTAAACGAAATTTGAAAAGTTGTTATAAGAAATCTTCTTATAAGAAAAACTTCTAGGATGTCAATCGAATAAAACTTAGCTTTTTAATTATTACCAATTTGTTCAGTCGTGGTCACGTTTCAACGTTATAAACTTAATAAATAACAGCAAGAACTCTAATCAGATAAATTAGATTTCTATTGCAAAACATATATTACAAGTCTAACAGCGAGGTTGTTGAATTTGTTGTAATTATGCTAGAAGTTTATATACATGTACATGCAAATGCATTCTTAAAATCATCGTGGAAATTTGACATTTTTTTAATGATCAGAATTTTCACATGAATCACAGTTCTTGTGAAATGAAACATGTTTTTTCGCATGCACAATTTTTACATATGTTAGCAATATGACTCTCATGTAATTTACACATGTATGTTATAGAAAATATGCTATGCGTTCGCATGAGTTTTTAGCATGGGTGTATAGAGAGTCATTTTTCTAAACGAAAATGATAATTCTTTAAATTTTGTTTATCACTCGTCCTCACTGATAATTCGTACCCAAAACTAACTCGTACCAACATTAATTTCAAATAGTTTATTGTCATATATCACGATGATAATTGTTATTATCGACATCTTGAAATATTTCACAACATTTCACAATTTTGTATATACACTCAGTATACATTTTTTTCTATGATCTGATCAGTATGTGATTTTAACTGTATATTATTTCCAGTTGGTATGATTTAATATAATGTTATTTATATAATCATCAGAAACATTAACAAAATACATGATGACTGCCACATAGCAAACAAGTTATGGTTACATATGGTTATGTATTTCATATCTCTAGATTACAATTACCTACAATATATTTTGCCTGACATATGAAACATACCAACTCTTCTACTGAAATGAATACCAGACTGAATGAAATACATTACTTCATTAAAATATATATTTAAAAACTTTGAAACAACTTTTTTTGTAGAAAGTTTTGATAACAAATGGGGTCTTCTCTCTCTCCAGTTCTTGAATGAAAATGTAGTAAAAAATAACCCGGAACCGAGGGGCTATGGAAAATAACACCGCGAGGGCGTAGCCCGAGCAGTGGTTATTTTCACAACCCGAGGTAATCGGGTTATTATTTGACTTACAATCCCGCGGAACACTCCTGCAATGGTTTCAACTAAATTTGTTTATATACAATGAATTCATAAACGGTTTAGTTACATATTTGGCTGAGTTAACATATCTTGATAAGAATAAACATTTAGACTTCTTACAGTAATCCCTGATTAGGATTTTAGAACAAAAAACTTGATTCCTTACATTAAAAACTAATTATTACAATGTTTCTACTAAATTTGTTTATATACAATGAACAACAAATGTAAAGCAAAAATTAAAAATCCAAACATGACACAACAAAACTTACACTTAGTGACATGGGTCCTCGGTAGCTCAACTGATAAAAACGCTGCTTTATGACATAGAGGTCCTTGGTTCGATTCCAACTTTCTTTGTTCATAAATCTGAACTTTCTTGTTTTATTTAAACTCAACATTTTACAAGTCCAATTGTTTGCGTTTGTTTACAGTAAGATAAACCCTAGTGCACGTGAACCATGAACACATCGGCCCAACGGCCTCGGCGTTCATGATTCACGTGCGCGATCAAGCTGGAACACTTACGTATTATTGCATCCCCAGACAGGAACAGTTGTCTGTCTGCTACTTCTTTATGAGAACACATCCATCTCCATTCTAAAGTGCTTGCTAGATGCTCCGGGTAGTGTGATGGGGTAAGAGTTGCCAAATCAATGGTTTAGTTATTTGCACACTAAAAGTGGTTAAGTGTACAGTTTTCGTCTTCAAATCATTACTTTTAGGGTTCAAACGGGTCCTGAATTAAAACCTGGAAAACTTACGGAAAACTGAAATCATGTTTGAAAGGTCTTGAAAATGGACATATATTTATGAAGTCACGTAAAGGTGTTGATTTTGAACTTCATTAAAAACATCTATTTATGAACTTTGATTTTTCTGTATTTTTTCAAAATGTTGCGTTTTTCCGATAAAGCCAATACACTTGTTTGGTTAGTATTGATATCTCTAGCAGTATAATTGCAAAATCATTGAAATTAGTGCTGCTTTCAAGTGTATGATCCCTATGCTTTTCCACTGTGATATGCCGATTGGCTTTCTGAAAACACATCAACTATAGTCGGATTGTCTCGTTTTTTGTGTGTCTAGTCCCCGTATTGATATCTACTGTATGTAGCGTTTTCATTCAATGCCTTTACAGAGATTTGCACGACTCTCTAGGTTATATAAACTGATCTCACGTAATTGAAAATACATGTATATGTGATCAGTTGCAAGACAATGTATTTTATTAATTAATGCAGTTCTAAACCTAACGTAAGATGTTCAATTAAGGTACCCGATTCCATAACCATACCGCAATGTGTTCACATAAAAATGGCCGACAGTGCTTTTTGCTTTACGCAATATACGGTTGATTATCTAGATGCTTTACCCTCTGAAAATAATAAATGTGACAGAATATGAAATTAACTGAGTTTTTTTATATCAAAATAAATCCGTGACATTGTCCAGTTGTTGTTACCATGTCTATAGAAATGTCAATGTTTTTTTCCCGAAAATTGAAGTGTAATTTATATAAAATGAGAAAATAAGAGAGGAATTATCTTCTCATTTTAATTGAAGAACAAAAATGAAAGACTGATCGACAAGTTCTAGTCAAATGACAGATGTCTATTTTGATTGATGTGACCTTTGACATTAGGCTCCTTCTTGGATACTGCGGTCACATCAAACCCATCGTCAGTGAGGGTGATTGTGACTGAGACAAAGCACCCGTCAGTTATATATGGAGCCAAGCTCAACTCGCTGAGATCGTCCACGTAGGTTCCTCGAACTGCTTTGAATGTCTGGAATAAATGTCAAAAATGTATATTTTACTAACGCTTCAAATTTCAAAAACCAAATAAAGTAAAGATTAAAACTGACGCTGATCACTGAACAGCTGATCAAAATTACTGTAAAATCATTTATTTTCGCTGGGCATTATTTTCGCGCATTTATCAAAAGTGACATATTCGCGCGGTGTATTTTTCGCGCAAATCATACATTACCATTGGTTTACTTATCATGTATTTAAGACAAAAACAAAATTTCAGCTTTCGAGTTATTTTCCTTCTTTATAGACGAACGGATGGATGGACAGATACGGTGCAATGGCATCAGTCAAATGGACTTTAGATAACATATTCTGTAATCATGAAATTGCTATTATAAATCCAAATATGTATAGAACCTGGATTATCTTAAATTTTCTTACCAACGTGAAATGTTATCAATAATCTACTAATTATTCACTACTCTCTTCAACATAATAACTCTACCGATGTACATAACTTAACTCTTGATTCTGCCTTACTTGCTTAGGAAAGGATAAATAAATATGTTTCCTTATATAGGGAGTGAATGAAAATCGTAATTCAACATATTATTACGGGATTCGAACACGGGACCTCCAGTTTGAAAGCCAGACTCTTTACCGATTTGGCCACAGGGATATCCCGCTAACCAAAGCCAATTAGAACGTTTTTTACATCACCTGTCACACGTGATATTTAGTGTAATTTATTATCATGTAACATAATTTATATGATTGATATAGGAATTGAGACGATTCTCACCAAAAGAGCATTAAATACATCGAAGAGAGCTTGGTAGGTTGTCCAACGTCCTGACAACAGAGTCGGAACAGTGCTGGCAGATAACTTGGAGAAAAACAGCAAACCCCATCTTTTGGACAATAAGGGAAATTTATCAAAATTCTATGCGAATTCGTTGAGTATACCAAAATACGACACGAAAAAGAATATACTTCACGAATTGCATCAATAATAAAATGTACAGGAAGTCAACTCTTCAAAAAATGCAGTTCAAATATATTTAATGAGCAACCCTTTCAGGTGGTTAGGCAGGTAGCAAATATTTACTGATAATCCAGAAGAAAAGACCTCCCATCTTGAAACCAAAAGCCCCCCTTATCCTCTCACCTGCTAGGAATATGAAGGTTTACAGCTCCAGTCGGACTCCAAGCGTACCAGGAGGCAGAACTTCCAGCTTTCTGAAAAAGTTAAAATAAAATATATATTTTGACAAGATAAGAGTATCCGCTTATTTAATCAAAAAAGAGATTTGTACAAATACCAATGTGGATTGAATAAGTGTGCATATTTTTTTGAGTTCTGGTAAAAGTGATCGACGTATTGAAAATGATACGCAAAAATGAAATATTAGAGGGACGACGGGAATATTTCTAACATGTGTCATTCAATATAAAATTGTTGGGATATTCAATCAAACCCTTTACAAATATTTGAATAAGAAATAAAACATACATGTATTTGGTTCAGGGTTTAAAAATTGTTATCCTACCTCATGTAAGAATCTCGATCTTTGATTGGTTCACGTGACCCTGGATAATATAAGTTATAACATTGCATAGCGGGTTCCTAGGTATTTATCATTCCCGCGAAAGGTTTTATGCAACGAGCGGAACGCGAGTTGCATAAAACCTTTCAAGGGAATATTAAATACCGATGTAACCCGCTATGCAATGTTATAACGTATTTATCTTACCGAATGTTAAAACACAACGCATATTTAAAAAGGTTAAAAACTGCTGAGGCACATGACAAAGGTCAGGGTCAGAAACCGAAAGTGTTGTTTTGAAAACTACATCATCAATCGTGTCAGTGCCTCGCTTAGTCAGATGAATTTCGTGACAGTTCTTGAAGCATAATTTCGATGTTAAACAACTTCCCTTGCAAGACACACAAGGAAACAGTGAGTGAATACTGATATTTCGAATAAATGTGAACCGATTCTCATATTCAATGATCAAGAAAGCCGCGATACAATATTAACATTTTTTTCGACGAGAAACATTTTAAACACCAAATCTTAGATTAATAAGGTTATTATGGCAATATGCATGTATGTTTATTTGCATTTATATAGCTTGCAAATACTTTGACCAAATAAAGTTACATATTATTTGAGCTTTTTCATGGCGGGGTATAAATAAGTTCAATTTGCACGCTTTTTTCGTGATTGGTTCATGGCGGGGTATAAATAATTTATCCTCCCGCTCGTTGCATAAAACCTCTCGCGGGAATAATAAATACCTATGCAACCCGCTATGCAATGTTATAACTTATAGTATATCGCCCAATCTGGTTGTAACAATTGGCCAGCCCGACGGAAATATTCCACTTGCATAAATACCTTTCCGTAGGTTCCATTTGGTAAAGTTTCCAAGTCGTATCTGGGCCTGCAAGAAATAACAGCTTAATTTATAGGTAGGCATATGTCAAAGGCAGTTTGATTATTCAATACAACAGAAAGGTGCATTAACAATACACTTTATGTTTAAGGTGTTTTCTTTGCCAAATATGTTGATGGTTTTACCAAAACAGAATGAGAAAGTACATTGTAAGTGATGATATTACACTCAGTCTGATTAAAAGCATCCTAGTTCGGAGAAATAAAAGTCTTAAGATATTCACTCTATCGAGAATCGAACTTGTTATTTCGATAGGTTTTTTCCTCTCCACGGAGTCCAACCGCAGCCCTGTAGGTAGCAGGTTTACCAATGCTTACCAATCACAAATTGTGCCTAATTAGAGCAATTTTGACTTGTCATTAATCATTAGTAAAATACGGATTATATATTTAGTTTTTCTTTGATTTCATCCAAAAAAATAGAATTGCGCTCTTTATGATGTGGATCAAGATACCTTGTAATCAAGATTCCTTGTAATAAGGAATCAAAGCTGATAATCGCCAGGTCAAAAAAGTTATAGATAAAACATGATCCAAATGTATTGTTAGGAATAAAAGAGTAAACCTGCGGGATTGTGCACAAGGGCCTACGCCCGTGGGCAAATCGCGAGAACGAATATCCTTAACTCTTAATGATGTCATCGGATCATTAATTAGAAGTTAGAAGTTAGCAGATGAGCGATACCTGGCCAGTTCCATGAACCACATCTCCCCCTCTGTAGCTGGTCCAGGACTCCTCGTCGTGTTCTCACTCAGCTTGGAGAATGGAAAGGAAATCTCCACAGACCAAAACGTAGCTACAACATCCAGAATGATCAACAGAGGTTCATCAACATTAACCGGGACAACTTATAGAAATAAAATATCCATATTCTGTAATTTAGGCTTACTTTTGTTGTTTTATTTCCCTTCTTTCATTTTCCCTGTTATAGTTACAAATTCCACACAAAGAGACGAGATGACGAATTTAACACCCCTACTACACTGAGACATGTAACTACAGTTACCCCTACCAAAGACAGCGGAGAGGAAAACTTCACCGATTGTGAGTTATTTTCAAATACATTTCACATCAGTAATAAGATATTTTCAAACATATTTTTGCCCATCGATGCCTCAAGACTTATCCTACTCACATATACAGATTATATTATTGTTTGTTAAGGATATAATGTATCTAAATGCCAAGAGAAGGGGGAGGTGATTTGGTTTTTATTGATAAGAAGTTCTTTATTGTAAAATTCACGACGTTTAAGGATGTATGCCATCTCCTTATCAGGTCGGATGTCGGGCTCGCCGATCTGAGGGTGTGGAATAACAATATAGACCGCATACATGTATATAATCTTTTCATAGCCGAGAAAACATATAAGTAGTTATGAGGATACATTATTTGACAGAAAAAGTCGTTACAATACAAACATGATGGGACATTAAGTTGGAGTTGTAAACTAAACACAAACCCTTTTACCTTTCTGACGTATTGCCATCGTGATTGGTAATGTATTAAATGTTGGATTTACAATAATAATGTTTTGAATCAATTCCTGATTGCATTTTTATTCGTGATGATCATAAGAGGTACTGTCAAAACCTCTAAAGTTCTCATTTCAAACGAATTTGGAATATCATGATTACATTAAATGTATTCTTGTGACAAGAGTTCATTTTTAACATTCCAGAATCTTCCATAAAATCTACCACAAATGGTTGTGAAACTCGTTGCTAATTGGCTACTGCAACAAATCTGTTCACTATGCGCAATGACAATAACAAGTGTTGCCGAGCAGCAACATTGAATGAGTGAATAGATATGAGGATGTGATGAAAATAATGACTGTTCATACTATACTAGTACCTTCTGAAGAATCTGTAATCAAACCCACCTGGTATTGAAGCGTTGTTGACAGCCCCATCAGTGTAGGTTCCCTTCCTGGATATACCTTCCCAGTCTTTCCAGTCTCCCCCGTCCAGGTACGCCTTTATAGGTATTCATTTAAGTTAATAAACATCCCCATTGTATGTACTGATTTATTATTTGATAATGTTCAATAGCAAAATCAATTGGTCAACAGGTCTGAGGTTTGCCGTATTGGTCAATTTTCAAGTCCGAGGTTTGCCGTTCGGTCAAGATTCAGGTCCGAGGTTTGCCGTATTGGTCAATTTTCAGGTCTGACGTTTGCCGTATAGGTCAAGTTTTAGGTCCGAGGTTTGCCTTATTGGTCAGGATTCAGGTCCGACGCTGCCGTATTGGTCAAGTTTTAAGTCCGAAGTTTTCGGTGGTGGTCATGTTTCCGTCCCGAGCTTTGTCGTATTGGTCAAGTTTCAGGTCCGAAGTCTGCCGTATTGGTCAAGTAAGATTGTCCGAGCTCGGGGTCTTTCGTATTGGTCAAGCATCAATTCCGAAGTCTGCCGTATTGGTCAAGTAACAAATTCAGGATTTGCCGGTCAGAGACGGTCAAAGGTCAGAGGTGAAGCCAAGAGCTATTTCAGCATACCAAGATCAAAGGCCCTCTTTAATACATTAGTGCCATTACATCGTAAGTTTATTGAAAGAGGTAATATATGGATAAATGTACGAGACAGAAATTTAGTAACTGAACTGCAAACCAATGACATTGAGCTCTTTTGTTACTGCCAGGATAATTGAGTCGGCAACAAGGCCACTGTGGAGTAACGAAAGAACCTTCAGGATAATTTAGCCAATACAGACAAACCTGGCTAACATAGGAATACTTGTCAATGATGGGAAAATGGGCCATGGGAGAAGCTCCAGACACATGTCTAAAGCCCTTATCTATAGTCCCGCCGGAAATGGCTAGATATTTCGAAAGCGGTCCAAAGTAATAACACACTCACTCATTCACCCAAATCTATCGCCTCAAAACGTTATTAGTGGTGTCTGATATCATACTTCATTTTATATCACGACCCTGTAATATTTTTTGTATTGAAATCCTTAAAGGTACTCAAGACAATAAGTAATCTAACTAAGTTTAGATCAGCAAATTGTTATATAAGTAATACTGTTGATCTCAGATTGACCGATAAGGAGGGCTGTCCCGCTGAACTCATCAGATACTCGGTCAGTCCGAAAAAATGCCCTATATCACTGGAGGTCAACGGCCCAACCTCACTTTTTTCGAAATAGATGCTGTATGGAGTTTATCTTACTTCGGAAAACACCGGAACTTGGGCAAACACAGTAAACGTAGGCCAATTTGGTAAAAAAAGACCAATACAGTGAAAAGGGTCAATATTGTAAAATTGGTAGAAGTGGCTTATGCAGGAGTAGAAAACAGTCTAACAATGTATGGGGGGGGGGGGGGGGGGGGGGGTTCATTCACTGTAACTTTAACTATGTCAGTGTTTCTCGTAATAAAATTGGAAATTTATCAATGTTAAAGAAACTTAAAAAATATTACTGAATCGATATGCTAATCCTTTTATCATAGCTGCATTTCATGCAATTCTTGAATTCATTCGAAAACTGCAGCGTGTAACACACCAAATCCATACTTCTAATTGCTTATAGGAGGTGTGTGGGAATATGGGAAAATCGTTATCTGTTACCTTGTTTTGTCAATCAATACAAAATTACATTTGAAACTACTGAGGGTAAAATGAAAACTTACCCTTGACATGATAAGATCCCACGTGGTACCCAAAGCATTTATCTCTATTTCCTTGTACCTATGAACCAACATACGAAACTGTAATGTCACTTGTTCTTGAAAATTCCCACGCAAGCGATCAATCGCGTCTATCTCTGCAATATTCAAACCTGACGGTCTAGCGCCAAAATTCGGAAAGAATTTCGCGGTTTTTGAACTATCGGAAACTCGAGGGAGACACAGATAGGCTTGAGGAAATTCTGAAAGGCCTACACTAGAATGTAGAAGTAGATTGAATTATTAAATTAAATATCATCAAATAGTGATACTCAATGAGGTGAGGCGAGGTGATTCGGGGTTTAATGTCGCGTTCAAGAGTATTTCACTAACATCGCGGCTGCTATAGTGTTATAGGGTGAAATGAAAACTCACCCTTGTATAGTGTTATTTCAAGGAGAAAACCGGCTAGAACTAGCGAACAATGGGTTGTACTGCGCTTAAATTCAACGAAGCATTGCACCCAAACATTACCTGGCGGGATTCGAACCCCAGGCAGCTTGTTCCGAACGCGTTAACCACTGTGCTATCCCGTAAATGAAAAGAATTTACAAACTTGTAATTTTTTTTACAAACTACGCGGCAAAAGAAAGTACAGGTTCGAAAAATGTGTTTTTGGAAAAACCAGCAAACAGGCAGGACCAAGGACAAGCCCACAACCTGGAGACCATGTGTTACAACACACAGGAAGATCTACACATACGACGGATTGACCTGCGCAACCGATTCTTAAAGGGGGTCTGCAACCCGAATTTCCAACTTCCAGAGTTTTACTAGCAGGGCCCCGAAAGAGTCGTAAATGGTGGGTAGGTTGGTTCTGAACCGCATACAGCTGACAGCCAGTACCAAGTTTGTATCACTTGACTCCCCTTACCCATCTGGACGCTCTCATTAACGATAGTCAATAAGGTTTCACAAGCTAGGTTGTTGATTCCCTTTAACTGCCGCGTCAACGGCAGCAACAACCCCAAGATTCGCATCAGTCAACGTACAGCACTACGGAGAGTTTGTTCTGCAGGTATAAAACCTTACCGTCACTTCAGAGACTTAAATTCGATAGCGTCACAATTTTCCTTTTCTGCCATTTCCTGCCTGTTCTCCCGACATGAACCACAAAGAGCAACTATGGGACCATTGTGACAGACAAATAAGAAACCGTCATTGGTCGCCTGTGACGATAATTGAGATGGGAATGCCTCGAAGGGAAGAATTGCAAATATTTTCAATCAACGTCATCAGGCGCATGCCGTCATTGAGGAGGAGATGTATCACTGCCATCATGTGTAAGTTGTATGCTAATCATAATGTGCCTCAATAACATGCTACCATTCTTTTGTATAAACCAAACTGTATACTGATATGATTTGTTTTGTTTTCTTCATTACTCTTCAAACCTGACCTATACTTTCTTTTGCAGCGTAGTTTATAATTATATACTCACATACTCATACTGCTATCAACGTCAAAGAAAACCTGCAAAGAACATTTCTGTTAGCGGGCAATGGAAATAATCACTTTACTGTAATTGTTGAAAATTCATCAAATTCATGAAAGATATACAAAATTGACAAATATGCTAGGGCATTTTCTTTAAGTTATATTATTGCATTTGAGTTGTGCCGAGTTCCTACCTACACGTTATGTCGGTAAGTGTTTGCTTTTTTATAACGACAGTCTACTTTGTTTGATAATGCGATTGTCTAACGATGAAATAAATCTACGAGAAAAATAACAAATTTCTCAAGGTGCATTGTCCATTCTAAGGTTTCATGAAATAATAGCTTTCTTCATTTTAAAGAGACAAAGAGTATGTTGATAGGATCACATATGTCAAATTTTGAAATCGATGGTATTACATCGGGAACCAATAACTGTTACTGAAAATAACAAGTTAAAGGTCAATCAGTACATTAGAGCGAAAATACGGCCATTCAAAGTCGGGATTTTGATCGTAAACCGGACATTGTGGCTCGAGTGGCGCTTCCAAATTCGCCAAACGTAATTTTGAAACCTTGTCGTAAGCTGACAGGAAGATATATTCGATTCGATAGTGTTTGTTAGGTATTGTAACTAATAGGTAGATTAATTGGATGCATAATTTCGAATAATAAACGTATTTGAGATGTTTTCTTGATTATTCCATAAAATCAAGCATTTTAGAGATATTATGCACAAATGGATTTGATATGATATGATAATCATATGATATGATATGGATATGACCAATCAACATATTACATATTTTGTAGCTTATCAAAACGAAATAAAATTTTAAGAAAGATACTCTGTGTCACTTTAAGGAACAAAGGAAGAATTGTGTTTTTTAAGGATTGGTTAAAATTAGGGTTACCGTAAAAATATCACTAATATCTCAGTCTGATTAAAATCGTCTGTGCCCCGAGGAAGAAAATTAAAAATATATGTCTACCGAGATTTGAACTCTATCCTACTGTGCCTTCCTCTTAACGATCTTAAAGGAATTTTAATCTGACTGTGCGAGTTGATCCTTTGTGGTCACCGAAGTATGAAAAATGGCTTACCTCAAATGCATTTTCTTGATATACTGAAATAAAAAACAATTAAGATGAATGTTAAGGCTTAAAGAATGATCAAAACAAGAAAATCATAAATAATGTATTGATATCTTTGTAATAATGACCTCTGACTGAGTGAATATCTGTTATAACCATCGAGCGATCAGCGAGATGGTTATCACAAATATTCGCGAAGTCAAGGTCATTATTTCATATACACCACATGGCAATTGTTGATAGTTCTTTCCTTTCATAATAATTTGTTAGCGTTATTCAAATAAATGGCTCAAAAAGTGTTTGTAATGGTGTAATGGTTGAGTGAACGTTGCTCCGTAAAGGGGCAGTAGCACGTTTTTTGATAATTTTATATTCAAATATTTCACTGATAATTGTAAGTTAATGCTAAATGTATTATATTGACTGTGTCAAAAATCCCATTACACAAGCCAATCATCCATAGTCAGAGGACAAAGTATGAAGATTTACATTAAATCCATTGGCGGTCATTTTTTTTGAACACCTTTAATTCATTTTGTGTAAGAAAAATGAATCGCATGACTAAACTTTATGTTATATGTTTGAATTATTACTGCTCAATTTAGTGGAACTGGAACCATTTATTTTCATTTTCCTGACATCACCTTATATTCCCCCTAAAAACGTGCTACTGCCCCTTTAACATTATCGTTTGCATTTCATGTGCAGATTGAGAGTGTCCTAACTTGATTGTCAATCAGACAATTCTAAACCAGTAACTAATATTCATTAACTGTACTGAGACTAGAGTGAGTTCTATGAAAACCAACATTCTCCATCTTAAACTAAAATGAAATTTGTTTGAAACTATTTGTGAAAAGGTCACAGAAAATCAATCTATTTGATACAAATAATGTTTCATGATGTTCCTAAATTAAGCCGATATGAAATGTATCACTATCGCTCTGTAACAAGCAATTTAACGTGAAGCTGCGCGGCTGTTGTTCATTTCACCTTGAGATGCACGGAATTCATGAATTTCACGTTGCAAACCATCGATTCAGCGCAACATCGAAGGCACATGTTTTCAGGAAGGTTGGGAAATTGGAGCTGTGTCCTGCTTCAAACAATATTGTGTCTGTGTTTCAAGGTATTCTCAGGACGAATTTAAGGTGAGTTGCATCGTAAAGTGTATTCAATCATTAGCTCTTTAAAATGGCGACCCTAACAATTTTGTGAATTGGAATGAATATATTAATTAATATTATTGGCGACACTTGCCATAATAAAATAATTTTTTTTTCGCGTTTACTTTAAGCAATCCCTCTTCGTGATGTGTTTGGATATCACGTCTAGGGAAGGTTTATTTCCGGGGAACGATACGCCAAAAGGGTAAGCCGAAGAACTGCCATATCGGACCGAGGCAACAGTTCACGTACTGTCGTCCATGTTTACTCACTCATAACCAAACCATGGTGGTTACCTGATAACCAAACCATAGCTTAGTTATTCAGGATAACAACCTACAGACACAACCATTGATAACCACACCACGTAGTGTATTATTAAAGCAAAACTTTGTTTAGAAACTTTGTCCAAAACTCTTGAACGTACCGTTTGCACATGTTTAGTCAATATGCATTCATGGTCAAGAAGTTTGTTTGCAATGTTAAGAAAATATTTGACAGAAAGGGCATACAAGTTGTATAATTCCTTTCAACGGTGAAAGCTAGACATAATATTCATATTTAATCGTGAAATGAACCTTGCTCGGCTACGCATTCTTGGTAAAGTGTTTTAGCGCCTTAGAACCATCATAACTTGGTTGTTGACAGCTTGTTTTATACCGTGTAAACCCTCTGTAACATACTTCAGCATTTTCGCAGATCCACGCATAAATAACATTCAACAGCAAATACATGAATATACTTAAAAAGTTCAACTCACCTTTGCTTCCACCTGAAAAGATCTTGAACACGGCCATAAATTGGTTTGAAATATGAGACCGCTTCATTTTCCTCTCCACCTTCAAACCATGTGCTTTCGATTGTGTACAGCTCGTGCGATATAATATTTACTTACAAGCAGCTGACATGGTCGAGCTAATATCCCCCGCAAATTGCACAATATGTATAGGTTTTCCTTATCATATTGCCGATTAATTTTTGTCGCACAAATTAACACAACTTTTCCAGGAAATGAAAGAAACTGTTCTAATAAAGAAACTAAATCATACCAACTTTATGTTCATTGTTGGGCATAATTGGACTTAACTGACAAATATTAAAATCAAACGAATGAATTTATGTATTATGTATTTGGATCTTCAAGATCAATTTGATCATATTTAAACAAACATATTTTCAAAATTGCTCTTCATGACACACCAACATATGATTTTGTATCTCAATAACAAATTTGATCAAAAATGTGATTAGTTTAGTTGTAACAGATTTCCAACAGTCCTCATTTTTTGCCAAAAAAGGCAAAATTTTATTAAAATATTTCCAAAATTGTTCTTCATGACACACCTTCAAATGATTATGTATCTCCATGTCAAATTTGATCAATATGTGATGATTAGTTTAGAAGTTATGAGCCGGACAGGATTTGTAACAGTTTTCCAACAGAGTCCTCATTATTTGCCAAAAAAGGCAAAATTTATTAAAATATTTCCAAAATTGTTCTACATGACACACCTTCATATGATTATGTATCTTCATATCAAATTTGATCAATATGTGATGATTAGTTTAGAAGTTATGAGCCGGACAGGATTTGTAACAGTTTTCCAACAAGAGTCCTCATTTTTGGCCAAAAAAGGCAAAATTTTATAAAAATATTTCCAAAATTGTTCTTCATGACACACCTTCAGATGATTATGTATCTCCATATCAAATTTGATCAATATGTGATGATTAGTTTAGAAGTTATGAGCCGGACAGGATTTGTAACAGTTTTCCAACAAGAGTCCTCATTTTTGGCCAAAAAAGGCAAAATTTTATAAAAATATTTCCAAAATTGTTCTTCATGACACACCTTCAGATGATTATGTATCTCCATATCAAATTTGATCAATATGTGATGATTAGTTTAGAAGTTATGAGCCGGACAGGATTTGTAACAGTTTTCCAACAGAGTCCTAATTTTTTGCCAAAAAAAGCTAAATTTTATAAAAATATTTCCAAAATTGTTCTTCATGACACACCTTCAGATGATTATGTATCTCCATATCAAATTTTATCAATATGTGATGATTAGTTTAGAAGTTGTGAGCCGGACGGGACTTGTAACAGATTTCTTAACGTTCACCCCAGAGGTTTCTGCGGTCGTTTTGTGAATTTAAATAGATATAAAAGTTACTTGAAGGGAGACATGTGTTGGAAATAAGCCATGCTTTGATGAAAATGTAGAACTGAGCGGTTCTTGGGTATGTGTATGAGATGTCACCAATTTGAAGCGACAATTTTGACGTAACTCGGAAGCTAGTCGAGATCGGCAAGATGGATGCGTTTATTCCTTTACTCAATTATATAGAGGGGTGGGTCTTTCTTATCTACGTTTTACCTACATTTTATTTACGATATCGGGTTCCTGTGACTGAATAGTGTTTTAAATAGAAGAATATCATTTGCCGGGGACGTTCTTGACAAATCGTGTTCACATTATTTAATTTCAGTTCAATGTAGAATTTTGGTGGTTTTGTTAAGTAGAAACAACAAGAACCAGATTGCTACTTGCTCATATTTGTCTAATTGACGACTTCGCCATGACATGCTCAATCTGCACGTGAAAGTTCGCGTATTGTGCAAATGAAATGTTTAGAAGTAGAGTGTATTTAAGTGTTTCCCCATAACAACAACTATAAGATAATTAAATATTTGGTTGATATTCTACTTTTGTTAAAATGCAAATTAGTATGTGGTGTATGTGAGATAATGACCACATCCTCGTGGCTATCGGATAGAACCTTCTCGCTGTCGCTTGAAGGTTATACCCGATACCCACTCAGCTGCAGGTTATTATCTCAACTTTATAAATAGATATCCTATTTCTATAAACTAATTAGTTATTTCTTAATTCCTTGATAAAGTAGCATACTACAGCTGATTACTCGTAACGCTTAAAATTCAAGATGGCGGATGAAAGCCGATAGATAAGTGTCTTTTAGTTATCCTGAATCTACCTCTGCTGTCTTTCTGTGTATACGTGGCCCACACATGCTGTTCCTGAAGATAAGCCCCCACATACACCGCAGTATCGTCCCATCTGATCTTCACCTGCGTCCTCACAGGGGGCGCTCCGTACTGGGAGCCTCGGATATCTGAGAAAGAAACTTAGAGATAAAATAAAACATCATGTTACGTAAGGACATCGACAACTTCTGCATGTCAGGAGCTCGGTCTGCAGTAGACAACTGTGCTAGGCGCAGTAGGGTTAACGTGTTGGTGCAATGCTACACTGAAATTCAGCGCATAGTTCGCTAGTTCCAGCCGATGCTCGCAGGTTTCACCGGAATTCAGTGTTTGCAGACTTTCTCCCTAGTAATACTAGCAGCCGTGATATAACCTCACCTTACCCCTCACTTTTACATCTATCAGAACTGGGTTACTTCAGTTTGAATCTGTGTGCTAACAATTGTAGTGTATCAGTGGATAGCAAATCAAGTATGAGTTAGTATATCCCTTTTTCACCTCGTTTGAGCATGTTGGATATGAATGCACAAGCGACAAGGATCGCAACTCACTTTTCGTGGCAACTTTGCTTGCCCTTTTGAAAACCTTTAATGAGAACGCTGGCGAGTTTCTACTTTCAGTTGCGAGATCTCGTGATTCTTGGTTCACAACTTGGTTCAGACTGACAGTAAGAGGTCATTCGTAATCAAATGACCTCGTCCCTTTCGAGTATTCTCCCCTAAAATAAGATATTGTTCTCCTGGATATCCAAAGCAGAAAGGTATTTAACAATTTCGTTATCGACGATCTGCTTCAGTGACCTAAGGAAAAATGTACATGACGTTACAGACGACAAAACTCGCGTTAAAACAATCGTTGCTTAGCAAAAGTCAAAGCTCGTGCTCATGTTACCATATTGGTAATAAAATGAGTGATTTACCAACAAAGTCTTCGGTATAGGGAACTTCCTGCCACGCCTTCTCGTCCAGTCGTCCATCGACGGTGATTGTCTGCCCCTGCAGATAGAGCGCCGTGTAGTGACGGGGTAGTGGCAGACTGCACGTGCTGGATTCTCTAGATCTCACGTCACACTGCTGTTTGCAGCTGGAGTATAGGTAAGATACGTAAATCAGTTTGATTAAAATCGACCGTGTGCCGAGGAATAAAATATCAAAAGTATCATCTATATTTGGGCTCGAACCAGCTAGAATATCCTCTCCGTCTCGGTCTGAATGCACCCACATCTTTCGCATGTTGCATTAACCAGTTTAGCGCAGACAAACCCAGTCGTAAGCTATCCAATCACATCCTCGTTTTTAAATAGCGTTTAGCGGCGATTATGTACATGTACAACGAATGGAACACTGGAGTTACCTGCCCCTAGCATGATATCGAGAGCTTTTGCTGCGCTCCTTTCGATTGGCTAGATGAGCTTGCGTCAGAACATGCGGGTAATAGGGTGCCTTCAGATTGTGATTGAGAGGAAAGCCGGGCTGGTTGAAGTTCGAACTCCACTAGAGATAATATTTTTACACTTTTTCCTCGAATCACAGTCGATTTTAATCAGACTGAAACGTAAATGATTGTAGAGGTAGGGTAACTTGTTAGATGTAACGAAGTTCTTTCACGTCCAGTTGTCAATTAATGATTGTAAGGCCTTGATGATGTTGCGCC
The DNA here is from genome assembly GCA_916613615.1 of Steromphala cineraria. NCBI lineage: Eukaryota > Metazoa > Mollusca > Gastropoda > Trochida > Trochidae > Steromphala > Steromphala cineraria. Next base: position 28,508,825 of record OU744735.1, on the reverse strand, counting down.
GTGTGGTGGCGAGGAAGTGGTAGAGATAGGCAGGAACATGTAGGATGTAGGTTTGGGAGTTTGGATAAAATTAAGGGCAAAGTTTGGGCAAAAAACTACTTTTTCCCGGCACTATGGTAATTATAACGAGGTAATTAAAAACCTGTCAAAGATACAATATCATAAACAACACTATAACGGATCATAATTGCCTGTTTTCTTGATAAAATTTAAAGTAGGGTTTATTTGTTCTTTTTTCAATTTCCATAATTGCGGCACATTCATAGAATTTTTTAATTCCTTAAAAGGGCAATCAAAACAGTAACCATAAAAATGTATAGACCTTGAACAATATTAAAAACATAACTTTCGCTCGGTGTGACCAAGATATACCAACTCAGAATCTCAAGGGTTTAATTACATCCAAAATAAAATAATAATCATAACAAAAAACACCCAATACATTATCCAGTACAAAACCCTCAAATCATGGTTGGCAGACGTACGACATCATCAATGCATTTTATCTAAAAGTAGCTGGATATTTACAAGAATTGAATACATGTATTTACCTCTTGGTGTAGGAACTACTGTGTCCATGATTGTTTATCAAAATACCTCCACATTCCCAAATCAAATAAGTGATCAACAAAACATAACATATGTTCATTGTTTAGGAACCTATAGCTTAATTCTCAACAGTCTAAATATACTTCCTTATACCATTACATTCTGCGCATATTTGTTAGGATAAGACTTAATGATAAACATCTGCTTTTATTTCATACAATTTTAACTTCTCTTATATCAAACGCAATTTTTTCTTTACGATTTTTAAATAACATAAAATAGCAATTATTTTCAATCTCATATGAACATTTAAAAAATAATGATTTATGCTTTTACCAAAAGGCATATTTCTTATTTGAAATGTATCCAATGCACATTTTTGACAGACTTTGAAAAAAATTGAATTAAACTTCAAACTTATTGTCATATATTTATATTTGACTGTATTTTGTGTCTTGTTCCATACTTTAAAAATAAGATTTAAGATTACATATTAAAACAAACAAGATAATTTTAGAATATGGCGTGATATGAACAAGAGATAAGATTATACCATTTGTTTGGTTCACAGATTCGACAATGGCCGGCTTATTCCTTCTAGCTTTGTTTCTTCTTGGAGCTAACTGGTGAGAAATTAATATCGACTATGCTATTGTAAAGAGCGCTGAAGCTGTATTTGTCAATTCTATATAAGTGAATTTCTATACGCTTCATTTCATCTTGAAGTAACTTCGTGAGAAATTCATATTGATTCATTAGATTAATACATTGGTGTTGACATACATGTTGAATCATGTTGACATACATACATCAACTGTTCCGTGTCTTTTTTGATAAAATGTTCTCAAGCAAAAGATTCATGCTGCCAGAAATAGTCACCTGATCCCGATATCACATATCGTTTCACCTGATGGTGACCTAATTCAAATAATCCTTTGAACAAGGCAAACATCGTGTGTATCGAATCACATGCCACTTTCCTTCTTATCAAATGTTTAGGAAATGTTCAATCATTACTAATCTTTTAATTGCTAAACGACTAAAGTCATGAGACTTTTGCAGAGGGGACTGTACTTTGGACGTCGAATTAAGTATTTATTGTTGATTAAAATAAGTAAATATGATATCAAATTTTCGACGACATTTTTTTCTACCGAGTGATGTATTTCTTTTTCCAATATATGTAGCTACATTTCATCACGAACCGCTTGCAAGTATGACGGTGGGACTTTAAGACAAATGGCAGATAGTTAGACATACACATACTCTATATACAAATGATTGATGCTTAGAATTATCAACAATTTCCCAAGATGCGTATCAAGGGTGTTCACGCGGCGCAGAATAAATGTGTTCTCTACCGACTTATCTTCACAACGGCACGGGCGAAACGAAAAAGTTTCTAAACCTTTCCATTCCTCCCTTGACATCATTGGCCGTAATTTCTGTGCTAGCATTTCTGCGCTGCACGGAAGTAGAATAGTCCAATCAGAAGACAGCTTGTTAAATTAACCGATTTGAAAAAAATACTTTTGTATGCGTTTTACAGGAGAGAAACACTTTATTTGAGTGATACATTAATGTTTATTTTCTCTGCATTCTCGGTGCTCATCAAAAACATGAAAACAACCATGTTAAAAATTAAATTATACTCAGATAGTTTTCAAAAAGATCGTCTGTTAGTATTTTGAATTTGTTCCGAATGTAAACGGCAATTCCATTGGCTATTGTTGAAAGAGCTGGTAAGGGACGTAACTCGTGATCACGATAGGCGTCGCTGCTCCGGATCACCGGTTTTCTATCTTGTGATGGCAAGGTCTAAACGAGGAGTTGCTCGATTCGTTTTCACCTTGCCGTTGGAAGATGCTACCGACTGTGCGCTCTTATTTACAAGTTGGAGAATCTTAATCAAGCAATAGGCTACCCTCAGTATCATGTCTGAACTAGGTTGTGTAATAATCATGTACCGACAAAGTATTTGTACATGTATATGTATGCAATGGACTGTCCCCTTGAATTTCGTTTTTTTAAATAAATAATCCGATAGAGCTGTTCTTATGACGAGTGTCACGTGATAGAATCATCGACTGTTACAGGAAAGTATTATCGTAAAGCTCAAAAACGTCGTAACGGGTCAACAGGAAGGTTTTAGGACGCGATGATGATCGAAAACCGGACACATACGCGCGTCAATCAGTCAACATAATTTGGAAACTTATCCAAATCATTCAGAATGAACGATATCGGTTGATTATGTTTGATAGGTTATGTAACTAGTATTCATGTGAAATTGACAGGTGATTTTGTCTTCCGCGAATATATTAGCCTGTTCTAAGATTTTCATTGAAATTTTTTTAATCATATAATTGCCCTCTTGTGAATGAATATGTGAGATATTCTGAATTCATACCATGAATTATGTCATTTTCGTTGGTATCAAAATAAAAATAATTATCATGAAAATAACGGAGTGGCTCTTTAAATGTTCAATTTTTCACTGATAATTGTACGTTAATGCTAAATGTATTATTATGATAGTGTCAAAAATCTCTTTATACAAACAATCATCCATAGTCAGAGAACAAATTATAAAAATTCACATAAAGTCCATTGGCGGCCATTTTTGTGTGAACACCCTTAAAGCATCCACCCTCTTGCAGCCAGCATCACCACCATGACCCGACAACGATCTACAAACAGGTGATCCAGGATGTCTGGCTGAGCTCGGACACTAACGGTGATGGAGACTTCGAACCCTTCGAACTGACTGGAGTGTTCGCACATTATGATGAAGACGGTAAATTTTCTCTCATGAACGTGTTTCACTTAGAAAATACGTTAGAATGGGCAAGGCAATAAGGGCTATGATGTTGTGGTATATTTAGGGGATAAGGAAACTGTGTTTTGAAATCAGCGACAGAGAACGGAAGTATTATAGCTCTAAGTTTAATTTAATGTTAATTTTATGTCATATTTACTACATGGTAAATGTAGATATTAGACGAAATACAAAACAGAAGATAACACACATGAGTACAATTATTATCAGTTGGTGATTCCACAGGCCCCCGGGTCATTGAGCAATAATAGTATGTTTTTGTTTAAACATCATTATTTATACTCACCGTCGATAGTTAACAATATGCCCGATTATCCTAATCTGTCAAAATCCGACAAACCTCACACAGAGTAAAGACAGAGTTATCGCTACCCTAACCTGTACTGCATACTCACCACCAGGTGGCTAACCCTACGTCATCATTGCTTCTTCTGACGGGCAGAGAACGCCGATCGTACAGAGGGGAGGCCGGGTGGGAGCTAACGATTGTTAACTATCGACGGTGAGTATAAATAATGATGTTTAAACAAAAACATACTATTATTTAATATACTCTCCTCGATAGTTAACAATATGCCCAAATCCCACAGGCGGAGGTGGGTGCGAGAGGTTACAGCGATAAACTCTATCTTACACCAGAGAGCTAGTGACCGACCCAAGGTCGATGACCAGGAAATCCCCTAGGGGGAAACCCAAACAACCAGAGCGTAGCCCTGACCCAACCTCGCCACGCGAGGGGGTGGAAACTAAGGTCGCTAGCTAGCATAACAAAGACAACAGACACACAAGTAAAATCAACCTCGGGTTTATTGCGAAGAAATAAAACGCGTTAACGAGTGAGAGGGTGACTCCTGCGCTGAGGAGCCGAAGGAACTCGCTGCTGGGCGTACACCTGTGCGCCCAGGCGGTTGATTCCCTCCAAATCCTCGTTGGATATATCCCGAAGGTAATGGTTGGCGAACACCAGGCCTGACTTCCAGAAGCAGCCAGCCATTATGTCCGCCACCGCCAAATTGCTGTGGAGAGCCATCGTCGCTGAGATGGCCCTGATCTCATGCGGATTGGATCTCGCCGGGGGATCCAGATCCGCGGCCTTGTAAGCGTCTAAAACCGCAGAGCGGAGGTAGACGCTAAGTTGTCTTTTGTCTATTTCCCGAACACTGGTCTGGGAATGCGGGATGAAGAGTCTCCTCCTCCCTTGACGCAGTGTCCGGGTCTTCTCCGTGTAGATCCGCAACGCACGTACTGGACAGAGGAGGCGGTTCTCCTCGTCCGTTGGATCCACACTCCCGGAGATGGACGGTAACGAGAAGGTCCTACCCCTCTCGTCTGCGGCCTGATTCTTACAGACGAACTCAGGTGCCAACCCCAGAGTGGCCGATCCCCCATCCCTCACATCAAAACGCAAGAGGTCCGCTTGGAGAGCATGAAGCTCCGAAATCCTGGCTGCGGACCCCATCGCGACTAAGAAGGCAGTTTTGATGGTGAGACGGAGGATGGTCGTCTCCGTCAACGGTTCGTAGTGGTCCGACTTAAGGTGGTTGAGGACCACCGCTAAGTCCCACTCTGGGGGCCTGAGTTTCTTCCGCCCGTCTACATTCCGGTAGGTCCTCACTAGTTCCTTGAGGACCGCAATATCTAACTGGGGGTCCCGCTTCCTGAGCACGGACATAATCGCCGCCAGATTAGTGTTGATGGACGAGGCTTTCAACTTCCTCGTCTCCCGTAGATGGACCAGGTACTCAGCAACCTGAGGGACCGTTACTGCCTGTACATCATACCCCTCCTTGCCACAGAAGGTCGCAAAAGCCCCCCACTGTGCATCGTAGAGATTCCTAGTGGAAGGCCTTTGAGACGTCGCCACCGCCTCGGCAACGGATTTGGAAAAACCCGCCCCCGTCAGACCCCTCTGGAGACAAACCAAGCGTGAAGCTGTAGAGCCTGGGGATTCTCGTGAACCCGCCCGCTCGGTCTGCTCGACAGAAGATCCCACCTCAGAGGGAGAGGGATCGGGTCTTGGCGGCACATCCTTCGGAGGGGAACGTACCAGGCCCTGGCTGGCCACAACGGCGCTATCAACAAAAGTTGAAGAACCCGTGTCTCCTGTATCTTCGCCACCACGAGGTTCAGGATGGCGGGAGGGGGATAGGCGTAGGCAACCATCCCCTCCCATCCTAACGAAAGCGCATCGAGAGCCCACGCGGTGGGGTCTGGCACAGGAGACACGTACGTCGGCAACTGGTGGTTGAGCCGCGTCGCGAAGAGGTCTATGTGAGGCCTGCCGAACCTCAGGCACAGACTCTCGAACACTCTCGGGTGCAGCATCCACTCCGTGGACGGAGGTTGGTCCGGGCGAGACAAGGCGTCGGCAAGGACGTTCTTGGCTCCCGGGATGTGCACCGCTCGGAGAGAGAGTCCGATACTGTCCACTAGGCGAAACAGCTCCATCATCAGTTGCAGAAGCGAGTCTGATTTGGTCGAGCCTTGTTTGTTGATGGCCCAGGCCGCCGCTGAGCTGTCCGTGTGAACGCACAGGACCTGCCCCCGCAGCCGACCTGACCAATGGTCGATTGCTAGACGAATGGCATCCAGCTCTAAGACGTTGATGTGGCGGCTCACCTGAGCTGCCGACCACACCCCCACCGTCTGTTCCGTATCGAGATGAGCTCCCCACCCTTGGGTGGAAGCGTCCGCAAATAGGTGACACGTTGCTGGCGGTTCCCTGAGGGGAACCCCCACCAACACGTTGGACTCCTGCTGCCACCAGGAGAGGTGACGTCTGAGTTCCGGAGGTAAGGAGAAGACGTGCTGACACGTCCCCTCCCTGACATGCACGTTCACGAAGATCTGCAGGGGCCTGAGTTGCAACCTCCCCCTCCGAGTGAAGAGTTGAGTCGAAGAACCCTAGCAGCCTTTGCCACTTGCGCAGTGACAGAGGCCCCCGAAGCGCTAGCTCTAGGAGATCTCGGTAACGCCCCATCCGTTCCGTGGTAACGAAGGCCTTGTAGACTGCGGTATCCAGACGGGCGCCTAGAAACACCAGGGACGTCGTCGGTAGGAGGTCTGACTTGTCCAGATTGACCAGCCACCCCAACCGCCTGAACAACGCTATCACAAAATCCCGTTGAGCCTCCAGAACAGATGGGGATCTGTTGTGACCGAACCCGTCGTCCAAGTACATCACAAACTGCACGTCCACCGAGTGGAGGTATTGGACGATGGGCTGGGTCACGCGGGTGAAGAGCCACGGAGCCGACGATATCCCGAAAGGGAGGACGTTCCACTGGAAGTGGCGGCCCGCCAGGACGAAACGGAGGTACCTGCGATCCCCATGATAAATGGGGATGTGCAGATACGCGTCCTGCAGGTCGAGAGATATCATCGAGTCCGAGGGCTCCAGAAATCGCATCACTGACGGCACTGTCAAGAGACGAAAATATGGCGGGGGATCTAGGAAGGATTGGTTGAACTCCTTCATGTTGTGGATCAGCCGCCACTTTTTCGGATCTCGCTTCGGCCGGATGAAGACCGGAGAATAGAAGCCTGGGGAAAGATCTTGGAGCGGGAGTTCCTCCACCGCCCGCTTGGAGATAAGCGTCTCCACCTGCTCCAGAGTCAGCGCGAGCCGCTCGGGCTCTAGCGGGCGCTCTGTAGGAGAACAGGTCAACGGGGGGCGGTGTGACACGGGAATGCGAAACCCCCGCTCCAAGATCTGACAAACGAAAGGATCCAGACCCAACTGTCTCCAGTTGGCCGCGAAGAGTTCGAGACGGCCTCCAACAGGCCCATCCCGAGCTTGGACCACCTGAGGTGGTAAGTCCGGAGGTGTCCAGTCACGACTTCTTGGGGGTACCTCCGTAGGCGCGTCCCTTGTAGCGAGGGTTCCCTTTCTTGGGAGTGCGCTTTGGGGAGGGGCCGGCACTGAAGTCGCGACTCCTGTCCTGCCGACCCCTCCCACGAAAGGACACTCCTCCAGTCTTGGTAGAGAAGGCGGGGGCACCTCCCCCTTTCTTCTTCGGCGTAGTAGTCTGAGAGGAGGCTCTACCCCCGCCAGCGGCCAACCTGTTGGTTAGCTCTTGCTGTTGGCTTTCCTGGCGCTGGCGAAGGGCCTGAGCAATCTGCCCGTCAAACAGGGTGGAAGAGGTCCCTGGGGCGGCCCTCAGTCTGTTGCGGAGTTCCGCCGGAAGGGTAGTCCGCGCCAGGAACCCATCGCGCCTGAGATTCGTCAGTCCCGCGGAAATGCGGGAGGCCGACAGCATCATCTGCGCCAAGTTCCCGGCTACGGAACCAAACCCGCGATACAGAGCCTTGGCCCCTCTCTCCATCCCCGCCTCGTTAGCGAACGCTGTCATGGCTTGACACGCGTGAGCCACGTGGTTGGCCAGCCCCAAAATACTTCTGGCCTCCTTGTCCAGGTGGGACAAATGAGCATCCGACACCTGGTGAGCCACGGAGGGGGTGGCCACCCGGCGGATATCGTCATCCAAGGTAGGAGGGGAAAGAGGTAGGGCACCGCCGTGAATAGGTAAGCCAGTCCGAATTTTGTCCGTCAGAACCAGGGGAGGCAAGAGACGACCCGGCGCCGCGGCCGCGACGTTAGCGTCAAAGTCCTTGCCTGCCGCCTGAAAAAGCCTGTGCGCCGGAAGCGCCAGCTGGCGCTGCGTCGGCGTCTCCTCCTCCGCGCAAAAGGTCTCCAACCTTGCCGTCCTAGTAGAGGAAGGTTCCTCCTCCACTTCTTGTATGCGCACCTGACACCAATCAGCGATTGCCGTCAGGCGGTCCTTGAGGTCTGGCGCGTCCTCTGGCGCTGTCACCAGGGTGACAGGCGGAGGGGGGGAAACAACCCCTATGTCAGGCGCCCTATCCTCCAGGTCTCGTCCAGGCGGCGGAGAAGAGTCCCGATCCGAGGGGGAGGTGACGGGAGACACCACCACCACTCTCCTCCTCTTGGGAGTGGACGGCGCTTCAGGGGAGGGGGGGTGGGACCCCGCCTCATCCTCATCCCTGGACCGAACACGGTCCCGTGACTCGAGCATGGAGGTCACCAAATTCTTGACTGACGACATGATGTCGTCAGTCAGTTTCCTCTGATCGAAGGGGGGAGGGGAATCGCCCCTCGACCTCTTCTTCTTTTTGTGTCTCCTCTTCTTCTTGGCGGACCGCCGAGGGTCCGGGGAAGCGACAGACTCAGGGGAGGATCTCCTGACAGGAGACCTCTCGGCCCCGCTAGTCTGAGGAGACACATCCCTCAAGGTGTCCCTGGGGGGAGACAAATCACCCGACACTGGCGCATCAAACTCTGCCGTGTCCTCCGAGATGATGAAATCGGAGTCCTGGACGTTATCCGAGGAAGGGTTGGGAGCGGTGGCTGAAGAGGAGGCGGACGGCCGCCTTGCAGACCTTAGTTTCTGCTGGGACTCCGACTTCTTCACCGCGGCACGGTACTCTCTATGCTCCGCAGACGAGAGCGACTCACATTCCCTGCACCTGTCCGAGTTGGGACAGAGATTGCGGCAAAGGCGGCAGAGCGAGTGTGGATCGAACCGCGCCGACTTCCTAGATCCACACCCTCCACAAAACCCTGAATAGGGAAAAGCCATAGAGACGGCGACCGCTACCCAGGAGGTAGACGCCTGTCCCACGCTATCGACCTGAAGGGGGGTACCTACCCTCCGACGGTCGCTAACCAAGCGCTGACGAAAGCACTAAGCGCGGCAGGCGACAGCGCTATCCCAGCGCCAACGCGCGAGAGGCCGCCACAGAAAGCGGCAGAGCGCCTGACACAACCCCGGGCGCAAGCGAGGGGCTCGCCTGAAGCGACCGCGCTTCGGGAGGCGGTAGAGCGCCTGACGCGGTAGGCGACAGGCGCCGTCCAACACCGGGCGCAAGCGAGCTCCGCCTGAAGCGACAGCGCTTCGGAAGGCGGTAGAGCGCCTGACGCGGCAGGCGACAAGCGCAGTCCAACCCCGCCTGAAGCACTAGGCGATAGCGCTACGGAAGGCGGTAGGGCGCCTGATGCGGAGGCGACAGGAGCAGTCCAAGCGCCAGCGCTACCAAGGCCGCCTGAAGGGCAAGGCAAGCGGTAGGCGCTAGCGGCAAGCGGCCCACGCAACGAGACGGTAGACGAGAGGTCTACCTCCAAACCAGCCAAACAAGCTGGGCGACCCGCACGAGACGCACGTGCAACCCGGGTCAGCCGAAATCGACAACAGCTGACAAGTCAACTGAAGGCAACCACGGCAACAAACACAACGGAAAGAAGGACTAGCTATTCCGTCGAGAAATAGCTACCCCTCAAACCTACACCCGAGAAAGGAAGACAAATAAGAAGTTTATTCAGCACACAAAGCAGTCGAAATACAGAGCTATCAAAAACACGAGTGTCCTTGATGGCCGACAGAAAAGCAATGATGACGTAGGGTTAGCCACCTGGTGGTGAGTATGCAGTACAGGTTAGGGTAGCGATAACTCTGTCTTTACTCTGTGTGAGGTTTGTCGGATTTTGACAGATTAGGATAATCGGGCATATTGTTAACTATCGAGGAGAGTATATTAAATAATAATATATTATGTATCTACGAAGGCTGTCAAATCTGGGGGTCATCTCAAATTTTTTTTTTTTTTTTTTTTTTTTTTAAAGGGATGATTGCTCAATGACCCGGGGGCCTGTGGGTGATTCCTGGTATAAGTGAAAACCACAATCAATTTCATTCTCTCTTTTTTTAAAGAATGTTTGCTTTAGAAAAAATATTTTGGAGTTGCCATCGAGTTTAATAACATAGGGAGTCTTTGATTGTTTGAAACTTATTGAAGGTGAAAGATTTGAACTGAACTTTATTACACTCAGGCTGCAAATTACAGCATAAGAGGATCATGAATTTATATACAATGATACAGTACAATACAATAAAAAGACATACAAGTCTACATGTTATTTCTGGAAATAATTATACATTACAGTAACACCTTTTCTAATAATGACATTTCTTATTATGTTTTGTTATGATATTGATGGAAGCTTCACATTTTCATGTCACAGACAAGGCAACCCGACACTGCCCCTGTACAGCTGCGTATCTTAATTTGTTCACTTACCTGCGTTTTTAGTGCAAATATCATGAAATTTGGAATGTCTTTGAGGCATCCTAGCATTGCGAAAACGAAACGGATAATGTTCAAATTTGAGTACATAAGTTAACATTCAGTTTGCGTAAACATATTCGTATGTCATACCTTAAAGATAGCCGTAACTAATTTTGGCAGGGCATTGAAATGACCAGGGGTCAAAATTTCGAAAACACTATTTTGCATTTTTCTCTACAAAATCCTTCATTAGTGATCATTAGCTTTAGACTTGAGTCGTATTTGTTCCTTTACATTAATGCAATGTAATTGTACTGATTTCTTTCTTACAAAGTTTATATGGAATATTTTAATCGAAATTTACGAAAATTTTAATTTCATAAATATGACCCCATCTGTCTATTTAATCATGCCAAATATCTAAATTCAGAACCAGTGACAAGACGTACCCGAAATATGGTTTTGTAATGATTATTTTACAAATGGATAATTGGTTGTCGTTTGTAGGTGCTCCTGGGGTTATTTTATGGACACCCAAACGAAACCCAAATTACATGATGTTTGCACTAAGATACACTAGCAAGTGAACAAACTTAAGGTACGCAGCTGTAACGCAATACTCAGATCAGAGTCTAATCTGATTTCAATGAGAATTTGAATGACAAGAACTTTGAAAGTGAAATTTATTGTGTTCATATGTGACTTTCCAGTCTAAGTAAACCTAGCCTCAATAACACTCGCTATAATCCCATATTGAGTCTAGCTAGATACAGTAACCGGTCGCGTCAGCCGAACTGTAGGCGACGTATGACCCTCAAATCAAACGTGAGAAGACCACTAGATTTTTCCGATCACGAAGCGGCTACTTATAGTATTTTTCGTTTGAAGTTTGACATTTGAACTTTATGTGCAAATGCAGACTATTGGCTCTTGGTAAGATGCGCCCTGATTGGTCATTGCAATTGTTCGACTGACGCGACCCGTTGCGGCATCTGACTAGACTCAATAGTTGCTGCATCTGACTAGATTCAATAGTTGCTGCATCTGACTAGACTCAAAAGTTGCTGCATCTGACTACATTAATAGTTGCTGCATCTGACTACACTCAATAGTTGCTGCATCTGACTACACTCAATATTGGAGTGTAGCGAGTATTATTGAGTCTCGGTTTATTTAGACTGGGTACTTTCATGATACATTGAATCAGTGATGTTCAGCAATGCTGGGTAACTTGTTTCAGGTGACCATATGATACATTGAATCAGTGATGTTCAGCAATGATGGGTACCTTGTTTCAGGTGACCATATGATACATTGTTATCAGTGATGTTCAGCAATGATGGGTACCTTGTTTCAGGTGACCATATCGTGACTCACCACGAGTACGTAGACCTGATTGACAAGCACGACCCTCTCCACAACTATGTGAAGGCTCTCTTCACCGAGTACGACGCTAACAACGATAAGCAGCTTGACGATGATGATAAGAAGATACTGTATAACAAGATGGATACTGATGGTAAGTAACCCTTTTATTATCCCCCGCCGCGCGTTTAGCGCGAAGCGGGGGATATAGTATTCAGCTCCGTACGTCCGTCCGTCCGTCCGTCCGTCCGTCCCGCTTCTTGTTAGCGCGATATCTAATGAACCGTTCAACCTAGAATCTTCAAACTTGGTACCAGTCTTCATCTGGGGAATACGCAGACCTGAAAAGTTTTTGGTGACCTTGACCTCATTTTCAAGGTCACAGCGAGACTTTGACCAGTTTTGAAAATGTTGTTAGCGCGATATCTAATGAACTGCTCAACCTAGAATCTTCATACTTGGTACCAGTCTTCATCTGGGGAATACGCAGACCTGAAAAGCTTTTTGTGACCTTGACCTCATTTTCAAGGTCACAGCGAGACTTTGACCAGTTTTGAAAATGTTGTTAGCGCGATATCTAATGAACCGCTCAACCTAGAATCTTCAAACTTGGTACCAGTCTTCATCTGGGGATAACGCAGACCTGAAAAGCTTTTGGTGACCTTGACCTCATTTTCAAGGTCACAGCGAGACTTTGACCAGTTTTGAAAATGTTGTTAGCGCGATATCTAATGAACCGCTCAACCTAGAATCTTCAAACTTGGTACCAGTCTTCATCTTGGGAATACGCAGACCTGAAAAGCTTTTGGTGACCTTGACCTCATTTTCAAGGTCACAGCGCGACTTTGACCAGTTTTGAAAATGTTGTTAGCGTGATATCTAATGAACCGCTCAACCTAGAATCTTCAAACTTGGTACCAGTCTTCATTTGAGGAATACGCAGACTTGAAAAGTTTTTGGTGACCTTGACCTCATTTTCAAGGTCATTTTCAAGGTCACAGCGAGACTTTGACCAGTTTTGAAAATGTTGTTAGCGCGATATCTAATGAACCGCTCAACCTAGAATCTTCAAACTTGGTACCAGTCTTCATCTGGGGATAACGCAGACCTGAAAAGCTTTTGGTGACCTTGACCTCATTTTCAAGGTCACAGCGAGACTTTGACCAGTTTTGAAAATGTTGTTAGCGCGATATCTAATGAACCGCTCAACCTAGAATCTTCAAACTTGGTACCAGTCTTCATCTTGGGAATACGCAGACCTGAAAAGCTTTTGGTGACCTTGACCTCATTTTCAAGGTCACAGCGAGACTTTGACCAGTTTTGAAAATGTTGTTAGCGTGATATCTAATGAACCGCTCAACCTAGAATCTTCAAACTTGGTACCAGTCTTCATTTGAGGAATACGCAGACTTGAAAAGTTTTTGGTGACCTTGACCTCATTTTCAAGGTCATAGCGAGACTTTGACCAGTTTTGAAAATGTTGTTAGGGCCATATCTCATGAACCCATTAACCTTGACTCTTCACGGGGGACATAGTATTCAGCTCTGTACGTCCGTCCGTACGTCCGTCCCGCTTCTTGTTGTTAACATCAATTTGCGGCGGGGGATCTTGTCACCTTTGTGACAAATTCTTGTCTTATGACAAATATAAACTCTGTTAGGATAATGATCTGTGTTACGCTTTGAGTATACACCTTCATGGTGTGGAATAAATACCCCCATTTCACTGGACAAAATGAGTCCACGGAAGATTTGCGGAAGCAATTCCGTTGTAATGCCGTGAAGCCACGCAAGTTCTCCCTTCTATTTCCGTATGCTTCCGTCATTTAGCGCAGTTAATCTGTAGTCTTTCCTCGTCTTCCGCATGCTTTCACGGGCGTCCGTGAGCCTTATACCCCCATTTCACTGAGCTACGGACCCCTACGGTACTCGCGGACGTTCGCGGAAAATAGTACAAAGTCCTACGGAAAATGTACATTTCACATTGTTTCGGAATACTTTCGGGACGCTCACGGATCTTACGAAACACATACGGTTAAACTACGACACAACTACGGCTAGGAGGCGGAAAAACTGCGGAACACGAAGAATGAGTTCGGATAATAACGGTGAACATTCGGATGATTTGCGGAGCACATTCGGAAGCTACGGAAAATGCGCGGAAAAACTGCAATAGGTGGCGGCACTAATCCGTTTGGCGAGGAATAACTTCGGAATAACTGCGAGCCATAACGGAATAACTGCTGAATACTTACGTTTAACACGGAAAAACTGCAGATAAAGTGCGGACAACCTACGGCAACCGCGTTTTGTGACGGATCAATCACGTCATAAGTGCGGCAAAATCGGCAAAGACAAAGCATTTTCCCTTGAATCCGCCTATAAAATCACTGTTTTGACTACGAAAGGGTACATGTTCAAAAGAACGTTTGCGGAAGATTTTAGGCTCACGGACGCCCGCGGAAGCCTGCGGAAGACGAGGAAATACTACAGATTAACTGCGCTAAATGACGGAAGCATACGGAAATAGAAGGGAGAACTTGCGTGGCTTCACGGCATTACAACGGAATTGCTTCCGCAAATCTTCCGTGGACTCATTTTGTCCAGTGAAATGGGGGTATAAAATCTTCCGCAAACGTTCTTTTGAACATGTTCAAAAGAACGTTTGCGGAAAAAAATCCGTACCCTTTCGTAGTCAAAACAGTGATTTTATAGGCGGATTCAAGGGAAAATGCTTTGATCTTTGCCGATTTTGCCGCACTTATGACGTGATTGATCCGTCACAAAACGCGGTTGCCGTAGGTTGTCCGCACTTTATCTGCAGTTTTTCCGTGTTAAACGTAAGTATTCAGCAGTTATTCCGTATGGCTCGCAGTTATTCCGAAGTTATTCCTCGCCAAATGGATTAGTGCCGCTACCTATTGCAGTTATTCCGCGCATTTTCCGTAGCTTCCGAATGTGCTCCGCAAATCATCCGAATGTTCACCGTTATTATCCGAACTCATTCCTTCGTGTTCCGCAGTTTTTCCGCCTCCTAGCCGTAGTTGTGTCGTAGTTTAACCGTATGTGTTCCGTAAGATCCGTGAGCGTCCCGAAAGTATTCCGAAACAATGTGAAATGTACATTTTCCGTAGGACTTTGTACTATTTTCCGCGCAGAATACCGAAGCTCTTCCGAAGAGGCGATTCCGCGAACGTCCGCGAGTACCGTAGGGGTCCGTAGCTCAGTGAAATGGGGGTATAGAGGGACATTAGCACGTTTTTTGACAATTTTATATTTTTAATTTTTCACTGAAAATTGTAAGTAAATGCTTAATGTTATATTTTGACAGTGACTAAAATCTCATTACACAAACCAATCATCCATTGTCAGAGGACAAAGTATGAAGATTCACATAAGATCCACTGGCGGCCATTTTGTGTGAACACCTTTAATTCATTTTGTGTAAGAAAAAGGAACTGCATGGCTAAACTTTATGTAATATATTAGAATTATTACTGCTCCATTTAGTTTAAATACATTGTCTTTCAATTGGAACCATTAATTTTCATTTTCCTGACATCACCTTATATTCCCCCTAAAACGTGCTACTGCCACTTAAGGACCATACAAATATCCAACTTATCACTATTTGCATGATAAATGATAAGACATTCTTCACAGAAGGTGGGTTCATCCATTGTTTTAGCCTCAGAGACTTGTCATGGGGCAGTAGCACGTTTTACGAAAAGTTTATATTTTAAACTTTTCACTGATAGTTATACGTTCATGCAAATGTATTAATTTTGATAGTGTCAGAAATCTCTTTACACAAACCAAACATCCATAGTTTACAGATTATAAATATCTGAAATAAAATAAACTTTCTCTATATTGCAGGAAGTGGCCTTGTATCGGAGGCAGAGTTCTCAGCTTTCTGGATGGAGGTAGGTGTTTTGATGAAAATGTAGATACACGGAAGGACAAGTATCCCTTAAGTTGTCGTAACATTTACAATGTAAGAGTAACAACAGGACGATTTCTAAAGTGTTTATCTTTGTAGTCAAAACAAACCTATAAGTTTGCATGACTAACAAACGTTACGGTGGTTTAGTATAAAAATGCCACGCCGGGATTTTCATATATACTGTTTTGCTTTGACACGATCGAGGGTGGCATCAAAATGACAGAATTTCAAAACATCTCAATTTTTTATCTAAAAATGGCACTTATATGATACATTCTTGTTTTCGATGAAAATCTGATAAAAGCAGTATATATTCGTTGAAGCGAAATTCATACGCCTAAGTTGCAAGAATACTAAGTGATAGAACCTATCATATAGTATCAACGCGTTACTGTCATTCTGACTGCTATAGATAAGTTTCCAAAATTACGTTTGACTGATTGACGCGCGTCATTGTCCGGTTTTCGATCATTGTTACGACTTAAAACCATTCTGATGTTGATATAAGTCGTCATTGACTCTAAAATGATATTTTCCTACAACAGTACAATCGCTTGTTTTCAAGTATCAGTGTTTATTTAAGCCTTTAATGATGCTTATGATAACAATTCTTACATCTAGTATCCAGTGGTTAGTGGAGGTGCAATTGTAATTATACCCTGAAAGAATTCTTCGACACATAAGATAGTTCTCTCTCCTTGTTCAGGTCCATTTCTGTACGTCTTGGTGAACTGAAAGCAATGAGGATGAAGTGCATCGCCAGGGAAAACAACATTGATACGAAGCCGGGTCTTTTGCAAGACATGCTATCATGCTAACCACTACACCACCGTGCTCAACGCGTACTGTTAGCAACTGAAAAAGATGTACATGTATTTCGGTTTTATTTCAGATTCTGGAGAAATATGCCCACCTGCACGGACACGGTATGCACCTGGCTCATCACTGACCAGTGGTCAACCGATCGGACTTCTTACTGACCAGACATTCAATTGACCGGGCACGTTGATATTGTTTACAAATTGTGAAGTAATAAAGTGTTCAAATTGTCTGTTACTCAATAATGGTTTTCTGATTGTAAATTTGTACTTTATAAGCTGTCCGTGTTGAAATGGATTTTTAAATAAAGGTTGGTTGATGGAGTTACAAAGGTACCTTTTTATAGAACATTGGTCGACATACCAATCAAATATATTTCTTAATCGAAAACGAAAGAAGAATACAGTCGAATATTTTCCATTAGAAAATAGTAGTTCTAATTATAACATTTCGATTTTTCATTTCGTTAATCTTAAACAATAAAATACTCAAGATTGATCTTCCGGGCTGAAATAAAATGCTTTCAAATCAATCACTAGAGTTCAAGTGAAGCGTTTATATAGCAGTGGTAAAAGGACCAGAGGAGTTGAAGCGCCATAAAATATATTGTAAGATAACGATTAAATCGTAACAACTATTTATTTTGAGCACATATGGATGCCAACTGTTTTTCAATGCAGTTGATGTACTTGTTAATGTTAAATGTACATTACAAATATGATAAAAATGAAATATCCTTCGAGTCAATAGACAGAATTGACGTTTTTTAGAATGACAATTGATTTATATAAAATCATATAACGAATTAGCACGGATTATGTCGTAATGATATGGAATTCTAACTAGTATCAAACACCTTATTTATCTCTCGAAAAGGGCGATATCGCAACCTGTTATCGAAGCTACCGTTCAGTAATGCTGAGGAATATATTGAGGACAACTTCTTTGTTCATTGTATGCGACGTTTCGGCACAGATTCTTGTGTCGATCTCAAGAAACGTCGCATACAATGAACAAAGAAGTTGTCATCCATATATTCCTCAGCATTATTGTCATTCCAACTTCTAAAATGCCACTCAAAGAAGCTGACATTCAGGTTGGACACGTGCCATTACACCGAACAGCCTCCACGTACAAATACAATGCAAAATATATTTAAAAGGCTTTAATTCAAACTGAAATATATTTTCAGCTAAATTTATCATATATTGTCAATACACATTAAATAAGAATATACCCTTAGTATAAAATAACGCGATTATCAGTGTATCTGTTTAACATAAAATAACGTTAAATTGATTGGCCAGAATGATGTACTAGCCCCTATCGCACGTTCTTTTTCAAAAGAAAAAACGCGATCTTATGTAAAGGAAAACACATATTACCAGTAGAATGACAGTCGTATTTAATCATCAATAGGAATCCCTAAACGATCGTACGAACGTCAACATGATAACATATATTGCTGTTTTTGGAATTTCACTAAAAACAGATTTTAAACATATACCTGGCATTTGTATCCGAGTTGCTTTTGTATTAATACAACGAGGAATGCCATTTCTTTTGTATAAAAGCAAAACAATTTTTGATGAAAATAACAGAGTGGCTCTTCAATTATCTATTATTTAATGCACATTTACAAGTATGCCTTCAATGTACCACGTTATCGTTGTTTACAATCAAGCTTATAAGATAGCAAATGGCTGATAATAGTGACAGTCAAGTACATCATTTCAATTAATCAACCAAACAAGCACATGCAATTGTACATTATCAATCTGATAACACGTTTCATGAACTGCGTGCCTATCTATGTCGACCCTTATGACGTCATCACAATCACGTGATCCTTTAAAAATTTCTAGGATCGTGATTCGTTCTCTGATAACACAACATAAGGCAGGTGAGTTGTTTATTCTCATTGATCGATATCACTGGAATCAGATCAGACATTCCTACCTGTAACCATATAGCTATTGCCGAGTCCGGTTTATTAATCTCTCCCATCAGAGGCAGATCACGTCATGTCGATCAGCCTCTGTTCTAATTAGACTAAAGCCGTGGGTTCCAGTAGTTTCCCCTGGCAGATACAATTTGCACCAAAATCCGTTTGGATTTTTTTAGCAAATAAAAACGCTGGAAAGGGTGTTTCATATCTCAATGCCATTGCCATGAATCAGTGGCCATAATGATGATTTCAGAAAAGCGTCGCTTACACAGTCTAAGTAAACCTTACCTCAATTATAGTCGCTTCACTCCCGATATTGAGTCTAGCAAGATGTAGTAGAGGGTTGCGTCAGCTGATCTTTCGAATTTAACAATCAGGGGTTGCCCAAGCCGCAATAGTATGCATTCGTACAGATAACGTTGGAGGGTCATAGGTCGGCGAAAGGTCGGCTGACGCGACCTGCTACTACATCTTGCTAGACTCAATATCGGAGTGAAGCGGGTATTATTGAGGCTAGGTTTACTTAGACTGCTGATTGCACAACTAACTTAGATTGCCTCGAATCAGGCATCTCCCATACTACAACACAAACTCGGCGAATAAAAACAGAGGCTCAATCAGCATGACTTGATCTGTCTCTGTGGGAAGAGAATGATTGTTTATATACCTTGCTTACTTTAATTGCCTTGTGACAACAAACCTCAATGGTTAATGAACACTATCGGTACAATAATCCGAGGCTTGCTGGGGATGCTTATACTCTGTTCAACCAGTGTTGATATATTTGATATGTTTTTTTATTCACCACCCAAAATCATTCTTCATATTTCTTTTAATGATGATAAGTAGTATCGCCTGGCACATTGTTTGACATGATAAAATATTTGGACATCAAATCCAGGTTTTGTAGGAGGTTCTTTATGCATAACATTAAATGCGTAACATATACATAAACATAAAATGTAGGCTAGCTAGTTGCATAAGCATTGACATTTTGTATTCTTAGGGACTCATTTTATTTTATTGTTTCAACTAAAATGTAACAAGAATTGAATTAGTCGGAATTGTTCACGGGAACTTAATTTATGTTTAACTATAAGGCAACAGTGTTGTTGGAAAATAATTAATTAAATACAAAGGCAAAATATATTATTGCATATACATGTATGTCATAGTTCTTTTTTGACGTAACATTTCATTTTAATCGTTGGTTACTTAACTATATTTCTTTATTTAAAATTATGTACTGGTTTCTTAATAGAGTTTTATGTTAGACACTTGCGCATGTAGACTGATAGCGAATTAGATAGTGAACAGACTGATAGCAAATAAGAACAGATAACGAATCGTATATCAGTTGTATTGCAATTGCATACAGTATTGGACCTTTAAGCGTAACAGCGTTTTAAGTGACCGTAACTTGACAGGTACCTTTTCCCTAGAAGGTTTGCTTACAACAGTAGTAATTCAAACATCAGTGTCCCAATATATTAACCATTGATTTTAAACAATGATTTTATATGACGCAACAATACAAGGAAAGTTAGTCTATTAGATCTACTATATTACTTCTACCATCATAGATGTTGTCAGACGTCGATGCTAACCATTCCCCGGTGACAAAATAGTTTTATTGAAATAGGAAAGGTTTTTTGAAAATATATATAATTTGTGAATGTCAGTTCATATCAGATCTAAATTTATTTTTGGTTATAACTTGGTGAAAAAAAATATCTCCTAATGCACTTGGGACGCGACCTGATACAATGAATGAAGCTGCGACGAAATGGATAATTATTGATGACAGGAACAAGATATGAACTTCAGATAATTTAGAGATATCGAAGAATACATTGAGACTGCAGAATTTTCAATGTTACACGCCGAAAACATTTCAACAAGTCGTTTCTCGTGAAACCTAACAGACGCCATGACGTGAGGCCTGCGTTCGATGTCCGCAAAGGGAAATAATCATGTTTTCAAGGGAGGTAATAGGTTCAGTCCTACTTTTCGCACTGCAGTGAACATATGGATTTTATTTTCACTGCAGTGAAAATATGACTTTTTACTGCTTTTTATTAAAAATGGATTATATTTTCATTGCATAATTCTGCATTGTATATTTCATTGCTAAGTAAATAAAAGTGTTCATTAATATCCATTTGTGATTAACCAAGTCGTGAAATAAATTACGATATGTCGCACATGTGTAATAAACGTTCGGGGTAATTTCATTGGCCGGTTAAGAAAACCATGTGGCATCGGAATGTGGGACTAAGCACGGCAGAGATTTTCCGGGTAGCACGCAAAAAGCGTGCAGCACGTGCAAAGTTATGTCCACTGACATACAGGGCGGGTGAATCAGTGTAAACATGTCAATCACCTGAGAAGACCCAATCTGATTAAAATCAAATCATTGATTCGCTCCCTTATTTATATTATGTTGTTACTGGTCACTCATCTACGATCTGACGGAATCCCGTAGAGGTCCGTCCACCGGAAGTAAGGTTTCAACCCATCAAAGTTGTGAAAGTAGATTAAAGGTTCAAACATCATCGCTTTTCTATGTAACGCGGAAAATGCCGAGGTTTTCTGAATATTTTGGTACGCTTGATTTGCTACATCAACATGAAAGCAGTATGTTTGTTAACATCCTTGTCGTCAGAATTATTAAAATATGATCAAATTTCAGATTATCGGAAACTAGATACGATATTTCTGTAAATCTTATGCATATTATACTAGTTGTAAAATCAATAATCCTATGATACATTAATTACAATCTAGACTATGATCGAAATCAAAGGATACAAGATTGAGAAAAATTCATGAAATACCAATATTTATTTCTTTGAAGTACAACCTTAATCTTTAATTAACTGATAATTATATTGTTTTCTCAAAACATCTTAGTCACACGTTTTGTGGTGAGATTTGCAGGATATGAAGATTAGTTTAAAAGAAGAGTTTAAATTGAGTTCTTGAAAATACTTCTCAAATTCAGGCCCGTAAAATGCATACAAAATTCACCATGAAATGCTGATCACTTTGGATCTTGAATTCTATTATATCTTTTCACGTACCTTATATACTTGATTATCAACAAATTTCCGGATTTTTATCGCTTTGTAAAGAATTCAGAAGCGTTTTGTCAGTGTCAGTGTCATACCCGCTTTTAAACATAACATATGTAATGAAACTTTTATGGTTATTACAAAACTCGATCATAAGTTATCAAACGGATTTTTTTCCAAAACAACGGTTCTAGTCGGGTTGCAAATCAAGTAAGCCCCTTGCAATGCCGACGCGCTCATGCAGCTCTCGGTAGCTTATTTCCATGTGTAGACACAGTGATTTACAATGGATAGCCAGACACACCAAAGCCTGTGCACCTTTATTTGTAGGTTTTGTTATATGAATTATTACAAAGCATCTATAGCGGGGTTAATTATTTTATCGATACGCCGAAATGACGGAGGAAGATGGAATCTGATTGGTCGCATCAGGATCGACCCTACAAACTGATTGACTGTCAAATTCGGGGTCATTTCATGTTCAAAGTTCACCTGGACATGGTTCTCTACGGGACTCCGTCAGATCTTAGATTGGTGACAAGTAACAACATAATATGAAACAAGAGAGAGAATCTAAGATTTGATTTCAATGAGATTGGAGAAGACCTGATTTCAAATAAGGAAGCATGTCAATTCTACTTTAATTGATACCTGTTTATGATGAAATGATAGATCAATCAAAATAGTGATTTCCGTCCGTTATTTGCAATTGGCGCTATTTCGTTATTTTCCCCTGCTTACAGTGACCAAGTTGAAGATGTATCCGTACGTTGACACAATCTAAATAAATTTAGATCAACAGGTTTTATATTTGGTCATACATGTTGATCTAAGATTGGCCCGTAAGGCGGGTCATCCCGGTGACCTCTGAAATCAGCCGCTCGGCCAATCAGAAAAGATGCCCTAGCTCGCTGGAAGTTAAAACAACTCAGCAGCACATCTTTTGAAATGGATGATGTTCGGAGCTCTGTCATTTGGAGCGGAGTAGAGCGATGAATTATCCGATTGCTTGGATGTATTAATAGATTATATTTTTTCTTTTTAAAATGATTTAGCGTATTTGCTAGTTGTAATGACAAATGATGATTGCACGTATACAGATACTAACGTGGCGAATAATAATCATGAAGTTAGAGCATGATAAATGTCAATATTTACGAAAATCTTCATGCAAGGGGAGGTAACTCCTTTTGATCAAACTCGTTTGTACTAATTTCTTTCATTTCCATCCAAATAATTAAAAAATATTGATTTTTTGTCAATCATAAAACTAAATATATTTCATACAACCAAAATAAAATCAACCTACCGATAATTTTCTTATCAGTATCAAACACAAGATTTATTTTTCTCAAGGCACACTATTATTGAGAACAGCCATAAGCTATTATATGTTTCTTCCGTTCACACCTTGAATGAGCGACTATGAACTGTTTGTGACGTCGAATTTGATTGATCAAATCGCGAATTCCTTATTTGCATACGAAAGGTCACCGGGACGACCTCTCACACAGGTCGATCTTAGATCAACAGTATGACAAAATAAAAAATCTGTTGATCTAAATTTATTTAGATTGACGTTGACACAATTTCTTTCATCATTGACTATGTTTACTTTAAATAAATGAAATATTTTAATCGAATTCAAGAAAATAAAAAATAAAAAAACATGACCCTTGTCATGACATCTGTGTTTTGCCAAATTTCAAAATACTGCACCAATGACCAGACTCAAAATATGGTTTGGTAATGTTTTTTAACACTTTGACAATTGGGCTACCGGAGTTATTTGATTGACGAACCCCTGATTACGTGTAATTTGCATTAAGATACACTGACAAGTGAACAAACTTACAATGTAAGATATACAGCCCAATATCTTGTTTCTCATTGGGTGAAAATGAGCCATGAAGCGGTTCAAACAATGGCAGACAACATTTATGCTTTGCAGACAGTGAAAATAAACATGTGTATAATTGAACTATTTTAATGTTTATATGATGAATAAATGAAATAGATAAACCGTACGCATCTGTTTCGGTTCTGCTTCCACTAAGGAAAAAACCTTTCTATTTGAAATATAGATATTGACCGTTATTGTTCTTTTGACAATTTTTAACAATATTCTAATACCGAATATGGATCTTTTATCCCATAGGATCTAATGAATGAAGTAGGTTTTTGGAATCGTTGTATGACTGGACCATTTAAAAATCAAACTGCATTCTGATTCAATTGTTTTTGTTTGGTGTATACGTAAGATAAATTATCTTATGCTAGAACTTGTAAAACTCAATGGTAGATACGGTATCGTTATTTATTTCTGTATTGCAATATATTCCGATACAGGAAAGCGTATTGCAATACGTATTGCAATATATTGGTACTTTTCAAATTCAAGAATTCGCATACTATCTTGTCTACATATGAGCATCAACAACGATTATCATTGCTCAGCTTTGAGCTGTTTTGGAAAGGGATATTTTTCTATCACTGTTTATGATATGTATACATATTTGAGCTATTTTCACAACACGATTTCACAATATTTTTCGAACGTTCCGTAAATCATGATCATGTTTACTTGGTTGTGTTTTGGGGCATTTTGCTCGATATATTGGATATCTCCAGACGTGTGTACCGATTCGTATCACGTTGTTCCTGTATTGCCATATACCGATATATCGATAATACCGCGCATCCTTAATGGTAGACTGTTGAATATTGAATACTGAACTTTAACTATATTCACGTTTCTTTTCATCATTCATATCTTATGGTTACGTTGAATCTCATAAATACCATTTGGTATTTTATCTACAATCATCAGAGCAGGCATTGGATGTTCAAGCTTGTATTGATTTGGGTTTAGAATTTGTAAATGTTTTATGACCGGTCCTTTTTAGAAATCTAAGTGCTCTACCATATTCAGACTCCATTTAAACATTTTTTAAAAATTAAATAAATTATGTTATGTGAGAACTTGCAACAATAACTCTAGGAAATTAAATAATTAATATTCACGTTTATTTTTATTCAGGATGTTGCTCCCTCTGTTCACTATCCTACTGACGTACACAGCACTCTCATCCACTGATGCCGACCCGTAAGTCATTACACATCACGTTTCATATCAACAAAAGGGGCAGTCAGCTACATCATTCAAAGTTCCTTTTTACTTTCTTTCACTCTTTATCTCTAACTCTATTTCATTATAGCTTTCTTTTGTTTATTTTCTCCATCTCAATTTCTCAATTTCGCCCTATTCTATTCTCTCTCACAGTTAGATCTCAAGCAACTTTTCAGCCTTGTCTAATCATCAGATGTTAAAGGGGGTCTGAAACCCTAATTTTTTATTTCCAGAGTTTTATTAGCAGAGTTGAAAATGCTAGGTAGGGACGAAATCGTTTGGTAACGAACTGCTTACAGCTGACAGCCAGTACCAAGTTTGTGTCATGTGACCCCCCTTGCCCGTCTGGACCCCCTCATTAATGATGGTCAATTAGGTTTCACGAGCTAGGTTGTTGATTCCCTTTAATCCTGTAGGATAAATATAAACTTTGAGTGACACAGATTAATGAAATCTTTTTTTCATGTTTCTATCTATCCAAGTCAACCGAGTCTGGACCAGATGGTACAGCTCTTCCAGCAAAACTTTCGGGACATGGACAAAGATTCCGACGGAAAAGTCACCCTAGCAGAGTTTTCAGCCACCTTTCTCAAAGATGATAGAAATGGTATGACATGGAAAAAAACGTGTGTCTTTTGTGTTGTTAACCTCTAGTCATCTTATATCATGGAGAAAAGCGTTACATTGATAACATCAAAACACAATTTGTGATCTGAAATAAGAATAGCTAAGGGAATCGAATTTCATTAATCAATAATCAATAATATCATTAATCCCAGCCTCTCCGGAATTTACTCTTTATAATGAACCTAAATATAGATATAAACTGACAGGCAAAAGAAAGTGAACACTTTCATTTTTTATTTTGTAAAATATTTCGGGGAGTTAGATAATTTTAAGAATGGGTATGTAAGGGGGTCGGGAACTGAAAATGCAATTGAACGAACGCAACTCAGTTTCCTACGGGAAAAACACGTGCAGTTCGGAAGATGTGAAAAGCATGATCTTCGGGTCTCCAGAGAAATGCATGTGCGTAAAGTGGATAAAAAGACAGTTAATCGGTAGTCAGCCATCACAGCTCAAAAGAACACACCCGAGGTATGCCACGACTAACAGCAGCAGAAAGAGAAAGGGCAATAGGAGTGCGACAGATGGGGGCCAGCAATACCCACATTGCAAGAATCTTCCGTTTTGTACCCGTGGAACGGTCATCAGGCTAGTCCAACGTTTACAACAGACTGGTGGAACACAGGACAGACCGAGAATGAGGAGACCGAGGGTTACAACACCTTAAGAAGATGGCTACATGTGCAACCTTCAGCAACGCAACCGCTTCAGAACGGCAGCGGAAACGGCAACTACGGCATTAGGACGCCCTGTCAGTGAACGCACAGTGTTGAGAAGACTCCGTGACGCAGGTGTCCGACCTCAACGTCCCATGCGTGGAATGGCCTTGACCCGCGAACATAGGCGACGTAGACGTCAATGGGCAACAACTGTTCGGCGCTGGCAGGTCCGCGAATGGAACCGAGTGCTTTTTACAGACGAAAGCAGGTTTTCATTGTATAGTTGCGATGGCAGAGCAAGACTTTACCGTCGAAGAGGAGAGCGCCTGGCCCCCAACTGTATTCAGGACGTCCATGCTTTCGGTGGAGGAGGTGTTATCGTTTGGGGAGGGATTTGTGGCAACCAGCGAAAAAATTAGTGATCATAAACGGAAATCTGAACGCCCAAGCATATAGGGACACAATTCTTCAACCTGTAGTGGTGCCATTCATCCAAAATCAACGACAGGGAACCATACTGCAACACGATAACGCCAGGCCACACACCGCAAGACTGGTTCAAGATTTCCTAAACAATAACAATGTTCAAGTTCTTCCATGGCCAGCACGCTCTCCGGATCTTAACCCCATCGAGCATCTTTGGGATTACCTTGATCGCCAGATTAGAAGACGTCCCCAACCACCAGCCAACCGTAATGAACTTGAAAACGCCCTGATTCAAGAGTGGAACAGGTTACCCGATGACGTAATCAGAAGGTTGACGTCATCAGTGAGACGACGTGCACAGGAATCCATTGACCGTCAAGGGGGTCATACTCACTATTGAGTACCATTGAGGGACACTAAAATTTATATGACATTGTTACACTCACCGTTTTCCTGTATCTGTGGTACCCCACCTTCATTTTCGGGTCATTTTCCGATTTATTGTTAAAGGTACTGCCAACTTTTTTATATTTTCCGTTGACGTATTCACTTGTTAATCTTATAATAAACTCATTTACTATATTGAAGTTTTAGTTTTAATTTTATCTGCCAATGAAATGAGGTGTTCAGTTTCTTTTGCCTGCCAGTTTATAAATCGAAGAATCTGCTTTCTCTAGACATTTGTATGATAACGATTATCTAAAATACACGTGTGATTCCATCTGAAACATATACAGATAAGTAACTGCCTTGGATATTATAAATCATCGCTTCATCACATTTGGAATAATTAATAATATCAAATTTGGGGGATGAAATTTAAAAAAAAGATGCCCTCTGTTTCTTTACCACATGTTAAGGAGACGGAACTGTCACGCGAGATGAATACCTTCAGGACGAGACTTTGGACGAGAATAGGAGCGTGCTAGCTGAAGAGTTCGCGTTCTACGACAAGACTGGGGACGGAGCACTGAACACTGCGGACTTCCAGCAAGCATTCAACACCATCGACACAAATCGTAAGTTGTGAAAAAACTGTTGTTTCTTTCAAAAGGTAATGGCGTCGACAGGATAAAGACCATTACACACTAGCTCCTTTGTTTTATAGGAGTATTCATTTTCAATACCAACTCATATTGTCTGTGAAATGCACGTGCCGAGGTGTTCATCAGATAAAGCGGGTGTTCATGATGAACACCCGGTATTGCCATGAACACCTGATGTGAAACAATTATTTTGTGTATTTCGGAAATTTATCTAAGTTAAAGTTTGCTTGCAAATTAGATACAATCATTAAAATTGCAATATTCAAATACAATACATTTAACAATTTTGCACTTCAAACATGGGTGCGAACCTGCGTCCTGTTGATATCAAGCCCAGTGACTTAACCATTAGACCACGGAGGCCAGTTGGAAATAGAGCAAGTTTTTCATGACAAGATGATTTAGTTTCACATTTTTCCTGAGAAGAAACATAACCGTGAATTATTGTTAATATTCTATCAATTAATGAAAAAAACATTGGTACCAAATGTATGCATATCAAAGTTTTTGTAAGCTGTTCTCATATCAATATGGGTATACAATCTATTGTTGTAGGTTGTACGGTTCCGCACGGATTGCACGTGCAGCACGAGAGGTCAACGCCAATGTCAGCTACTTGAAATAGACATTGTTCCTCCAATTAGCGTCAATGTTTCATCTTCTCATCATGTCTAAGTCAATTATGCTTTACCCAACTTATCCGCAATATCAAAACTATTGATTTAGCTTTGAGCTAGTGTGTAAAATAGTTACCGACCTCGACCTCGGGTTCAAACTAGATGAACCCTCGCGCACGTGATTCATGAACACCTCGGCCTAACGGCCTCGGCGTTCATGATTCACGTGTGCGAGGGTTCATCTAACTTGAATACCTCGGTCTCAGTCGGTAACTATTACTTCTAGTTAAAACTAGCTGTAATGTTATCGTCCCCTAAGTCCTTACGTAACGTAAGGACTTAGGGGACGATAACATTACAGCTAGTTTTAACTAGATTGGATAAAGACAAGACTAGAATGATAATGTGATTATTCATAATGTAGGAATTAGTAATTAAAAAAGCCATTTACAACATTTACTGCAATCTAAGTTAAACGTTATCTACATCATCATACCATGTAATTGGCAGGATAAATATATACATTTAGTTTAAAAAAATACAATGTATATTTCTTAATGCAGGATATTGTAAACTAATCACATGATAAACTCTGTACATTGAATAATAACGTTATTTTCAAGGCAAATTCTTTCTTATTATTCTCTTATCAAGATGCGATGGTATTGATGTGTTGATTTTTTGTATTGCAGATGATGGGGAAATGACCATAAATGAATTTGTTCATTATGCTTCACATGTAAGAATAATATATTATTAATTTTAGATAAACAATGTCAATATGTAATAGAGAAGGATCTCTCTTAAAGGGGCAGTAGCACGTTTTTAGGGGGAATATAAGGTGATGTCAAGAAAATGAAAATTAATGGTTCCAATTGAAAGACAATGTATTTAAACTAAATGGAGCAGTAATAATTCAAATATATAACGTAAAGTTTAGCTATGCGATTCCTTTTTCTTACACAAAATTAATTAAAGGTGTTCACACAAAATGGCCGCCAATGGATTTTATGGGAATCTTCATACTTTGTTCTCTGACTATGGATTATTGGCTTGTGTAATGAGATTTTTGACACTGACAAAATAATACATTAAGCATTAAGTTACAATTATCAGCAAAAATTTGGAAATATAAAATTATCATAAAACGTGCTACTGCCCCTTTAAGGACTTTCCGTCAGCTGCCCAAGGTATTGACCAATGAGGAGGGCTTTAGCCAGACCCAGCTGCTCATACCGTTGGCAGGGGCATTATTGACCCAAAATCCGAGGGAGGGCCCTTCTCTTACTTGTATACCGAAATATATTAAATGTTTAATTTTTAGATTGTTATCCTACCCCTGTTATAAGTGGAAAATAATCACCCATAAAATATCGCTTAATCATTCGAGTGGTAAGTTTAAGAGGACCACGAAGTTATCCTATTTGGTCTAAGTGGCATAACCGTCCGGATTACCGTGCAGTCTTACTATAGTACATAGTTAACTTCTCAACCTATCAATTTGGATATTTGAAAAAAGGACTTCATGGAATGAGAGGACTTTGTCAGTCAATAACCGTTTGGAGGGCTTTGTGTGGTAATAACTAGGCTTATAAAGCCCAATCATCAATTTCAGCATTCGACGGGGATACAGACTATCTTGAAAGGGTGTTAACGCATATGTGAGATATTTGATCAGAAGTAATGATGTTTGCCCTTGGAAAATCCCCACTTCTTAATAATGCCAATGTCATATGAACAAAATTCATAACGTTACTAAACACAGCCGTAAACCGGTTGACACTAACTGTTAACGAGTATAAACGTTATTATAGGGATATGGGTATGGAAGGCTCAGGGGTTCGACCATTCATTATATAGTCATCATTACATTGTTTATCATCACGTTTTTTATCCTTCCAGCTCTTCACGAACCATCTTCACCCGGCATTTGCAGTGGGAAAGTAGCATGGTGTCCTGGTGCATGTACATCTTTGTTCTTTTGATAAATGATGAGTGACAAACATTGTCAACTTGTTTCCATTCATATATAGGCTCGATTAGAAAGATAATATGAAGTAATCCTTATAAGGTCGGTACGTTGAAAGATGGGAGTTGTTGCTGCCTTGCATGATACTCAGCATTATGAGGACAGAACAACGCTTTAACTGGCGCTTCACTGTGGCTGCTGGGTGCCATGGACTCAAATCGAATTTCTAACATGTAAATGTACTAAGGACAATAAAGTGTTATTATTATAATCTTATCGAACGGCTCTGTTTAACGAATACTGTTTATCGGCAAATTTTACATTTCTTTTCATTGGAAGCGTCTTTCCATGGACATGTGGATTCGAAATGAAAGGTTCAAATGTTGTCTCCTCTTCGATATTTTTCAAACCATAGGTTATGCAAACACTACAGATTTCTTTACACATGCTGTGATGCTCATTCAGTACTAAACCAGTACTTCACACCTTGTTGGTGTTCAATCTCATTTAAATGCGATAGAACACATCTTTAGTACCTCGATTCTGATCTGAGCACTGAACCATTTGGCCTAGCAGATGACCTTTGCTCTCCAGCCAATCAAATCGCTAGTATGCCATCGGAAGGAGTTAATATTTGAGCTTCAAGCGGGCCTCTGGTTATTCTATGTCATTAGAGATGTAGGGCACCTGACACGAGCCCTATCGAGCAGTGCTCAGGTAAGAAACACAGCATAGTTACGAGTGAAATTGATATTCTGATAGTTTGATGACAATATTGGGTCACAGCTTGGTTAAACGTACTCCAGTACTAGTAATCCAATCATTATTCTTAATTTGGTATTTTTGAATAGGGAATAAATAAGAAAGTGTACTCGAATAATCAACGTAAGAAAATACAATTTCGCAAAATAGTCTCAATCGACTATTTCTCTTGTAACCTATGTTACTAGTACATTTCTTTAAGGACTCCTGATCTTGAAAATTTTAGTAAAGGATTTCGAAACGAATGGTGAACTTTTCACGTGTGTTAGGTAACTTGAAACAGAGGGCAAATGATCTTATATTGACAGTGATGTTTGAAATCATAACCGATGTCGACCTCCAGCCGACATCATCCCCCCTTAAGGATTTTCCCGTGTTATTACTTATTGCTGCGCCACTCTTGAAGATATTATCTTTCTATCACTCGAGAGATAACAATGGCGTTGTAAGAAAAAACAGGCTTAGTATCCTCTAATCAATTTACGACCATATATATACTTTTATGTTACAGTCACATTTATTGTGTTTTGTACAATTTATATATTTATAGTCATTCATAACCCTAAATTGGTACCTGAATGTTTTGTCTTAAATGTTGTCCTTTTGTTTTTCTATAGAGGCTAGAGTTTGATAAAATATCTGTCATTCTCTCTTTTTATCGTTGTCGATAATTACAAAAATCACTAAATTTACATAGAAGAAGCATCTTATTAAAAAGGTTGGTAGTGATTGGTAAACAATTTCAAGGAAAGATAACTCCTGTCTCCCGATTCGCAGTATGTTAGATCATGCTATCAACACTCCTTTAATCTAACAGGACCAAAAGATTATCTTGTTGAAGGTGAGGGGCATAAAAATCATCATGAAGAACTCAGAGAGGTTGTTATGTCCAAATCAAATAATTTCTCACTGAGATCTATTCTTGGTGAAAATTTTATGTTTGGTGAAGTCCAAAGATCAGTTTAAATTTTGTCAAGAATACTGGCAAATATGATCTCATATAACATTTTATGCTCAATTTTAACTTTTAAACGTTTTCAACTCTCAATAATCACTCCTAGTGCCGGGCGCATGTAGGTAATCTTTGGCCCAAACTTCACCCTTTATTTCACCTACCTACCTACCTACCTACCTACCTACCTACCTTCGTAGTATGTTAGATCATGCTATCAACACTCCTTTAATCTAACAGGACCAAAGCATACATGTACCAAAATGGCTCTGAAATAAAATACTGTCTCCCATAAAACATGAAGCAAAACAACATCCACCCCCATGCAAGAGTTCGTTGTTGTTTCTAAATACCACCATAACGTTACACTGCAACTAATGCCCTTTTTACATGCGCACTTTACTCCTGAGAGTATAATTACCCCTAGGAGTATTTTTGCTCCTAGGAGTAAAAGTATACTTTACGTTCCATTGGAATTTAAGGACCCTTAAGTATATCATGATTTGCTTACAGTAGAAATACATTTTTCTTAGAAAAATCAATGTGTGAAATGCATATCATGAGGTAGAGAAGAAATAAACACAATTTAACCATAGATTTTGTTTAGTCAATCAACTACTAGTGTAAAAGGGTTAAAAGCAGGTTTTCAGTTTAAAAAAAATGACACTCAACACAAAAACACCAAATTTCCTTCACATGCTCTCGACAAGTTAAAAAAACAATCTTGAATGTAAGTAATTATTGATGAAAAAATAAAAGTATTGTTTAGAAAGTATATAAATGCAAATCAATTACCTTAACCTAATCAGTGTAACTACATGTATGCTTAAACTATAGAAAATGACACGGATACTTACAGGAGTAAAAGTAAATATACTTTTACTTTACCTCTTGGGGTGGAGTATCTAACTCCTAAGAGTAAAGATACTCATGTAAGTAAATTAGTTTTGGACTGTTTACATGGCACGTTTACTCCCTGTAAGTATTTTTTTATATACTTACAGGAGTAAACGTGTGCATGTAAAAAGGGCTTAACTCTCGCCAAATGATAAACAATTCAATTTCACAATATGTACATTTTGATAAGAATTTCTCTGACGTTGATACTTGAGCGACAGATAAGGTTCTTTCTTAAATATTACAGCGTCACTATACCTCAAACTATCTAACTACAATGAAGGTCTGGGCATTCCTTTTGATACTGTTGCCATCTGCATTAACTGCGTAAATATGTTTTTGTATTATTTATTGTCGCAAACATAAGTCTAGTAGTAAAGAATCATTGCTTTATTTTGGTGAAACGTATGGTTTTAAAAGTTGAGTTATACTATCGTTTCCTTGCCGTTTAACTATAATTTCACACTCTGCAGTTTATACATATTCCCGAACGTAACTTTGGCATCGCTCATTTTCCAGTGCAAACACATACTTGTTACATAATTAATTATCAATGAGCTGATGTTGCCATCTGCCATCAAATATATTTGATCTTGTCAGCTACATTAAACGTTGTTTGGTGCATTCAAGGACAATGTTTCCAAATTTATTACTAGTTTGGTAATCAAACCATTTTTGTTTCATAGCCCAATATACAAACGAACTATCCCTAATCGTAAAAGTTTGACGTTCAAAACTAACAGAACATGTAGTCAATTTTAAATCATCCCAATACAAAAAGTGGATTTGCATTTATTATCGATATAGGTACGTTTGTTAATGAAATCATTGATTGATATTTTTTGTCTTGCTATTTCTTTTTGGAGTAAACCACCATTCTGTTTAAAACTATCATGACTTTAAAAAGGACCTTTCGTCTTAAACAGACCATTCGACCTCCGGCCGTATGACCAGACAGCAAAACAATTGTTCCACAATATGGATACAAATAACGACAATGAATTCGATATGGAGGAGCTGAGACGATCATTTGATGGTTACGATGCAAACAGTAAGTGCACATCCTTTTCAAACGAGACACCATGAAAGTCGAAATCGTTTTGCTCTCAGGATATGTTTGTAGAGACGTTGAAAGCTGACAGGAGACTATCATCTTTTAAAAGCTTCGATTAAGTGACAAATTTAGTGATCGAAAACCGGGTCTGTGCACAATTGCTCATCGTGTGCGTTTTACTGAAGCATAATACAGTAGAACACGGATATAGCGAACACGGATATAGCGAACACTCGGATATAGCGAACAAATTTTCAATTCCCGTCACTGTATAATATCATAAAATTATATGCGTATAGCGAACACCGGATATAGCGAACTAAATTCTTTGGTCCCTTGGAGTTCGTTTTATCCGAGTTCTACTGTATTGGAAATTTCTCCTGAGAAACAAAAGGATAGATTTGAGTATTCAGTTGTTTTAGATAATATTTCTTGTTTTCGTGTAAATAGGATATTTGATTCGAGACTTCTCCAAAACAGTTAGGGCAGTTTCGATTTGTTTATCTAACAAGTATTCATGTACATGGGAAGTCCTGCTTATGTATACACCTCGCTGTAACTGTCGCACCACCCATTTTAGATAAGTAAGTATACGTAAACTGGATCTCAAACCTCAAACAATTGGTACTGTGGAAAACATTTTTAACTGTTAAGTTGGCCTCTCGTGACGGTTCCGTCACAAATGTGACAACACAATACCAATTTGGTCCTCTTGAATTGTTAATTGAGATCGATTAAGCAATAAGGCAAAGGAGTAAGGCTGCTGGAGTCCTTACCATAAAAAACGAGAAAAGTCATATTTTATGTTAAACACACTTTAAACATTTTCACGTGCACGCGCCGTCAGGCTAGCCACAAGACGTCTGAATCTCTGTTCGGTTGCCACTCATCACACAAAGGTTTGGTCAACTCATGAAGGGGTTGCTCTAACTCTACGTCGCAAAACATCCCACAAATGCTCAATGGGATTCATTTCTGGACTTCTAGCTGGCCACGGTAGTGCCTCAACGGCTTTGTTTTTAGATGCTGAACAACGGATTGTGCTATTTGGTTTAGGAGTGGACGTCTTATTGGTCGCCAAACTCTCAGTCCTACCATATTTAGACGTTGTCTGATGGTGCTGAGGGACACTCTGTTGTGTGGATGCTGCTGTATACACATACACATTGTGTTTCGTCTGGCTTGGCGTACAAGAGCACGATCTTCCGTGGCCGTGTTTTTGTTGGTGCATCCTTCGCTTCATCAGTAGCAGCATGTTTGTGTAAATCCCAGTCTGATTTAAATCGACCATGCTCCGAAGAATAAAATATAAACAATTTTGTCTCTATCGGGGCTCGAACCCAGTGGTAAGCTATCCAATCACATCCGCGTTTTAAAATCTCGTTTAGCGGCAATTTTGTATAACGAATGGTACACTGGAGTTACCTGCTCCTAGTATGATATCGAAGCTTTTACTGCGCTCCTTTCGATTGGCTAGATGTGGGTAATAGGGGTGCCTTCAGACTGTGAATGAGAGGAAAGCCGGGCTGGGAGAGGTTCGAACCCCGCTAGAGATAATATTTTTACACTTTTTTTCCCTCGAATCACAGTCGATTTTAATCAGACTGGTGTAAGTCCGCTGATAACCGTGCGATTAATGTTCAGTTGTGCTCCAATGGCACGGCATTACATCCCAGTCTTTTGCCTACCACTGGATGCTTTGGCAATTCGTTGTTTTCTTAAATAAAGACTATATTAAAATTTTAAAACCGACCTCTTGGGCAACCAGCTCGGAACAAGGTGTGTACTTGTTCAACACTTTCAAAACATTTTTCTCACGATATTTATGGCAGTGTCTATCAAGCTTTTGTTCGATTTTCATTGTATATTATTAAATTGATATATGTTTTCCTATGAAATACATATCTGAGATGATAACATTGACATGTACAAATATTCAAGATTTATGTATTGTAGAAGATATTGCATTTATAAACTTTGCAGAGTTTCTAATACACAATACAGTTTTTAACAAGATTTTTGTACCAATGAACTGCTGCATGAGTTTTTGTGAACTTATATGAATATCAACGCTAAAAAGAATTTCATGATTGATAAAATTGATAAAGTTTCAAAACATTTTGCAGATTGCTATGTTCTATTTCACCAGAGGACGGTATAGTTTCGAGAGAAGAGTTCACAAACTACGAGGCCCATCTGCGTCCAGAGATGTACCAGCTTTCCCATGGTCTTTACGACAAATACGACTTCAACGCTGACAACCTTCTGACTGAAGAAGACTTCTTGTATATGTATAAACTAATCGACGCAAATGGTAAATCTTCCTTCAAACTCGTATAGTCATCCGGTCTGTTAATGTTCACATATATATATTTCTTTCTTTCCCCGCATGGCATAACATACGACAGTAAAAGTGACCTGTAAGATTAAAGCCTGTGCCTGTCTTCTTATCTCTAATCTACCACAACGCAGCCAGATAATTTAAAGAGAAAACTTACAAAGATTGTTTCTTAGCGAAGAGGGCACTGCACTCAAATCTCTATGAATTAAGATCTACATTGCTTCACGACGTTAGTGTATAGATCTCGCTGACTCCGTTAATCGAGCCGTCAGATTGATCGGTGACGTCATTCATTCCCTGCCAATCAGCAAGTTCGCCCCAACAAAAGCTTACTTACTCGCTGGTTGGCTGGATTCGAATGACGTCACAGGTCAATCTGAATGCTGGATGCCTTGTGAGATTTATACGCTAACGTAGTAAATCAATGTAGATGTTAATCTATTGAGATTACACGCACCTAAACCAAACTTTTCACGCCAAACAGCAAAGTTACAGCTTTTGGTGAGATTTATGCATTTCTTGCTCAAAAGACACGAGGATACAGTTTTATAAATTATAAAAGGCCATTGGCACTTTTTTGCATTTTTTATATTTGGATTTTGTTCCCAAGATAATATTAGTTTATAGCATACATGTAAGTAATACCTTCGTGAGGCAACACATCTCATTACTCAACACAATAGTGCATTTATAAGAAAGTTTCAACTTTAAAGCAAAACTCATTGAAGGCCATTATTGATTGAACACCCTTTTATTCATTTAAAGTAGTAAGTTGATTCTCCAAATTAAACTAAACGCGATGCTTTTATTTTAGAATTGCCTTTTTTGATAGGGGAGACCAGGGCAAAGCGCGCCGTCGGGGCAAAGTGACCAAGGCTTATTTCTCCTTTACAATCGACAGATGGCGTGCTTTGTCATTATCAACTAATGCAAGCAACCGTTAGGAAACGTTGTGATCCACATTTGCAACGTTAGCGCGAGTTGGAGACTTACCATTGCGAAAAGTTGAAAAAACGAACATTTTCATTAAGGAAACAATATGTCCGAATTCCAATATTTCATATAAACAAAAAACGCAACATTGAACTCAAGAGCACCTATTACACAAACATATATCACCTATTCATTAAATAAGGAAATTTGTAATTCATTGCTTTAATTATTTTCTATGATGCACAAAACGAATGCTACCCTCAAAGGGGCAAAGTGAGCCGGGGGAGCGCTTTGCCCCGAGTTATCTCAAATATTTCTTTATGGTCAACACATTATAGTGTCAGTGTTATCTATTAGTTTTCATAAGCAAATGTCGTAATATAGAATTGTAATTTCCATTCAAAAATTGTCCACTAAGTTTTAAAATTGATATTAAAAATGAAGTATAAAATTATATTCTAGGATTTTTGTTTCATTTAGAAACACATATATTGTGTCTGATTTTTTAACATTAATTTGATATTCGTCATATAGTTTGTTTTATCCATAAACAATTAAGAAGAAAGTCCGTATGGGCTAGCCCGACCGCGATTAGATGTTTGTAAAATGTTGAATTTGTCTTTCAAATCAATCAATTTCTTTATTTCTTTCATATGTTTACTTGTTTCTGATAGTAAATAAGTTAAATTTTCAAGACTCCCATAGTTCTTAGAAATTCGTCTATGGTTATCGTGTAAGTTTTTGGATAAGAACTTCGAAAATGTAGGTCAATTACATATAAAAACATATTTTTCCCTTTTTTGCATACTGAACCTAGGTTTTTATTATTTGTTTAGTTTTTATGAGGGTGCCTGTGAGCTTCGTGGCACTTTACAAAAACTTTTTGTATGGTAATTGCTTATTTTAGGTGTTTGACTAATCACAATTGTGTGTCTTTTCACATGGGGCGCTTTGCCCCAAAGTACTGGGCAAAGTGCACCGTTTTTGTCGAAATACATTTTCGTTAATATCTCTTTCTGCTGACATGGCAGGTTTAAAAGCATTTGTCATACAATAGTTTATCTGATGAGAATTAGAGACATGCTGCAAGTTGAATATTAAACATTTTAATATGCCCAGAAAACACGCTTATATGTTAGGGGGCGCGCTTTGCCCTGGTCTCCCCTAATTATCCTTTTTTTTCATATTGGCGGATCCAGATGAGAGTGAACACGCCTTCAAAAATGTTCAATATTTAGTAAATATTGTTAGTTGCGTGATCATTCTCGATAAAAGTAAACAAAATATGTACATGACAAAGACCGTAAATACAGTAGATATTTACACACGTTCTTTGTTCTAAAGTAATAACTACCATAGTTGGACTCTTGACATCCACTTGGTGCACCCAACACAAAATCGAAACCTGTTATCGTTTCTGGTCTTGCAATAGACTAACATTTATTTCCGGTGAAGCGAGCACATTTCATTTTACCGGAAAACACGTGCTGATGTCCTTTAAGAATCTACTCTTTTGACATCAACTGATTAACATGTAGTCATATAAACCAACTTTACACGCCTTCCAGCGTGAGTGTTGCCTCTTTTCGCCTAATTAGCATAACGAGACTGTTTCATAGGTTCAAATCATTAAATCACTTCCGTTTTTATATAAACACATAATTGTTGCATATATATATTCCAGCACATAAGGGAGTAAGTCTCCAAATGTTTAGCTTGTTACTATATAAACGTAGACTCGAATTCCTCATTTTCGTAGAAAATGTAAACAGTTCCCTAACAGGATATTTAAATTATTTTCTCATATAAAAGCGGATATGGATTTTCATTTTTCATTAGTTGATTTTCAAAATATTTTCCTCTGTTAAGGCATTACGATTAACACTGTTTGTTGCAAATAAACTACATTAGCTTTTCTCAAGCAAATCTTTTACATACACTGATTTAAGAAAGAAAGTCGGCTTTGTAAACAACATTTCCAGGGGGGAAATTACGTATATACTGAAAGTAAATCTTTAACTTCCAATGATGAGACGTTTTCTACGATCATTGGCAATTTCATGAAATAGCACCTACGCAAAATGATAGCTGTTTCGTGTTGTTGTATGTCAATGTTCCTTCTGTGCTCTTTCGTGTGATTCTCGATTATAAGAACCATAATTCATGTCTATTTTTTTAAACAAAAATGTTCATTGAAAATTTTTCTATAAAGCTTTCGCTTTGTGCACGATATCATGCAACTGTTTCAATCATATAAAAGGAAATGGCCGTTTCAGTCAAATTAATTACGGCTTATCTTGGATAAGATGTCCTTTTCAAACAATTCATTCGTTTTATTCTTATCCACATTTTGTTTGTACGGGTGCACGTTATTTCATGACATGTGCATATGCATGTGTATGTCATTGTAAAATTATATCACAAACTCTGGTAAGCAGTTAATTGAAAATGATTTAGGTGATTTGATTTGAACTATATATTTTACCATTCTACGTGAAATGAAGTTAGCATATTATTTGTTAACCGTTAGTATAAACTTTGTTTTTTCCCAGCAAACCAGGTGATCAGCGAACTGGAGTATGTACACTGGATGAAAACGGTGAGTTTCCTGTTAAACACGTATTTACATTTCAGGGTAATACATTAATCGCGGAGAAAAGGTTTTGAGAAAAGTCATTTTGTCCCAAAATCTGAGTACAAATAAACGATAAAAATTTCTGATATGCCACTAATTATTTCAAAGTTTCCTGACCTTATTTTTCAAGAATAAATAATGTCAGCGATCAACAAATGTTTATACTGAATTTCGGCGTTGTCAGCGTTTGTTCATCTCAATTACATAAGTTCTTGTGACCATGAGTTCACCGATAAATGTACAAAGATAGTGTGCATGTGTATCTGTTTAAGCAGTATGTTGAATTTCATATTGATTGACAAATGCTTTTGGCTGCACCTGCCCACCTAAGTATTTACTGCATTCAAGTTCACAGTTCCCTTAATTGTAGTCATTAGTTTAGTTTAGTCATTAGGGCAGTAGCATGTTTTTTGATAATTGGTGTGGCAATGTAAAGTTTCATGATAATTTTACATTCTGAGTTCAAGTCATGGTCTGGCAATGTAAAGTTTCATGATCATTTTACCTTCTGAGTTCAAGTCATGGTGTGGCAATGTAAAGTTTCATGATCATTTTACATTCTGAGTTCAAGTCATGGTGTGGCAATGTAAAGTTTCATGATCATTTTACATTCTGAGTTCAAGTCATGGTGTGGCAATGTAAAGTTTCATGATAATTTTACATTCTGAGTTCAAGTCATGGTCTGGCAATATAAAATTTCATGATCATGTTACATTCTGAGTTCAAGTCATGGTGTGGCAATGTAAAGTTTCATGATCATTTTACATTCTGAGTTCAAGTCATGGTGTGGCAATGTAAAGTTTCATGATAATGTTACATTCAGAGTTCAAGTCATGGTCTGGCAATGTAAAGTTTCATGATCATTTTACATTCTGAGTTCAAGTCATGGTGTGACATAATAATTTTTTCATAACATTGGTACATTCTGAGGACACTACATAATGTGGCCATGTAATGTTTTATGACAATGTTACATTCTGTGATCAGGTCATAATGTGGCAATGTAATGTTTCATGGAAATGTTACATTAAAAGGTCACGCCATAATGTGGTAATTCAATTTTCATCACAATGTTACATTCTGAGGTCAAGACTGATGTCAACGATCTCTTTGGTGGTTTGATAATGTTTCTCAGAAGTCGGAAGGCGATACACCTCTTATGTCTAAAACACCAAATTGTCACCGAACATTCATAGTACAAACAATCGCAATCATTTCTCAATCGTTACATATTCATAAAAAATCACTAGATTACACGTGGATTACTTTGCGGAAGGTTGTGTTCTTTCACGTGCTACCTCACGGCTTCTATAACTGTGAAGTTTGAATCCACTTTCTCTGCTAACACAGATGTAATATATTCGCACGAAACAGTTCTAATGTTTTTGAATTTTTTACCTGACATGTCTACTTTTTTAACGTAGAAAAATAACATTTTAATGTTGCATTACCTTAGAAATAATAATGAAACAAGGAGTTTATTGTCAATGGAATTATGTACATTCGAAAAGGTTTGACATTATGTCAATAAAGGAATTGAAGTCTTCGGGTATAGATTCATTCCATTATAGGCCATTGGTGGATTAGGCTGTTCACTTTGATGCTAGAGAGATTCGCTACATCTGTTCCAGGTGCTTATGAACCTCGTATGATAGCGTTTTTAAGAATTTAGCAGCATTGCGTTAGATACATTTAATCATTTGTTAAATCATGGCCGTATTCTTTGTATATTCAGTTATTTGATTCAAAGTTTTCAATTTAGAATATTAAACAGTTTTTGTGTTTGATTCCAGCTATTGGAAGGCCTTGATCATCTCCACCACCCGTAGTGAACCTTCAAGGTCATCTAAGGGATAAGTTATAATAAAAAGAAGGAAATAAACTTATTTTCAAATTTACGTAGTATAAATTCATTTTTGAAACTCATACTTACGTTTTCAGATATATCATTTGCGTGTTATAAATCTATTTTAATGTTTCACAAGATACAAAGGTTCAGGGTTTTCAATGTGAGCATTGATAATATAATAAGTTGCAATGTACAATCATGATTGGCATGTCATTACGTCCTGGGTTGTCAAATTTAATTAACCTCGAGCAACACGTTTTCAAAGAAAATGTAGGAACAATAGCTAGATGTTAAAAGAATTTCCTCCAGGATAATAAAGTATTATCTTATCTTATCTTATTTTTCTGACGATATCCCGGCCCTTGGTCATAATTTGTCCATTTCTGGAGAGCAATCACGTTTGTGCAGGGAAACATAGATTATAAGCATTTATATAACTTCTGTCTGACAAGTAACAAATAGCGTAATTCTAAAATGAGCGAATTTTCACTGATTGAAAGGTAAGAAAATGATAATGCAGCATTAACTACTGTTTTAATTCACTAAACTCAAAATCTCAGGATCAAAACCAACAGCCGTTATGACTAATGCAACATCAATTCTAATACTGTCTACAGATCTGTGAAGTTATTATAAGTTATACCATTCAAAGGCGGGGTACACGGGGAGAGCGAGAGGCGGATATCTCCCCGTGTACCCCGCCTTTGAATGGTATAACGAATTTATCTTACCGAATGTTAAAGCAAAACGCATATAATATGAAGATAAAGGGTAAGAAATTCGTAAGTCATTTCTCTATAGTTCAAAGCTATACACATCGGTTGATCAAAAGTAACCAGCTTGATCATGTGTTCGAGGTAACATACATTGTACATTTCAAGACGCTCAATCTGCACGCTTTTTTCATGCTTTTGATGTGCCGGGGTATAAATGTTTATTACCCGGCTCAAGAGGGTGACATTAGTATTTATTCAGGATCACGTGGACCAATCAGAGATCGAGATTCTTACATGAGGTAGGATAAAATGAGTTTACCTCATTGGAGAATATTTCGTCTTTTTATGCCCAAATATCAAGCTTAAATCACATACTGCATCTTATATAAAAATAAGTACTCTATTGTTCTAAATATATGTAATATTAATTTTAGTAAAGAGAACAATGCAGTTGTCTATAAGGAGACGTTGTAAATTTGTAAGTCGTGATATCACTTTACGGTATATATAAATACAAATGTGGAAGGGAATGTTTAAAAGATATAATGTGGATGTAGACGGATATTTCTATAGATGTCAAACCAAATATGAACGTAAATTATGACAGTTGACGTGGTTGTACATGTATATTGAGTGTCAAACTAGAGGATAATGCAGATGCCAAAATCATGCATATCAAGATGTCAATGTCAATGTAAATGACAAATAAACTTTTAAAATGGATGATGATACTGTTGACAGTATATCTCTTGTACACAGAGAGAAATATTAAGTTCTTAAAACTAAAGCAAATTAGGCGTTTATATTACTGCTACTTATGAAATGGCACATGAGAATAACGTTTTACCAAATTCCGCCATTACGTTGTAATGTTTGACCACGTAACACGTCCTCCTGACCAATTGTCAGTTTTCAAGATAAGTTCAGCATTAACGAGCTCAGCTCGTTGGATAGTCCGGTAACCCTCCCTTCGGCTGCGTAATCTGAGACTTTGAACGGTCTATCCGCAGCAACAATCATACTCATGAGCTGAGAAACTTGTGGCGTCACCATTGTTAAATGAAGTGCAAATTGGCGTGTCTCTGTAAACCCAGCATTACCTTGGTACCAGGTATGACGATGGTAGTCTGATTTCAAAACCTCGAGCCCAACCGGTTGTGTTCCCCTCAATGGGATATTGGTCCGCGTTGGAAATATGTTTTTAAACGAATGCAATTTTGCATTAGAAAATTCGTTGTTTAAATGGAATGTTGTTGGTATGATGTGTTAATACATTATATGTGCACCATACCTTAACATTTCATAAAATACACTCTCGTTCATCGGTAAAACTCGAATTTACAAAAAAACAACATATGATACTGAACATAAGTTGATTTTACCCGGGGATGCTCCCCCCTACATATTTTCCGTCACCCTTTCATACAAAAAAATCTTTCTGTGTTAAAAAAACGCCCACACCTTGTTATCTCTGACGTATGTATCTGAGCGATAGATAAGGTTCTGTCTTTACAGTCATTTAGTCTCAACCACCAAACTACAATGAAGGTCTGGGCTTGTCTGCTGGTACTGTTGCCATTTGCATTGACGGCGTAAATATTTTTTATGATTTTAATTCTATATATTGCAACCATTTGTTAGAGTGAAAATGAGTAGTCGCATACGTTGCTTGGTGTGGGTAACATATGGTGCACTAATTCACATTTCAAGATTCATTTAACATATTTCCTGAAAAACTGGGTTTTTTTTCATTATGGTTATCATCTGATGTCACAATCAGATTTACCGTCGTGATGCATTGAAGAAACAGTTGCACGATCTTAACATTTTATTGTGTTACGTAACACACGATCTTGAAATGAGTTACAAGTTTCACTGTTCGTAAGACCTCAGATTCGCCAAGAGAATAAGCCTTTAAGAAGTTCAATCAATCTTTATTTACACTTATAGGCCACAGGCCTGTAGCACAATGTGCATACAATATGTTCAGGCAGAATAGAGTAATTTTTTCTGAGTAAAAAGGCATAGTATAGAAACATTGACAGATTTTTTAAATGTAAGTAAGTATGTAGAGATATAAATTTATAAATATTATGATGTGTAAAATAATATTTCTTAATGTACTTCTTTCTCAAAGTGAGGTAGGCAGGACAAACACAAAGGAAATGATATTCATCTTCAATAAGATTTAAATTACACATTTTACAAATTCTATCTTCACTTTTTAGTCCAATATATCTGCCGATTTCTATTAGTAAATCATGCGATGAGCAACGAAATTTTGCAAGCGAGATTCTATATTTCCGGATATTCAGATGCGAAAGATAGCTTTCATTCGTTATAGATTGCTTAAACATTCTAAAATAAAAACATTTATTTGATACAGATAGGTGGTCTAGCCAATTTTGTAAATAAATATCTTGTAATCTTTGTTTAAATGAGATTAGAAATGTTGATATGTTATCATGACCAGTCCCATCGATCTACGGCCGTACGACCAGACCGCAGCTGTAGTGTTCCGAAATATGGACACAAACAACGATGGTGAATTCGATATAGAGGAGATGAGACGGTCATATGATGTTTACGATGCCAACAGTAAGTTCACTTTTCCAGGAAGAACATTAGAGTGAACACTAGT
This sequence comes from Steromphala cineraria, assembly GCA_916613615.1. Taxonomy (NCBI): domain Eukaryota; kingdom Metazoa; phylum Mollusca; class Gastropoda; order Trochida; family Trochidae; genus Steromphala; species Steromphala cineraria. The sequence continues at coordinate 28,463,948 of OU744735.1, read as the reverse complement.
TATTAAAGGGGCAGTAGCACGTTTTTGATAATTTTATATTTTGAATTTTTCACTGATAATTGTAAGTTAATGCTAAATGTATTATTTTGACAGTGTCAAAAATCTCAATACACAAACCAGTCATCCAAAGTAAGAAGAAAAAGTATGAAGTTTCACATAATTCATTGGCAGCCATTTTGTGTAAACACCTTTAATTCATTTTGTGTAAGAAAAAGGAATCGCATGGTTAAACTTTACGTTATATATTTGAATTATTACTGCTCCATTTAGTTTAAATACATTTTCTTAACATTTAAACCATTCATTTTCGTTTTCCTGACAGCACCTTCTGTTCCTCTAAAACGTGCTACTGCCCCTTTAAAATGAAATAAAATTAAATGAATTAAATACAAAATTCCAGCGACAGGAAACATTCGCTAGAAAGAAAAAAGTATTCACTTGTTACCAACAAAGGTTTGAGAACATATATTTGCATCTTTTCCTACATTCATCATGAAACAGTTGCATGCATTCAAGAGTTCGGCAAATCAGAGTCACCGAAATAATCGTAAGATTATTCATTTGTTATTACTAAATGATATAAATCGGTTTAGTCTGATTAAAATCGACCGTGCTCCGAGGAACAAAATATCAAAAATATTGTCTCTATCGGGGCTCGAACCATTCGGGATATCCTCTCCGTCTCGGTCTGAATGCACCCACCTCCATCGAGTGTTGCTATGACCAGTTTAGCGCAGACAGACCCAGTCGTAAGCTATCCAATCACATCCTCGTTTTTAAATAGCATTTAGCGGCGATTATGTATAACGAATGGTACACTGGAGTTACCTGCCCCTAGTATGACATCGAAGCTTTTACTGCGCTCCTTTCCATTGGCTAGATGAGCTTGTGTCAGAACATGCGGGTAATAGGGTTGCCTTCAGACTGTGAATGAAAGGAAAGTCGGGCTGGGTGAGGTTCGAAACCCGCTAGAGATAATATTTTTACACATTTTTCCTCGATTTTAATCAGACTGTAAATCGGTTTTTCATAAAGTCATAAACATTTTGCAGATTGATATGTTTTATTTAATCAGAGAATGGTGTAGTTTCAAGAGAAGAATTCACAAACTACGAGGCCCATCTGGTTCCAGAGATGTACTTTGTGGCGCACGGCCTGTACGATCGATACGACTTCAACGCCGATGGTATTCTTACAGAAGAGGACTTCCAGTTTCTATACAAACTAATCGACGCTAATGGTAAATCTTTATCTTTATGCAGCCATGGTAGGTTAAAAAAAACATTTTTCATACAATAGTTTATCTGATGAGAATTGGAGATATGCTGCAAGTTGCATTCTAAATATGTTAATATACCCAGAAAACACGCTTATATGTTAGGGGGCGCGCTTTGCCCTGGTCTCCCGGCCCAAAGAGAACTTTAAGTTTCTTTTTATTATGGTATCCGCTCATTATCCCAATTTACCAGGTATATCATTTTTAGATAACATAAACTCCTCGATAACAAAACTTGTTCTTATATGAACAGAGTATGTTGTTGGATCACATAAGTCAAATTTTGAAATCGATGTTATCCATTTGAATCGGACAATCTAGTTAATACAAGCTGTTAGAATCGGTCAATCTAGTTAAAACTAGCTGTAATGTTTATGTCCAATAATCATATATTAAATCATTGATATTTATGCTCATAATGTGTTAAATGCAATATAAATCCCAACGACGCCCGATTCAATGGGTTCAGCCAGTTTCTTTTTCATTGGCTGATTTCCGCGCATGCGTGACACGGACCAGGTGGGTTAGTAGCTAGATGTAACGTGAGGACTTATGGGACGTATACATTACAGCTACTTTTAACTAGATTGACCCTTTTCAAGCAGATAGACAGGTGTTTGTTGTTAATGTGATTGATTTTACAAAGAGGGAGAGTATATTAAACAGCCAGTCCGTGAGTTGTGGGAGTCACATGCATTTATGACAAACTGAATAGTGTTTTGTGATCGAGAAGTATCGACTGTTGCAAGAAAATACAATTTAACGCTTATCAACGTTGGATAGTGACCATAGGAAGGTTGTAAGTTGCGTTGGTGATCGAAAACCGGACAATGATGCGCGTCAATCACGTAAACATAATTTTAGAAACTCATGGAAAGCATTCAGAATGATAGTAACTGATGGATACTGTTCGATATGTTATATAACAAGTATTCATTTAAAATAGACGTGTGAATTTGCCTTCCGCGAATATAAATGACTGTTTTTATGTTTTCATTGAAAAGAAGTATTTATCATATATTTGCTACTATGAGAGAAATTGTCGTTTATGCCATTTACGTTGATGTAAGGCAAGATATGATGAAAATCACGGAGTGGCTCTTTAATATTTGATGTTATTAATTAACTATCAATAGCATGGCACTAATACAATCTGAACGGCCTACACTATACGATTTGGCAACTGGGCCAATACAGGTAAGCTGGGCCAAAACGGGCCAAACTGGGCCAATACGAGCAGACTGGGCCAATACGACTCTGAGCATGCGCATATACACAAATGGCGCAAGTCCGAAGCTATCGTTTCAAAACTTTCAACATATATTACAGTTCACGAATCTCTCTTATAATTTTGATTTCGATGAAAATGAACTCTGAACAAGTAAATCACAAAGAAGTTAATTAATAAAAATGTCATTAATCAAGTTTTTCCATATTGGCCCAGTTACAGGTCCTCGGTCCGCTGTATTGGCCCTTGGTTGCGGGCCAATACAGCAGACCTCGGACCTGTAACTAGACCAATACGGAAAAACATGATTAATTACATTATAATATGGTATGAACTATATCAATCAGAAATAACTTGCCTGGTAAATAACAATAACAAAAGGGGGTGGTGTGGGGTTGTTGGAAATCAGAAAGGGTGGGATAAAGAGTTGGAGGGACAATTTGTTACTTCGATACCAATACAAATAATCTTATACGTCATTTAGAGATAATTTTCTGATATTACGAAAGGAAATTTTTAAACGAAAAGTCAATTCTTTTTCAGGAAATCAGGTGATCAGCGAACTTGAGTATGTTCACTGGATGAAAAATGTGAGTTGACTAACACAAGATTGTCATAATGTTTTTATTCAGTACAAATGATGAGATTGGCAAACAAGAAAACGTTTTCTTATGTGAATAACTCTCTAGGTAGGATACAGAATGGTATAAACATTCATTGAATAAATATACAACGTTAACAGAACATGATAACTTACTGAACAGATCAAATACGCATGTGTTTATATGACACAGAAAGGACCAAGGGCATTTGCAGGCTAACAAGCATGATACAGTACAAAAATGTCGCTTGAATTTAAGATATGAGTAAAGAAAGATCAGACTTTTTTGAGAAAAGTGAAAAGATTTTGGAAGATTTGAAAAAGATCGTTATTTTCTTGATGGGTCGACCAAACATTGCTGTTGCTGATAGATGGTAAATTGAAAACTTTTTGGAAGAAATATGAGTTAAGTCTTAAGTCGTCGTAAGTGGGACAAATAGGAAAGAAATGGAGGCTTTGCGCTTCCTCAAAGTAATGTTCACAGTTGCTAGTATTTGATATATATATCTGACGAACATCACCATTTAGCCACTGCAGCCAAACCGAAAGCGGGAGTGGATAATCTGACAGAATCTTGACCCATGACATCAATCGAAATGAACGGGTTGTAATTGGTTTCCTTTTATTTAATTCTAAATTCTTTAAGAGAGTTTACCACATTCAAGGGGAGATATTGACTGTTTCTACATGTGTAGTTTCCTTAATGCAGAATCTTATATAAGACGTCATTTGTGTTAAATATTTAAAAAGTCGTATTTTGTTAAATCAGTGTACGTATTATTGTTTGGTATTATTATTTTTGTGGTACACTCGTTTGTAACAAGTTAATACATTCCTCTCCCTAACACAATCCATACATTCACCGGAAAGATTGCATTTTAATAACTACGAGTCCTCGAGCTTCTTCGCTCCGAGCGTCTCGCAAACGGCGGACATTTTGAACGTCGAGTGATATGCTAATTAGGGTTATTCCGAAAATGCGGATTTCGGTTAAGACGAATTGTGATTGCATTGGTGTTAATGGTTGCGAAAACGAAATTAAATCTTCGGCCGTTTTAGTTTATGGAGTTCTGAATTTTGACTCAACTTTGTCTTGTTTCGTGTAACAAACCACAATCTCACGACATTGATGACAGATTTTTTGAAAATAATTAGGAAAAACTTTGTTAAAATGTTGATTTTGTAATTATAAGGATTGTTTTACATGTTTTGTGCCTCTATCGATGTATAACAGCAACAAATTTTGTATAAAATCGCTACGCTACGCTACGCGATTTTATACAATTTGTTGCTGTTATACATCGATAGAGGCACAAAACATATAAAACAATCCTTAACTAAAGACTGATGAAATATGTAACACAGTTGGAACACCATAATATAACAGCTTCTCTGATATAGTTTGGACGCTAGTATAAAAGATTAACATTCTCAATTCCACAATGTTCCTGTCTCGGTCCTAGCCTGTATTATGGCACAAGTGCTGCAAGATCCCATGAATTTATATGGGTACGCAGACGACCACGCCCTGACGAACTACACTCGATAGATCAACATCAGTGGACTGCAGTGAACATAAAGAGCTGGATGGACAGTAATCGTCTTAAAACTAATGCAAGCAAAACGTATTTTATATACTTTAGTTCACGGCAACAGTTAAAGAAATGTAATTCTGACAGCATCAACATTAACGGTGTATCCACCAGCCGTTCTCCAAAGATTCTGGTGTCGACCTAGATGACAATTTTATTCTCTCAGATCATATAACATCAAAGTGCTACAAGGCAATGTACGGACTCCAGCGGATACGGCACATCAAGCACATGCTTAGACAAGAAGCATGTGAGACCCTGGTCCTAGGGACTGTGATCTCCCATCTGGACTACACCAATGTTATATATGATGGACTTCCTGACAACCAAATCAGAAAACTGCAGAGGGTACACATTTTTGCAACTAAACTAGTCCTCAAAGCCGACAGGTATTCAAACTCAACGGAGGCGCTGAAAACTCTGCACTGGTTGCCGTTTAGACTTATGATACAGCACGAAGTACTAACGCTGACACGGAAGTGTCTCCATGGTTAAGAACATAACTACTTGAGCTCTCTCCTGACAACTGAAGACCATAAAAGACCCCATACGCGCTTCGCCAATAGCTATTTGAAACACCAGGTTCCTCAAGTGGGTCGAAAACCATTTGCAAACCGTGCCTTCAATGTGACTGGAGCGATGTGGTAGAACTCGCTACCAAACAAGATTCAGAAAACAGAAACCGTACCAGTCTTCAAACGTGTTCTCAAACCTCAACTTTGACCATTTCTGATCCTGCATAGCAAGAATAAATTGTGCAGCGCTATTGGAGATTTTCATCAAAATTAACCCGTTATGCAATTAATATTTTAAAGTTTATAACATTTTCATATTTTGTTCATAAATACAAACGTTTTATATTTTCATTTATTTTTTTTCAACTCCTATTATTCTAATCGTTGTATAAGAATTTGTGTTAAGTAAACCTAGCCTCAATATTACCCGTTTCATGCCTATATTGAGTCTAGGAAGGTCTAGTAGAGGTCGCGTCAGCCGAACTTCCTACGACCTATGACCCTTCAACGTTATACGGGCGAAGGCATACTGTTGTGGTTTGGTAAAATGAGTTCTGATTGGTCAATTCGATACCTCGGCTGACGCGACCCTCTACTGGACCTTTCTAGACTCAATATCAGAGTGAAACGGGTGATATTGTGGCTAGGTTTACTTAGACAGGAGAATTGCTTTATATACTAATACTGAACATTTTCTGTTTATTCCAGGTACTTGAAGGTCTGGACCATCTACACCACCCGTAATACCCCCTGGCAGCTTCTCTACGGATATAGCAAATATCAGAGGAAATAAAAAAATACTTTCTTAACGTCCTCTCTACATATATCTATTTCAAGATACATTGTAGAATTATTCGTGGTTGTTTGATTTTTTAATGTAAAGTATAAAGTGGCAAAATGTCATTCCTACAATTAGTAGTAATTAATACTGATTAGTACATAATAAGTAATGGGATTTCAGAATAATCTGAGCGGATCTAGGATTAATTTAAACAAAACGCATCAGGTGACATCATTATCTTCTTTATAAATTTATATACGATCACATTATCACTTTTGAAATTGAAATTCTAAAATTTAAAGGAAGCAACCACGTTGGCATAACATCTCTTCGAAAGATAAACTTGTATATTTCGAAGTAATAGAAAATCACAGTCTGATTAAAATAGACCGAGCCCAAGGAATAAAATAGGAAAAATATTGTCTCTATCGGGGTTCGAACCAGTCGGGATATTCTCTCTGTATCCGTCTGAATGCTCTCAACTCTGTCTATTTTATTCCTCGGAGATCGGTCGATTTTAATCAGACTGTAGAAAATCACGTATTTCAATGTACTACTTTAATTGCATGTGACACAGGTAATGAAACTGCGGACATTTCTTGTCGGAACAAATTGCCTTCACTTTCATTGTATTTACATAACAGACACATGAGCTTTATAAATTAAACAAAATTTTAAAAAGTAAGAAGCAAATTCTCTTTTTCCTACAATTTCCATTGGCAACGTTGACGGTTTGGGAGATTTCAAGGTGAGAAAACAATAGTCTCATTGCTTAGTCCACATCCGAATACACTGACGTTTATTCTATGAGATTTTATTGACGGCGGATACCGGTGTGTAGACCTGAATAAATGCACCTTTAAATATATATGTTATGAGTATAAAAACTGGAAATTTGGCACAATTAGGGTCTCATAGGTTTTAATTGGTAGAAGGAAAGTGCAGTTCTTTATTTGTTGATATCGACGTTATACAAACGATACTATTATGAGTTTACAAATAATCGCTTAATATCAAAATGCATCGAAAACGGAAGCTTATTCCGATTGGATTTGTAGTTGTTTAACACCCGAGGGAGTACATTTGCAGATTAAATCGAAGTTTATGTTGTTCCAAATTCAGGATGTATTAAAGGGGAAGTTGCACGTATTTAGTGGGAATATAAGGATACGTCAGGAAAATGAAAATGAATGGTTCCAATTGAAAGACAATGTTATTAGACTAAATGAAGCAGTAATAAATCAAATAAATAATGCAAAGTTCAGCCTCCTGTTTCTTACACAAATTGAATTAAAGGTATTCACACACACATGGCTGCCAATGGACTTAATGTAAATCGTAATTTGTTCTATGACTATGGATGATTGGTTGGTGTTATTAGATTTTTGACACTATCAAAATAATATATTTAGCTTTAACGTACAATTAGCATTGAAAAATTATAAATATAAAATTTTCAAAAAAAAAATGCTACAGTTCCTTTCAAGCAACCTGAAAATGGGTAATTAGTCAACCAGGAATAAGTATTACTTTTGCTAGGGAATACAGGTAGGTTTGACAAACACACAGAATAAGGAACATCACTACTTTCAACATTAAAGCCATATATTGGACATGACATAAACAATCAAATCTCGATATTGAAAAATGAAAATATATCAAACATATTTTCAAGAATATGACATAGAACAAAGAGACACTTGAGTAATGTTCTTCCTAATTAAGTTCTTTAGGAAAATTAAATTTCAGATTTAACGAGATGTAGATAATCAGTTTTCAAGTTTCTTGTCTATCTTATACACCTGTCAGTCACACACCTGAGGGCAGCAATGAAAGACAAATCGAGTGTCGTGTATGTTGAAAGTGAAACGGCCTTACGATATCCTGTGTTCCTTTCCAACAAATGTAGCTCAAATCGCCAGTAATGCCAGGCTTGTTTACGGCATATGTGCCTTGTTCTTTGTGAAGATATGAACCCTACACATTTGACCGAAACGTTTTTACTGTTAAGGAATTGTTAAGAAATGGTGAAAGTTCGAATTTTCCAAATAGTGATGGTGGTAGTTAGTGCAGTCGGCTTCGGACCCCGAGGTCCGTGGTTTGAATGCAGTAGAGAACTGTTCTATACGCAGTCAGGTTTGGGTGCAATGTCACACTGAATTTAAGCACAGTACTGACCTAGTATAGCATAGCAATAAAAGTGTTGCGGGCCTTCTCCCTGCAATAATACTAGCAGCCGTGACATAAGTGAAATACCCTTGAAAGCGGCGATATACCAAAGATCACCACACCAACTACTGATGACTTTACATAGGACATCATGACCAGTTTAACAACGCATCACTGACGATCATTCACATACGTTAAGGTAGTCGTCTATATAAAAATGATAATGAGGACATTTATATTGTGTTTTATCAAGGTAAATAGTACCTGCTCACACGCTACTCACATCATTACCATTAAGGAACCCACTTGCAAACAAGCCTTAGGGGGTACCATGTAGGTCCGTACATAACATGCGGTTTTCGGGTAATATGGATAAAGTACACACCACATTATTATCTTCGAAAGCAGTCATACCGAGGTTCATACTTTTCATATCTTGCCCTAGGGCAAAATATCACTTTTTCACTGCGACGTCAAGTTAAAAACAGTGGGGTTACTCTGAATGCTATATTAGTACCTACACTTCTAATGCTCGAGGTACTGCTATTTTGTTTAACAACAATTTTAGTTTCAACGTCATTAGTTCTAGATTGAGTGAAGATGGTAATTATGTAGCCTTAAAAATCGTCAAAGATAATATTACTTATACAGTTATTGCTATTTATGGACCCAATGACGATTCACCGGAGTTCTACGATAATATTATTGAGCTAGTTAAAGACTTTGACAGTGATGAAATTTGTCTTTGTGGCGATTGGAATTTGGTATTAAGCCAGCGGTTAGACACCTATAATTACAAACATGAAAATAATTTAAAAGCAAGAGACAAAGTTTTGGAACTAATTGATACCTTTGACCTTAAGGATCCATGGAGAGAACTTAACTATGACAGCAAAAGATACACATGGCGTCAGCCAAATCCCCTGAAACAAGCTAGACTTGATTTCTTCTTGATATCACACGATTTAATGCCATCAGTACACGCATGTAATATTTCGCCAAGTATAAATTCAGATCATTCCCTAGTAGAATTAACACTTTCTTCTTCCACTCTTTGTAGAGGAACGGGCTTTTGGAAATTTAACAATTCCCTCTTGGAAGACAAAAAATATGTAGACCTTGTTAAGGAAACCATTAAAAGAACTTTGAATGAATACAAAGTCACAGAGGAAAACTGTTTAGATAAATATTTAATTAATGATCAATTATTATGGGAGACCCTACTTTTAATGATACGGGGAAAAACTATATATTATTCTTCTACGAAAAAGAAAATAAGAGTAGAAAAAGAAAAATCCTTAGACTTAGAGCTAGAAAAACTAGAGGAAAGTTTAGATCAATCAAGTGCTCATGATGAAAAACTAGCCCTGTTAAAGGAAATTGATGTTATTAAAAATGAATTGGACGATATCAATAATTTAAAGATTAAAGGAATGATGGTAAGGTCAAAAGCTAATTGGATTGAACACGGTGAAAAGCCAAGTAAATATTTCCTTAAACTCGAATCGAGACATTTTTTAGATAAAGCTATTGTAGAAATAGAGAAATCCGATGGAACTATTATATCAGATTCTGAAAAAATGCAGCAAGAAACTAAAACCTTCTATGAAAAACTTTACAGAGCCACTAGCGTCAGTCAGATAGACCTGTCCGACTATTTCAAAGATGTTGATGTACCAAGACTAACTACTACAGTATCTGATAGTCTAGAAGGAGAACTAACACTGGTTGAGTTGTCGATAGCATTAAAGGCAATGAAAAATGACAAAAGTCCCGGCCCTGATGGATTTACAGCAGAGTTTCTTAAATTCTTTTGGAAAGATCTTGGACCATTTTTGCTAAATTCGTTAAACTACGGGTATGAAAAGGGTAGCTTGTCAATCACCCAAAAGCAAGGTCTTAAAACATGCATCCCGAAGGGAAATAAACCAAAGCAATTCCTAAAAAATTGGCGGCCAATATCACTTTTGAATACCTCTTATAAAATTGGGTCCGCTGCAATAGCCAATAGAATTAAAAACGTGTTACCATCTATTATTAACGAGGACCAGAAAGGCTTTATCAAAGGAAGATTCATTGGTGAAGTTACCAGATTAATCTACGATTTGATGGAACATACTGAATCCTATCAGATACCAGGGCTTCTCTTATCAATAGACTTTGAAAAAGCATTTGATTCAGTTGATAGAAATTATTTGTCAAATGTTTTATCTTTCTTCAATTTTGGTTCGAGCATTCTCAAATGGGTAAATACTTTTTATAATGGGATAGAATCAAGGATTATGGTAAATGGATTTGCCACGGATCCCTTTAGAATTGAACGTGGATGCCGACAAGGAGACCCCATTGCCCCATACTTATTCATTCTTTGTGTAGAAATATTAGGAATAATGATACGTAATGATAGTAAAATCAAGGGAATTACTATTGGTGACATACAATATATTCTTGCTCAATTTGCTGATGACACAACCCTAGCATTAGATGGATCAGAAAAAAGCCTCTATGCAGTTTTAAACGTTTTACAACTATTTGCACGCTTTTCTGGATTGAAAGTAAACGTTGACAAAACAAAACTCATTTGGATTGGTTCAAAAAAGAGGTCACGTTACAAACTATGCAAAGACTATAACTTCGACTGGTCAAAAACAGACTTTAACTTATTAGGAATTAATTTTGATATTGATCTCGATAGCATGATTGAAAATAACTATAAAGATAAAATTGAAAAAATTGAGAAACAAATGAATATTTGGTCAACTCGTTCTTTAACTCCCTTAGGAAGAAATACTATTTTGAAATCCCTTTTGCTTTCACAGTTAAATCATTTATTTTCATCCCTACCTAATCCACCAAAGCAACTACTTGAAAGGTTACAAAAATCATGCTTTCGGTTTATTTGGAATGGTAAACCAGATAAAATAAAAAGAAGTATAATTACGTTAAATCCAAAACACGGTGGGATTAGAGTTCCAGATGTGAGAAATGTTATCTATGCACAAAAATTGAAATGGATAAGTAGACTTATTACTGACAACAATAAATGGAGTCATATCATCAAGAAAAAATTACCTTATTCATACCACATCTGGTCTGGCAGTTCAAAATACATTAAAGAATTTTGTATTCCAAAATTATCCAATAGGTTTTGGAAAGATGTTTTTTCAGTATTTGCGATATTTCTCACAAAACATGAATCCAATACCTTATCAGAAGACCAAATCAAAAGTCAAACAATCTGGAATAACCATGACATTACTATTGATAACAAACCGATATTTTACGAAAATTGGAAAAATAAAGGCGTTGTTTTCGTTAACGATATTATTCATGAAGAAGGCAGATTGTTGACATTCGAAGAATTTTGGGAAAGATATAGAATAAAAACAAATTTTCTAACTTTTGAAGGACTAAAGGCAGCAATAAAATCACACGCACGTAAATCTAATATTCATAATTTTGGAGAACGATTGCACAATCCTATCTTTCCATTTAATTATCGAGCGATGAACACGCCTGCTGGAAATAAGCACCTTTATAATACCCTATTGAATTCATCATTTTTTATGCTACCATGCTATTCCAAATGGGAACGTGTTTTAGATACATATTTCACTGAAAAAGAATGGATGATTTTTAATATTATTCCAATAACATGTACCAAAAGCACTGAGTTAAGATGGTTGCAATACAGGATTATTCACAATATTCTGCCAACAAAATGCTTACTTTACAGAATAAAATACACAGATTCACCTCTTTGTTCTTTCTGTAAACAAGATCTAGAAACAGTGGAACACCTTTTTTGGCAATGTGAAATTGTAAAAGCAATATGGTCTGAAGTAGAACAATGGCTTCAATCGGTTCAAATAACAATTAAGTTTTCCTGTGAAAATGTTTTGTTTGGTTTTAAAGGTGTTAATAATAATCCTGTTAATGCAATCACCCTCGTTATAAAACAATATATTTTTAGATGTGCTTTGGGGAGTTATATGCCTAATATCTGTTTCACTAAAAGAGAAATTATTAAATACTATGAAATCACCAAATATATCCATTTATCAAATGGTACTGAACAAAAATTTGTTAAATTCTGGTCAACGTTGCATTTGTTATTGAGTTAATTTTATACAATGTATTACTTACACTTTGAGCTTCTTATGTTGTATACAATTTCATTCATTATATATATGTAATGTACTGTTTGTTAAGGACTGTATGCCTGTAAATGCAAAAAAAAGGAAATACAAAAAAAAAAAAAATTAATATTATCAACGCCAAAAAAAAAAAAAAAAAAAAAAAAAAAAAAAAAAAAAAAAAGTTAAAAACAGTGCTTTTACGTAACGGTTTACCTATGACGTCACAATATATACAGGTCGGCGGCGGCTAGTCCGCCTATGCTGAAAAGTGGTCTTGAGTATTTTCTTTAATTTTGGGACTACGGTAATAAACAGAATATCATATTCGTGCCCATGACATACTATGTTTACGATACTCGTGCCCGAATATCAGTAAATCCCTCGCTCTTGCTCGGGAAATACTAATATTTAGGCACTCGTGTCGTAAAAATAGTATGTCATGGACACTCATATGATATCCTCTATTTATGAGGATGTGTGACAAACCTTTGGAATTTCGTTACCCACGGGTTCGAACCAGGGACATTGGCGTTAGAGGCTAGCATGCTAAACACTACACCACCGTGCTGTACACTGAACACAAATTGTCATCTATAGCATGAAACTGAAGAAATGATGAATAATGACATATTTCTATGTTTACCAACAGAAATCAATCCTAAAAATGACTATATCTTTATTTGGTCCGGTTAAACGTATTGTGTATAGAGTGAAAAAGAGTATTCTTATATCTATTCACATATATTTTATTGTCTAAAGCTCTTAAATGTATATTTTAGTTTATCGTAACCCCTAGTCTTACACACAGACGCTTGAGCATATAATTCACCCCCATGGAAGCAAGTCTAGATCTGGTCTGCTTTGAAAATCTCCATTTGCCTGAGGCTCCTTTTAAAAATTTAATAAGATAAGATTTTTACTAAAATAAATTTCAGAGACTAAATATAATTCTACATAACCCCTTTTGGGTGACATTTGTACTTTTTACGCTTTAATTATGTAAAACGATGTATTTCAACCTATGTTGTATAAATGGTGAGACTCTATATTGTAATGTATTGTAAAATCTGAACTGTAGTTATATTATAATAATGATCTATAACTGTTCCTGATCTCAAATCGTATCAGCGTGTAGGGTAATGAGTGAACAAATGTGAAATAATTTTTGTTAAATCAAAGATCACAACATCTGCAATGAGACAAATTCTTTTACCTTGAAACTTTCCTTTCTACAATAACCGACCTTTGTATACTGAATTGGCGGTGTCCCATAAATATTTTAAAACATAATTTTGAATCAAAAGTTTCAATGTCAGCAATTCTGCATGGACGACTGACCGAGATGTCTGAGATCTCTGACATCTGACCTCTGACCTTACCTGGAATCTTTGAGTTGGAGAGAATATCTGTACAGGGATAGGAAGCAAGGTGCGCCGCGAAACAGGTGTCTCTTCTCACAGGGCTTGGTGTCACACTTTTCAAAGTGTCAACACTTTATCTACACGCTCCATTCTGATATGAATACCACAACATATTTCCTTAAAATATTCCAACGTTTGTACGCGTTAATTTGGACATATATGCTCTCCAAAACATGCATAGGTGATTTTGAGAATTTGTGGCCAGTTTAAATCAAATAAAACAGTAAAAATGTTATATTTCCTTCCTAAACGTTCTTGTTGTATTATTTTTATAGCATCAGTGCACAAAATCGACAATTCTAAACGACTCATTTGAAGACGTTTTCTGGAAAAATGTCTTGACTAAAAATCTAAAGCAAAATTCACGTGAGAGTGAATGCTAGATCATATGCAGTAGCACGTTTTTTGGATAATTTTATATTTAACATTTTTCACTGATAATTGTAAGTTAATGTTAAATGTTTTATTTTGACAGTGTCAAAAATCTCATAACACAGATCAATCATCCATAGTCTGAGGACAAAGTATGAAGATTCACATAAAATCCATTGGCGGCCATTTTTTTTGAACACCTTTAATTCATTTTGTGTAAGAAAAAGGAATCGCATGGCTAAACTTTACGTTATATATTTGAATTATTACTGCTCCACTTAATTTAAATATATTGTCTTTCAATTGTAACCGTTAATTTTCATTTTCCTGACGTCACCTTATATTCCCCCTAAAAACGTGCTACTGCCCCTTTAAGCGATAGCGTATGACCTTATACAATATTCAGTAGCTGTTTGTCATGAACACTTTGAAAGCCTTAGATTTTAAAATTATTTAGTCAGAAAGAACTTATTTGTGAAATTGCGTGCTCGTGCAGTGTGGGAATAATTTTTGGAATACTTCGGCGTTTGTCGTTGTTTATAGCAAAAGAGGTTTAGACCTAATGATAATCTTTGACACATGAATGAAACCATATGGTCTTGGTAACCCCAGTCCGGTTTCTCATCGACAAGGCGGCTGTAGAGGAAAAACTATTTGCAGTGCCGTTCTTTCTAATAGCCAAGAGCAATTATTCAGAAATTATCATGAGCTCTTTAGAAAAACGAAAATATCGTCAAAATTGTATGAATTTTATAAAATGGTAGATAAACTGGTACCTGCATATTCATCAAACATATTCCCCGACAGTGTATCTAACGCTAGTATACACAACTTGATCATGAGAATCTTTGAGTTGTCAAATATGCTACGAATGCTACACTTAGCAACATGTTTCAACTGGGCTTAATTATAATAATGAACTAAAAACATAATATGCATAACTTGAATATCCTTGTATTTCTTTTCCACACAAATACCCCGATTAGATCTCCCTTTTAGCGAAAACTTCTAGTTTGAACTCCTTTTAATCATTGAGAGTTGGAAATGGATTTCTGCAAGATAAACTTGCTGCGTTCTTTACAGAAATATTTTTATCAAAAGAGAACGTCTCGCTGTTGTTAATATTTTTTTTATCTTTTCGTGATATTCCTATATTTCGATAGGAAAAAATGCTGCCATTCCTTTACAGATTAACGAGCTATCAAACTTTGTTCTGGCATTAAAAGAAGAAAACGGCGCACCTCTATCCAGAGATAAGACTGAATTGTGTCGCTAGGGGCGTTATCTATATAAAACATTTTCATTTCCCATCTGTCATTTCTGATATCAGGTAGGTGTTTGTGAGTTTTGAATACATACACAGTTTTTTCAGTTTTTGCGATTTTAAACTTTTAAAGTTTCTATCTAAATTGTAACATATTATAACAGATGTTATATTGCGGTAGATACCTTATGAAAATATGCTCAAAACGCCTGCAAATTAATGAAATGAAATATTTACAATCAATTGTTCAACAGAAAATACAATTAAGACTACACCTATACTGAATCAGGGTATATGTTGTTTTATTATCAATTAATATCAATTAATGTGTATATATCAAATATTTCTCATGTAAACAGTTATTGCACAAGGAAGATAAAATAATGGCAGTTTCAATTCTCATAAACACTCTGTAGAAGAGAAACGGACCGATAAAATACAATTTTGAATTACGTATGACTTGAAAAAAAATTGGTGAACATATGTTATTGTGGTCCTACGAAACTAAATAGATATGTATGTTGCCAGTTGGTTACTCATATATACGATAAATTGTTTTGATTCAACTTTTAAATGCGATTGTACGATACAGCATTTCAATATAAAACTCATAACGATAATTTTTTGGAAAAATCGTTGTAGTTCATCTCCTTATTCTCCTTATCGTAAATGCAGGGATCACGCATCGTCGTGTTTATTTTGGATATGTATTCTCCTTATTAAAAATGCAGGGATCATGCATCGTCGTGTTTATTTTGGATATTTAAAGCTTGAACAGAAATAATTCGCATTTTTAATTTTCTGTCTTAATTTTAAATTGTTCAAGGTCATCACGAAGGGAATTATATAGATGAGTGTTGTTGCACACTGTGCAATCGATTGATTAATTAGGACTCTAAGAATAAATTATATCAAAGGTAAATTGCATGACAACAGGCACACTTACAACGTAAGTTTAAGATTTAATTATGAATACTAGTGTTGGACCATAAACGTTATTTTAAGTTAACAGCAATGACATCGTCGTTTTTAACCTGTCACTGATAGTAGGATACCCATTTTAGTATCTAACCCACTTTTAAAGTTTTAATAATCACAAACATATTTTACTTTGGAATATATGAATGTCTGATTAAGATTTTAGTAAGTGCGCCAAAATAATTCCTTAAATATGTTCAGTTCGGAAATTACAGCCGTTTTGAATGCCACTTTGAGAAGCGGCTTAGATTTTTCATTTTAACATTTTTGGTGACACGCCCCTTTTGTGACGTCATAACCAGATTCAGTTTTCACGTGTATATAGTTTTATTGAAACAATATTACAGAAATAAAATATTAAACGAGTTTCATGAAATGTTTTTTGATGATGTAACAATATTTAGCATTTGTTGCAAAGGACAACCACATATGGTATTTAAACAATTATATAAGGCGGCATTTCTGTTGAAACAATGAACTGTCACTTTGCTTTGTAAGAGTCTGGTTAACACGTCACATCCGGCCTAGTTTTATGGCTCCTACCCAATGTTGTATTTTCGTGGTCTTAATGAAAGGCAAATTAAAAGAGTTAATCGGAAAAATGTTGGCAGATTCAAAGATTTATCATCTTTGCAGGGTATATGTCAAATAGCCACAAATGCTTTAAGTACCAAAATAACATAAATGACGTCAACATCGGTTGAATACAAGTCGCGATTAAATCAAACTAGGTCAATAGGTGTAGTTAATCATTTTTTATTTTTTTTATAGGAATTTTGACACATTTGCGCTTTTTTTCACACTCTTTCCTGAATTCAAATTAAGTATGCATGCTAAAAACTATTATACTTATGCATTTGAGTGGCTGTAAAAAAATTCAATCGTGGATTGTAAAGCTCTTAATAATTTACATATTTTCTTAAACAGGAATCAAATTAAAGATGAAATCGCTGTTGATTGTCTGTGCCCTCTTCGGAGTTTCATATGGACAGTAAGTAAAACATATGTGTAAATAAATAATAATGATGTTGATTGTGTCTGTCCTCTTCAGAATTTCATATGAACAGTAATAAATAATAACAATATTGATCGTTTTTGCTCTCTTAGGAGTTTCTTATGGACAGTAAGTAAAACAAATGTGTCAAAAATAATAGTGATTACAGAACACATTTCGATTTTTGTGTAAGAATATTACAAAACCTGGTCCTGTTGATGTTCATACAATCAGTAAATGACAGAATTGGATGAAATATACAACATAATTGTTCAAATCAAATTTTGTAAATAAATATATAATCCTTTGGGATTCCGGCTAAAACGGCACCCGGGCAAAAACGAACCGGGTTAAAACGGCTCCACTTGGCGAAGACGGCATCGTTTTGTGTTGGCGACAACTGCAACGTATACGAATGAACCAAATAATAAAAAAAACATACATCATTTATTTTATATAACCTTAACATTAATATGAACAAACTTCTGTTTCAGATGCTAAGCTTCTAAATGATTACGATAAATAAATTTTGATATTGAAAAATTGTTTCATGTTAAGTTCAATTCAAGTTATTTTTCGAAACGGTTGCTGAGAAAACAAATATGAAAAACTAAATAAATATGAAAATATAAGATCTATAATGATAACTTGAATGATTTAAAGATGTTCACACTGAACTGGCTACATGACGTTTTTGCATGAAACATAACGTTGTTCTACGATAAAATGCAATTAGATGATCTATCCTCTGTAGCAGATATATTTTGCAAAAAATGATATCTAATTAAAATTATTATCAAAATCCAATTTTTAAATTATTTGAACAATTGAACCTATCCAAAACTGTTTCTTTGATTAGATTAAGTTTATGGCTTTTTTAAAGATAGGAAATAAGTCAAGAATTGTGTTATATCTAACATTTTGTGGGTTAAGTTTGAAATATAAAGGACATTCTCTTTTTATTGAATTGTAAATTACGTTTGGCCAGGTTATAAGAAAGGCAAGCTGATGTTATATTAGACACATTTATAAGTTATCTAAAATATATAGTTTAAACCATTACCTGAAGAAAACATTTTATTTCAACAGAGTTATCGATCTGCGACCTTATGACGTGACCGCAGAGGGCTTGTTTGATGGAAATGACCTTGACGGTGACCTTGAGTTCTCCCTTCAGGAATTGCACTTATCGTTTGAGGGTTATGATTCCAATTGTGAGTCCTTCCAGTCGCCTGGCTACTCAGATCTTAGTAACCTCTTTATCCGAAGCTCAACACGCTAGTCACTGGGCTGTCCTGGTTACTTGTAACTACCATTTTTAGGAAATACTACCATTGTTGAGCGAAACTACCATGGTTGGGGGCAATACTACCATAGTTGGGGCAATACTACCATGGTTGTGACAATACTATCATTGGTGGACAATACCTAAATAAGTTGGCGATACTACCATTGTTTGGTGAAGCTACCATTTTGGGGGCAATACTACCATTGTTTGGCGATAATACCATTGGTGGGCAATACTACCATTGTTAGACAACACTATCATTATTGGGACAATACTACCATTACTGGGGCAATGATACAATTGTTGGGCGATACTACCATAGATGGGCAATACTACCATTGTTAGACAACACTATCATTATTGGGACAATACTACCATTACTGGGGCAATGATACAATTGTTGGGCGATACTACCATAGATGGGCAATACTACCATTGTTAGACAACACTATCATTATTGGGACAATACTACCATTACTGGGGCAATGATACAATTGTTGGGCGATACTACCATTGTTGGGCGATACTACCATTGTTAGACAATACTATCATTATTGGGACAATACTACCATTACTGGGGCATTGATACAATTGTTGGACGATACTACCATTGGTTGGCGATACTACCATTGTTGGGCGATACTACCATTGTTGGGCGATACTACCATTGTTGGACGATACTACCATTGGTGGGCGATACTACCATTGTTGGGCGATACTACCATTGTTGGACGATACTACCATTGGTGGGCGATACTACCATTGGTGGACGATACAACCATTGTTGGGGGATACTACCATTGTTGGACGATACTACCACTGGTGGGCGATACTACCACTGGTGGGAGATACTACCTTTGTTGGGCGATACTACCATTGTTGGGCGATACTACCATTGTTGAACGATACTAGCATTATTGGGTGATACTGTCATTGTTGGGGGCAATGCTACCATTCAAAAAGAAAGGACTGTCGCTTAAGGCACTTAAAGGGTACAATTATGATGACCACGAATACTCGCTATGAGATGTTTTTATACATTTCTTGTGGCATTTTCTAGTTAGAAATATATTTTCACACCCCTGCCCCTGTAATGCATGATCCTTGAATTGAATAACTGTACAGATGGATCAGACAACTAGATCTATGCCTTTAAAAAGGTCTCTTTGCTTTATTGTATTTTTATGTTTGATACCCTGTACTCTTTTGAATGTTTCAGTTGACGGCGTGGTGTCCCGTGAAGAGTACACAACTTACACCACTCACCAGAACCCAGCCATGTTTGTTCTCACGCATGCGCTCTACGACCGTTTCGATGCTGATGCCAACGGAATCCTGACAGAGTATGATTATCAGGAGCTCTTCAAACTCTGGGATGCAAATGGTGAGTGGAATAACAAGCTTATGCCCTTTGTGTTCAACCTCGATTTATTTATCAAAATTCCATGCCTTCGATCTAAACTACCGTGCAAAACACGCAATGATGCCAAAAACATATATCAACGAACAAAAGTTTGAACTCTACTTCTGTTATTTTTTCTCTAACATGTGAATTCTGTCTGACTGAAAGAGTGAGCTTGTAGCCCAACACCCCTAGGAAGCAGTTATCACTGTGTATAACCATACACCGAAATTAGCGAGGTGTACAGCGGAGAAATGTTGCTAGCGAGGAGCGTGATCGCAAACGGGATCACTTAAAAAGCAATCATCGCCATTTCATCAATTTTTTCTATGTTATTATCATGTCAATAGCTTTCCGAGACATAACTATTTAATGTCATATCCTGTTCATAATCAGAGATAGCAAATATGTTACTAACAACAGCATTACTCGCAACTGTCATTGTTACTGTCCCTTGAATACAGAATGACAAGCACATACATTTTACTAAGTATGTGTGCTAAAATTACCACATGATGTTGATTATTTGAAAGTTATGAAGTAAAACTTTGATTACTGCTCCTAGCTAGCAACAGTTCTCCGCCGTACACATCGCTAGTTCCGGTTTACGGTTATACACAGTGGTTACTGTCAGAGTTCGCCTCTGCCTCTCCGCCTACGATTACTCACTAGGATGGCCCTGTCAGAGGGCATCTCGCACAGTCCGCAGCGATTTGGCGCCGACTGGGGTTGGATCGGTTTGTGTGTGTGGTTCTGGAGCGGGTGTCTCAAATCCCAGTCTCCTTTTAGTTTTGATTAGGACGCACCGTCAGTTTGACGGGCAGCTCAAACCCAGATCCCCAGTTTGCATCTGGTGATTGTCCCTGAGCATTTACACTCGAACTTCAATTAGCCCCGAACGGGTAGGCCTGAACTAACGTTTAACTTGTGATTGCTTATTTACCATGGAAGTTACAGGTCTGCTATTTTAGCACAAAACACTGAGCTGATGGAGTGTTACAATACAATAAAGCCAATTCCTCTGAACACGTCACTTTTTATGATATTAAACTTCAAAAAGGTGTCACATTTCTTTTGGCGTTCAGTTTACAATGAGTTTGATCCGGGAATCAACAACATTTTCATTTTATCATATTATGATATGGTATTTAAATATTTGTCAAATTATCATTACAGAGAATGGAGTAGTAAGCAGACCCGAATTTGTTCACTGGTGGACTGTCGTAAGTATATTTGGATATAAACTCACGGGCAAAAGAAACTATACCAACATTGTTTTGTTGTTATCAACGTTATCAGATATCTCACATAAATAATGTGATACTCGTTTGAAAGGCAGTTTAACTGAAAAAGTGGCACGTACAGTTAATGCAGTAGAATGCAATAAATGGCACTGGGGGTAAATGTCAATTTGCAAAAATAAACATGTCTGTGTAGAGACTACAAAAACGCTTTTATTCACAAAGGGAACACTGGAAAACTGTCAGTATCTGGTATGGCCTCCGTTGCTTTGAATACAGGCCTGCACACAACGACGCACAGAATTTACAAGGCGCCTGATGACGTCATTAGGGATGGCTTGCAATTCTTCCACGAGTGCCTGGATTAATGTTTGCCGACTTGACGGAGGTGGATTTCTCTGCCTTGTTTGTCTGTCCAAATGATCCCACAAGTGCTCGATCGGTGATAAATCCGGTGATCTCACTGGCCATTGTAAAAGGTTTACGTTGTTTGTTGTTAGGAAGTCTCTGGTGACTCTGGCTGTGTGGGGTCGAGCATTGTCTTGTTGGAGGATTACTCTTGGGTTTCTCAGGAGGTAAGGGAGCACCACAGGACGTTAAACGGTGTCGATGTAGCCTTGGGCATTCAAAGTACGATCAAAGACAACAAGTTCTGTTGTATGGTCCCTGCACATTCCACCCCAAACCATGACGCTACCGCCGCCGAATGGCACAACCTCCTGGACACAACACGGGGCCGTTCTCTCTCCTCTCCGACGATAAACACGCACTCGACCATCAGCTCTGTGTAGCTGGAACCTGCCTTCGACAGTAAACAAAATTCTTTGCCAGTTCCTGTTCTGCCACCGCTGGACCATTCTTTCCCACTGGTGACGGTTACGTCGGTCACGTCGGCTCAGCATCATCCCGCGGATGGGCCGGTACGCTCGAATGCCATGTTCCCGAAGACGTCTGGTCACTGTCCTTTTGCTGATAACACGGTGTAACGCTGTTGCTGCTGATGACGTCACTGTGACGAAACGATTGCGTAGGTGAATCGTGCGGATGTAGCGGTCGTCGTTTGCGGTTGTGACCCTTGGTCTTCCACTTCTTGGCCGGTCCTGGGTCCCACCTGTCTGTACCAGTCTCGTGTGCAGTCTGGTTATCGTAGTGAGGGTGCATGCGCAGTTGAAGATACGAGGAACGTGGGTGTGACGTGCGCCCAACTGCAACATACCAATCGCTCTCTCTCGTTTCTCTGTGGTAAATCTCGGCATGTCATTTGTTGTGTTCGTTACGACTGAGGTCTAAAGCATGCAGATTCGTGGTTTTCTCGGTAATTATGAAGCTGCGTTCTTGTGACATAGTTTGATAATAAAACTTTCCTTTCAAAGCCTTGTTTCAACGTTTTAGAAAAGAAAATATTTTGGTATAGTTTCTTTTGCCTCTGAGTTTATATGCATACGTTTCGTCATTTATGGCTCGATAACGCCATTAAAAAGCAAAACATAAGTAAAACCAATGGAGATCTAACCAATCATCTATCATCGAGCGCCAACATAACATTGTACTTGTCAGAAATTAAGGTGAAATTCGGCTTTATTTTTAAAAATTTATTTTTCCTTCACATTTCATCTAACAAAATGCCTTTAAAACGTATTCTACCATAAATGTGCAAAATACTCGTTTCTGATTGGCTGCTTTGAAAAATCAGAGGGCGTATAATTTGGTTATACGGTGCTCTGTTTACTTCTTCTAATGCGCAAGAATTCATTTGTTGCCTAGCAACACGTAGTTCTGAAGTATTGCTATTGTGTCGAAATTTCCCCAAACTATGCAATTATTGCGTTTATAATTGATAGAATTTATTAAAACTTTCCACAAGTAGTAGTCTGTCAAAACCGGTAAAATACACGACACTGACAACAGTTCAGATTTCCCGTTCGCACGGTCCATCATTCTGTAGCGTTAGACCAAAACGGGCTCGACAAAGTTTAACCGGCCAAAATTTCATACGAATATGAATCGAAATACGGCATACACTTACCTTTAATTTATTTACAACACCAATGCAATCATACCGACGTCAAGTTTGTGAATATATGCAGAACTTAACATATTCAAAACGCTAACAACCGTCACGAAATAATAAAACGTCTACTGAATAGAGTGAGCTCCCTTTGCAGCTACGCGTTCGACTTTAAATTAAATTTAGAGCTATAATAATTCCGTTATATGCCGCTGATTTCCAAACACAGTATATCTATCTCCTAATTGAAACTCATGAGGTGGTCTTATAGCCACATTTGTGGAGCATGGTTTCGAATGCAAGCATACCCTTTTTTCTGATTTTAGACGCCCCAATGTTCAGAAAATGAGACGCTGTTCATCATCATCATTATTATTAGTATTATTATCATTATTAATTGTTGTTGGCATCATCATCATCATCATTATCATTATCATTATTATTATTATTATTATTATTATCATCCAGACGCTGACTGCCCTCGACCATCTCCACCACCCAGACGCCACCCTCCCTCCAACCAGAGGACCCTAGTCTTAACCTGGAGTGATGAAATAAATAGATGAAATATTCAGCTTTCATTTCAATTGTCAGTCATACAGTCGCGATTCTCTGGTGACCAACGAAACAGACTAACTATCACCTTATCATTGCATGCAAAAACACAGCAGTCTAATTAAAATCGACAGTGCTCTGGGGAATAAAAATCTTAAAATGTTGACGTTTCTCGGAATAGAAACGGTTCTATAATGAGCTTCACCTCAACAAGGTCTGAATACAGCCCACCTACTCGCATGTTCATGTAAGTTAGAGCATCAGCACAGCGCAGTTAGCGGGTACAAAAACCCAATCGTCGTTTTAGATAGCATTTAGCGGCGATCATGTATAACGAATGGTATACTGGAGTTACCTGACCTTACTTTTTGCCGGAATCTTTGTGATTGCGACATTGTAACATGCGACAAAGGTGGTTGCGGTCAGACCGTGACGGAGAAGAAATCCCGGATTGATTGAGTTTGAATCCCGATGGAGTCAAAACAAATTATAATTATTATAATTTTATTTCTCGGGGCAACACAAATTTTAATCAGATTTTTCTTAATTTGTTACGAGACAGTTTATTGATAAATCTTGTGATCATGTACAAGATGAATCATTTGCAATAGGAAATGGGCCTACCAAGGTTTTAATCATGGAAATCTAACCAAGTGACACAAGAATTGCTATTTCTTTTAATTGTAAACGCGTACATCGTATTTTGAGATTTTTAAGTGAAGCAACCTTTAAAATTTTACTGATTTTCAAACATCAATTGAATATCACACTGGTGATGTTTGAAGAATCTTAATAATATAACCCCGAACGCCACCAAATGTTGTTTGAGATTGAGAATGCATTCGTAGTCATAGCTTCGTGAAAATAATCAACTGATAAGTTTGTTTGATAACTTCAAATACGTTTAATCAGTTAAAAATTAAAGCATCAAGAACGGGTGAACTTTCTTGAAGACCACCGAAATAAGATTGGAAACACTTTGACCCTATTTATTTCTAAAAGATTCCTACAAACTTGCTTCTTCAAAAACATTGCTCGAAATGAAAAAAGGGAAGATCATATGATTTTTATGCAAGGAAAATACACTTGTAAAACAATAGGTGACGACATCATTGGCTATATGGTAAAATCTGCACTGAAAAGGTATTAAATTCAATAGATTGGCCATTTATTCAATAATGATCTGACATATTCAGTGTGATTCTTCAAACGCATAGTTAGCAGTTGATTCAATGTACAAGTTAGTCATATACAATGAAGAAATATCTATCAAAATCTTATCAAAAGGCTTTCCAGAAGTTACATCAATACTAAACATACCTAAGTCTCGACAAAGGTCATGGATTAGAATGTTAGTCGTACAGTAACCTCTTATACACATCACATTTTGGTAGGTAAACTCAACCGACTAAACAAAGGATTATCGTATCTTAAGAAAGTATCTCCCATTACCCATTTTCTATTGTGATACGTATTTACCAAATGGTTATAGTAGAATCTTACACTCATAAACTGGATGGAAAGGAAACTTACACGATGGGGGCAGTAACACGTTTTTTGATACTTTTATATTTAAATTTTGTCACTATTAATTGTAAGTTAATGCTAAATGTATTATTTTGACAGTGACAAAAATCATATTACACAAACCAATCATCCATAGTCAGAGGACAAAGTATGAAGATTCACATAAAATCCACTGGCGGCCATTTTGTGTGAACACCTTTAATTCATTTTGTGTAAGAAAAAGCAATCGCATGGCTAAACTTAACGTTATATATTTGAATTATTACTGCTCCATTTAGTTTAAAAACATTGTCTTTCAATTGGAACTATTAATTTTCATTTTCCTGACATCACATATCCTGCTACATCAACGTATATGTCTCCACTAATGCTACAACCTATCCCCTGATATCCTCCTATAGTCTTCTGTCGTATCGCTGACGGGTGGTTGCTTAGTGCTATTTATAGCCTGTCTGTTTTCAATCAAACTATTTCAAACTCCATACACTGTTGTCTAGTGATGTCGCACGTGGAATTCTAAGAGCGCGTGATTTGAAGCAAAGCGGGAGACTGCAATGAGTATCAAATTTATTATCTAATAGCACTCCTATTGGTTAATTTGAATCACGAGGTGTGCACGCGGAACGAAGCAAAGAAACTAGTTCGCCGCTCTCGCTGAAAGGGCATCATTTGATTGGCTTGCTATGTATAGCGATACGACAGAAGACCATAGGAGGATATCAGGGGATAGGTTGTAGCATTAGCGGAGACATATACGCTGATGAAGCAGGATGGACATCACATTATATTCTCCCTAAAAAGTGCTACTGCCCCTTTAATGCAGTCTGCAGCGTGGTATCATTTTGGTCATCTTGCAGTCTATGTAAACCTAGCCTCATTATTACCCGCTTCACTCCGACATTGAGTCTAGAAAGGTTGGAGAGTCATAGGTCGCAGAAAGGTCGACTGACGCGACCCTCTACTGGATTTTTCTAGACTCAATATTGCAGTGACACGGGTAATATTGAGACTGGGTTGACTTAGACTGGTCATCTTGTCACATTTGTTTTCCTATGCAGAAATATATATGACTTGTGTGGTTTACATTATATGTATATTGAAATCCTGTGCCCGCTGGAAACCGATGTTTTTAAAATGATAAAAAATTCAGTTACTTCATTCTCATCATCAAAAATCA
The DNA here is from genome assembly GCA_916613615.1 of Steromphala cineraria. Lineage (NCBI taxonomy): Eukaryota > Metazoa > Mollusca > Gastropoda > Trochida > Trochidae > Steromphala > Steromphala cineraria. Next base: position 28,437,420 of record OU744735.1, on the reverse strand, counting down.
TAATAACATATCTCAGATATCATAGTGTTTGTTGATATTTAACTTTTACAGATGCTAAGGTCATTTGAGTGATCAGGGGTCGAAAATTCGAAAACATTTTATTTTTATTTTTCGAAAATAGGAGTTATTTTTCTCTTTCAGCGTGTCACTTAAGTTTTAAAAAAAATAGAATAATAAAACAATAATTTAACTTACTGTTTATATTGGTACCAAATTACTAACTTAATTACTAACTAACTTAACCCATAAACCTATTTAAAGACATCATAGTCATCACTCCAGGACAGATAATGGTAGAGTTATATGGGTTATGCGACGGTCATCTTGGAAGCCATCTTGAATTACAGACTTATGCCCGACATCTGGAATGTCCACTCAAGTTAAGTTTCACTCTCCTATGGGTGCCCTTCAGGGATAAAGAGTCAAAATAAGGAGACACATTTTTGCACACAAGATCCACTCATTCCGAGAACAATAGGAACTCATATCATATTTCAAGAAAATTTACCGATGTTAAACAATGATTATTCCAAAAATACATAATATTTATCATCTATTTGTGCCATGTTTGGTATTTGTACAAAACATTAACCATCCTATACCGCACATTTCTTTCACGAAGGGTTTATTTTCAGAATTGTGTTAAATGAAATTGCAAAATATGTATAACATTTCTAATATAGTAGAATTCTTAAAAGGCAATGATTTATTTCTACTAAATCCGTTTGATTTGCAGATTAATTTTGTTGAAATCATCAACGAAATTCACTAAATATCAACTCTTACCTCTCGATTAAAAAAGGAATAAGCTTTTAAACTTGGGTTCGTCGGTATATAAAAGAACATTGTTTTTGGAATTGGTCATCACATATGTTATACTTCTCACAAAGAAAGATATATGAATATAAGACGTCTTTAATTTTTAAGGTCATCAGTGCTAACATCCCTTGAACTACACAATATGTGTTTTCCACTTTTCCGTGGCAAGCGTGTTTAAAATGATGACAAACAAGAAGACTTTTGGTTTTTCTTCTATATTTTCTGCGGGGGATTTTCACCAGAAGTTTTACAAACATGATGGCGTCCACAGGCGAGAGCAGTCGGGAAGTATGTCCTGCCGTAGCTGGACTCCGAGCCTGTCTGCCAGTTAGGGAACATGCACGAATATTTAAGGATTGCAAAGAGATGGACACTGAGGGTCAAATTACAGAACGTTTACATAATGGCTGTCAGGGAATGTCCAGATAAGGAATGGCAGATGTTCTCAACATGGGGCGGCCTAGTGCTTTGATATGCATGGCGAGGGATGCTGAGAACGCCGTCCTTTGATGAGATTTCACTTTGTGGCAGTCAGTTTTGAAACAATAATTAGTTTGATGAATGTTAAATTTTGGCACTGTCACAGTGCTATCACGTATGAACAAGGGAATAATAACGCGTGATAACGTTTATCTTACGCCTTACTGACAAGCTATCTCGTTGCCTTTTGTCACAACATTGTAACTCCATATAAAGACTTTAATAAGTTTTAATAAGTTTTGACTTGACAAAACGAAAATTCAAGTATATCAAGAGGAAAGTCAATTTGCAAGAAAAATAAGGGACAGAGAAAGCCTCCCTGCTTCACACCTCTTTTGACCTGAGGGCTTTTTGCTGTATAATGAGGGCACACGTCATTTACTCTAAATGTCAACAAAACGAAGGAACTGGTTATTGACTCTCGGTATAAACCAAATAAAATGCGAAATGTATGGTAATTTATTAGGAACTTAAAATGATTCCGAATTGAACTGGAATTCTTTTTTAACACGGATATATTTGGGATCACACTTTCTGCAATAGTACACATTCCTGTTCTTTCGAGGGGATAGTCCCATTCGGGATTCGAACTCACACCGTCAGATTCAGACAACACCGCCAGCAATGACCATACCAGCAGCTAACCAACTCGCCCGTTTCGCTTTTCACAAAAATAGAGGTTCAACAACAATCTTAAGCTTTTGTAACTTTCATTACCCTCCTACAGATATTTATTGACAGAGCTTTCAAAGCTGAATGTATCAGAGACAAATTCTTCTTTTTTTCCTTCTCCTTCTATTTTTTCATTTTGATGATTGTTACAGCAAAATCTCTATCTTGTTGTCGAAACAATTCGTCAAAGGGAATTTACAGTTGGCATTAATGGACAATAGTAAACTTTTGACTACGATGCTAAGATTTCAACATGTATAAAGATACGAACCTACGGGTTGAAAAAAAATTGTAATAAAAATTGATTTTAGCTGAACGACAATGAGGATTGTTATTTGGTAACGTTAGTGACATTTTTAGCCTCTCCCATTAACTGTTATCACGGCCAAACCCTAAGTTGATAAGCAACCTCGATTTTAATCTATTAAAAGGTCAAAGGGGTATCTTTATAAAAGGAAACTTAATTCATAAACAGATTTAGACTGTTGAGGTAGGTGTGATTTTACTGTATCATTCTTGTTTTTAATATACAATTATATGTAATTGTTATTCTTCAGAAAATTGGTATTTATAACCATTTAAAGCATTCCTTTAAAAAGATCAAAGGGTTCAAAGTCTACAAATTTACAAAAGTCACACACCAAAAGCTTATTTAAATATGCAGTTCGGATACATTTTTTTTGGTTTAATTGTGAACAACAGAAGTGCAAAAATTGTCAACCTACCATATTCCCATTCTGTCTTAAAGGGACAGTAGCACATTTTTAGGGGGAATAAAAGATGATGTCAGGAAATGAAAATAAGAACAAATCTGAATGAATGCAAAAGAACTTGGCATAAAATGTGAGTACTGTATGTCAACAAACTCCATGAGCTCTATAAGGAGGGTACTACCAAGTGTTTTGTTCATTACTCACCTAATGGTTAAAAATGCTCTTTGTACTTTTAAAACTGATCATTCATATCTTCACAGTCGTACGACAACTAGGCTTCATATTGATTGTCAAACTACCCTTGAAGCGTCGATTCATTACTTCACAGCGTATTTTTGTTTCTTAGATAAGGAGAAAATATTTACTAATGTTCAAACCTATCGCGAACCTGTTAAACCCAAGTACTCGTAAATTACGACTTGATTTATGAATGTTCAACTTCTTTTTATTCCGTATATGTAAAAACAAGGTAAAAGATAAATGTACCTCGTCAATAGCAGTTACTGGCCTCAAACCATTGATCAATAATAGAAGAAAATATTTGTTTGTCATCAGGTATATTTCAAAATGACTGCCCTTCTTGTTCTGTGTGTTCTCATCGGGTTCGCCAGTGCACAGTAAGTACACCAAAATATTCAAGTATATATAATCTTCACTTAACTACATCTATATCAAATACAAGTACTTTCTTGGAATAGATGATAAAATTCTCTACAAATAGGCAATTTAAATTATTTTTTACTCGCCCGTTGAAGTGATTACACATTTTGTCATAATATCTCGCGGGGACCGAATGACGTGATGTCATAATGCCGTCATAATCGCTGAGTAGGACGTCACAATTTCATAAAACAGATTTAGGCTTGTTTTTTGCGGAAATCTTTGTTACTTCTACCTTTCAAACTTTATTCAAACAAACAAAGTCACATATTTTCATAATATTTCAGGAAAGTGAAAACACTAACTATATTGCGCCTTGAGGGTTTCTAGGTCACTTGATTTTACGTCGACCTTGATGATGGGCTTTTTTCTGTCAACAAATCGTATCGCCATTGTCGTCGGCAATCGGGCTCTGGCAATCAGAAAACGTAGCGCTCCTTCATCAAAATGTCTACACCATTATCAGAATGGCAGTCCGGGAAGTTCCGGGAAATGTTATTCCAAAACAAAACGGGAAGTGTTGAACAGAAGATACCTTTCAGCATTCTCTCAATTGATCCTACCTCTGTTCCAATTAGATCAAATCCGTGGTTGCCAGCAGTCTTCCCCTGGCGGAAAAATATTGTACCGCTATCCATTTGAATTCTTTTAATGTCGACGGTTCTCGTATGGAAAGTGTGATCCACATCACACTGCCTTTTCCAATATTCAGTAGCCAAACTGATGATTTTAGACCAGATTGCCATTCTAGCCTACACACTCGGCTAATAAGAACAGGAACACATCAATATTTCATGACTTGATCTGCCTCTGTGGGGAGAGAATGACTAATCAGTTGACCACAACTCTTTTGCAGGTTATTTAAGTGACCAGTGGTCTAACTTCAAAAATATTTTCAGAAAATTAAACACAAGCCAAATGTGTATTCTTCCATTGCAACGATATAATCGGGATGGGTGATTTTCTCTAAAAAGCTTATAAAGAATATTTTAATTATACTTTATGTAAAAAGGATTTTCTAACAAATTATTCCCAAATTTGGAAATTTTGCACAAGAGACCAGGCAATTAAAATATCAATTCAAGTAAATAACCGACTGAGACCGAGGTGTTCACGTTAGATGAAACCTAACGCACGTGAATCATGAACGACGAGGTCAGTATGTGCATTTATTTCTCAAATACATTGAAAAGGTATTCTGTTCCCACAGAAGCAGATCAAGTCATGAAATGTTTACCGTGCCTCTGCTCACTTGGCCGAGTTCGTTGAATGGAGATGCCTGATTGGAAGCTTTCAAAGTCAGTTGTGCAATCAGCGACGCTGTCTCAAAATAACTACATAGGCTAATGAATTATGGCAAGAATAAGTGAAGGTGAAGGAACTAAAGTATGACGGTGTATACTTCATTTACGCATTCTCTCCCCACAGAGGCAGATCAAGTCATGTTGATTTAGCCTTTGTACATGTTCTATTACGCCGAAATCCGTGGGTTCCGACAGTTTCCCCTTGCGGAAAAACCTTTCATCTCAATACATTTGAATTTCTTTATCAAATGACAAGGCTTCTCGCATGGAAAGGGTGGTTCATATCACAATGCCTTTGCCTTGTTTCAGTAGCCAAAATGATGATTTAAGAACACCGTCGCTGATTGCACAACTAATTTTGATTGCCTCCAATCAGGCATCTCCCCTTCTATACCACAAACTCGTCGTAATATAACAAAGGCTAAATCAACATGGTCTGCCTTTGTGGGGAGAGAATGCATTTACGCGGTAAATATAAATACTTTCCCCAGTGAATGGCATAATATTACCTTTTCCTCAACAGAGTTATTGACCTGCGACCTTACGATGTGACAGCAGAAGGACTATTTACCGCAAATGACCTTGACGGTGACCTTGAGTTCTCATTGGAAGAACTGCACCGGTCTTTTGAGGGTTATGATTCAAATTGTGAGTAGTTGTATTGGTCACTTACAGTATATAGTATTATTTCCTTGAAAGGTTTTCAATTGTGAGAAGTTGTATTGGTCACTTACATTATATACTGAGAATGTTTTGATTACATTTGTGAGTTGTCGTATTTGTCACTTAAATATATACTATAAGGGCTATAATTCCAAATGTGAGTAGCTGTATTGGTCACTTACAATATATACTTTAATAGCTATGATTCTATGAGTTGCTGTATTGGTCACTTACAATATATACTAATTATACTTTAATAGCTATGATTCTACGAATTGCTGTTTTGGTCACTTACAATATATACTTTAATAGCTATGATTCTACGAGCTGCTGTTTTGGTCACTTATAATATATACTTTAATAGCTATGATTCTACGAGCTGCTGTTTTGGTCACTTACAATATATACTTTTTTAGCTATGATTCTATGAGTTGCTGTTTTGGTCACTTACAATATATACTTTTTTAGCTATGATTCTATGAGTTGCTGTTTTGGTCACCTACAATATATACTTTTATAGCTATGATTCTATGAGTTGCTGTTCTGGTCACTTATAATATATACTTTTATAGCTATGATTCTATGAGTTGCTGTATTGGTCACTTGCAATATATACTTTTATAGCTATGATTCTGTGAGTTGCTATTTTGGTCACTTACACTTTATACTGTGAGGGCTATAATTCATATTGAAAGCTGATGAATTTGTAACTTACAATATATGTTGTTACGGCTATGATGCCAATTGTATGTATAGTATCGTGCAGAAAAATTGCAACATCGGTGAATTTTAGTAAATTTGATGTATCTTTATTTAACCGTATCAAAATTTTATTTATTCGCTGTACACTACTTCCCGTAGTTGCTGTGCAGTTATCTGATCTTAACCCGATTGAAAACGTTTGGCAAATAATGAAGGACAAAGTAGAAAAACTTAAACCAAAAAACATTTATGACTGGCAAAGACTTATCAACGAAACCTGGACGGACCTAACTCAAGACTACATAGACAGCATTAACAGCATGGAGCGACGGGTCGAACAGTGCACCGAGCGAGAAGGAGGACTTACTGACTATTGACTTTCATATTCATAAACGTCAGTATTGGAGCTATGTATGTGCAAAATATTATCAAATTTGTTGAAATATTAAATATTTTTGTTGAACTGACAAAAGTCTACATTTTTCTGCTCGATACTATACATAGTACTATGTGGATAATAATTACAATTTAGCAGTTGCATTTATCACTTACAGTTCATCCTTTACTGAGACACTCCTGCGTCATGTTCACATAGTTTCATTATTCTAACTATCTTCCTAAGCAAAGCCTAAAACGTCTGTTTCCGAACTTTCAGTTCTATGCCTTGCTGCCGACCCTTGAGTTTTCTGTGTTTGCCCTCTAGCTTGCTATAAGAGAAAGCAATAGTCCAGTCAGAAAGTACATGTAACTGGAGGTTGCTAACTGAACTGAAGGACCGTTTCCGTACCCGAGTGACTCGCACAAACGCAACTAAGAGTGCATGTGTGGCCAGCACGTGCGAGGCAGGTGATTTGCCTGTCACTTTGACTTGAGATACCGTGACGTGAAGACACTTACCTGGTGTCTCCCGCTATCACCTTTGGAATTGATAATATACACAAAGAACTTAATTAAGCACCCCCCTATTTTGTAAAATGAATTTGGGTGCTCTTGGACTATTTCGATTAATTTGATGTATTGACCACTCCAGATATAACAATCGCTTTTTTATTGACTAGTTAATTGAACTAAAGATCGCTAATGAGCAAAAATAACGAAAATATGAGAAAAACTGTGAGACTACTGAAATTTGGCCAAATATAACTATTGTCATAGGGGAAAAACTACACATTAAGCTTTGGATTTTATGAATCAAAAATAACAATTTTGATCCCTAGTTGACATTCATACACAAAAACCCTTTTTATCATGCATGATAAGAGGCTAGCAAGACATTGAATTTTAAGTACTTTTTTCATCAAAAATTGATAAAATGCCTATAATCTTAAAGATGCTGTATCATACTTGCAAGCGGTTCAGGATGAAACTTAGCTTTTGAGAAATGAAATACATCACTTTGTAGAACAATCTTTCGTCGAAATTTTGATATCATATTTAGATTGTTTAATGAACAATAACATACTTATTTCGACGCTTCAAGCACAGTACCCCCCTTAGAAAGGGCATGTCATTTTGTGAACCCGCTTTCGGTGACGTAATCATTATGCTTGTAGGATTTACACCGTGTCTCAACTACCGTAATTGCGTTTGATGGGTATCAACTTTGACAGCAACGAATACCTAATTCGGAGAAAAAGAATATAAAATCTTGTTGAGCGCGACAAAGACGGTTTTCAAGCGTACATTTAGAAACCGGAAGTTGTGAAATGGCCACACTTGATTCGCCCTTATGTCGACTGCCGTTTCGGTATTATTTGGTAAATTATCTCCTATTTGATGAATTTTGGTCCGATCTTCTCAAGGTTGGTCGCTAAATTTTTCTAAAAAAAACCGTATACATTAAAAATACTTTTAAAATTATTGCACTATGATATAGCATCTTTAACATCTGTGAGTAAATTTGAGGTTCCTTGAGTTGAAATTGTTGACCAAGCAGTTCTCCTTCCTTTAGATAAGCCATTTTCTTTGACAGTGGCAAATTAATGTCTTTGTGCAGTTTTTAAAAAATTCAATTTTTGATAATTTTGTGATTTTGCAGGTTCATCCTGCTTTAACGATTGACTTTTGCTATGAGGTTATTTACTAAAAAGTCATCAATTCACTCAAGAGAATGATAATAATCACATTGCAGAAAAAAATATTGACTTTCATTTTCAATTTTAAAGTAACTTGGATTTTGACTAAAAAATACCAAGTTTTTGTAAAACCAGTTACTCAGCGACAGTGAATCATAAGCCAAATGAAATGTTTGTTTCCACAATGGTAGATGATCGTTCTATTTTAAAAAAAATATTGTTTGATTGTACATTTGTTTTGTTTATTATCAGGAGTGTTTTTCTGTTTGAAAAAGTGGGGGGTGCTTAATTAAGTTCTTAGTGTATACATACATTTGTTTGTATTTTTGAACATTAATATATTGTCAATTTTGGACTAATTGAAACGTTGTCATATTTGGACGTTATTGCTTACCTGAATAAACATTTTTGAATTTTGTTGAGTGTTGACTTACATTTTATGAACAATGTATTCACTGCGTAAAACTAACAATCGCCTGTAGGGGCAGAAAACTCAAGGGTCGGCAGCAAGACAAAAAGCTGACAGTTTGGAAACTGACGTTTTAAGCATTGCGTGGGAAGATGTATTTCAACCTGCCCGTTGTGTTCATTTTCCCAAATTGTCCTTAAGTCCTTTAATTTGACTACTGTCCTTATCAAGGCTTGCTGTGACCAGTGTTAAGGATTGATGCAATTTCCGTTGCAAAGGTTTCAATGTAACATGCCGTTCTTCGACACTAATCTTGAATGTTTCAGTTGACGGCGTGGTGTCCCGTGAAGAGTACACAACTTACACCACTCACCAGAACCCAGCCATGTTTGTTCTCACGCATGCGCTCTACGACCGGTACGATGCTGATGCCAATGGAATCCTGACAGAGTATGATTATCAGGAGCTCTACAAACTCTGGGATGCAAATGGTGAGTGTTTAGATGAAGAGTAAAGTTACATGGTAGTGTGATGTATTTACAATTACTCATGTCGGTGTTCTATATCTGCAATGACGTCACTAACAGGGTGCTGATTTTCAATAACGTCGCATGACAGTGTTGTTGTAACGAAAAGGCCACATGCACTATCTTGTGGTTTTATAACCATAAGGTCCTATGACCCTGTGATATATTAACCATAAGGTCATATGACCCTGTGATGTACTAACCATAAGGTCCTATGACCCTGTGATATATTAACCATAAGGTCATATGACCCTGTGATGTACTAACCATAAGGTCCTATGACCATGTGATGTTCTAACCATATGGTTATTAACCCTGTGTTGTACAAACCATAAGGTCCTATGACCCTGTGATGTTCTAACCATATGGTTATTAACCTTGTGATGTACTACCCATATGGTTATCAACCTTGTGATGTACTAGCCATAAGGTTATATAACCCTGTGATGTACTAACAATAAGGTCATATGACCCTGTGATGTACTAACAATAAGGTCATATGACCCTGTGATGTACTAACCATAAGGTCCTATGACCCTGTGATGTACTTACCATAAGTTTATATAACCCTGTGATGTACTAACAATAAGGTCATATGACCCTGTGATGTACTAACCATAAGGTCATATGACCCTGTGATGCACTAACAATAAGGTTATATAACCCTGTGATGCACTAACAATAAGGTCATATGACCCTGTGATGTACTAGCCATAAGGTCATATGACCCTGTGATGTACTAACCATAAGGTTATATAACCCTGTGATGCACTAAAAATAAGGTCATATGACCCTGTGATATACTAACCGTATGGTTATTAAGCTTGTGATGTATTTACCATAAGGTTATATAACCCTGTGATGTACTAACCACATGGTTATTAACCTTGTGATGTATTTACCATAAGGTTATATAACCCTGTGATGTACTAACCATAAGGTTATATAACCCTGTGATATACTAACCATATGGTTATTAACTTTGTGATGTATTTACCATAAGGTTATATAACCCTGTGATGCACTAACAATAAGGTCCTATGACCCTGTGATGTACTAACCATAAGGTTATATAACCCTGTGATGTACTAAACATAAGATCGCATTATAGTTTGATGTACTAACCAAAGGTCACGTGACAGTGTGGTATGCTAAATACAGGTCACATTACAGTGTGGGGAATCTACTTTATATTATACATTTATAGACTTGTGATTAGGTCAATACCTGTTTTTATAGACCAAAGGAAAACAATATTGAAGTACGAGGTCGATATTGTTTTCCTCGGGTCTATAAAAACAGGTATTGAACGAGGCGAGGACGGGTCAATGACGTCATGATAACAATAGCATGACGTCATGAAACAACGGTTTGACGTCATCGGCTCTATTTTTAGTAACTCAAGTCAATATCACTTTTGGTCGGACCCGGGGTCACAGGGGTCAAGTCAATATCACTTTCTGTCAACTGTCATGTGACCTGTTCTCGACTAATCGGATTGCCGGATTATTACGTTCACATAATAATATACAATTATAGACTGGTGATGAGGTCAATACCTGTTTTTATAGACCCGAGGAAAACAATATTGACCGAGGACGAAGTCCGCGTCAATATTTCAATACCTGTTTTTATAGACCCGAGGAAAACAATATTGACCGAGGACGAAGTCCGCGTCAATATTGTTTTCCTCGGGTCTATAAAAACAGGTATTGACCGAATTCACCAGTCTATAATTGTTTTATTATGTCTCGGTTAAAACACGAAAAGAAATAGAAAACTACAGGTATGAGCGGCATTTTGGATCGATTGTTGACAAGGACGGGTCAATGACGTCATGATAACAATAGCATGACGTCATGAAACAACGGTTTGACGTCATCGGGTCTATTTTTAGTAACTCAAGTCAATATCACCTTTGGTCGGACTCGGGGTCACGGGGGTCAAGTCAATATCACTTTCTGTCGACTGTCACGTGACCGGTCCTCGACCAATCGGATTGCCGGAAAACTACGTTTACATAATAAATAGAGATTATTACCCGAGGAAGTGTGTCATATGACTTTTACGAAACGAGTGTGAATTTTTTTATTATCCGAGCGAGAGCGAGGGTTATACACAAATTTGCACGAGTTTCGTAAAAGTCATATGACACACTTCCGAGGCTAATAATTTCTTTATTACCGATTTTATTCCATTTTACCATCGTAGAACTGTCTAAGAAACGGACCGCTTCCCTTGCGACGGCCGGCAACAGTGACGTCACGAACAATGGTGTAATGACGTCACAAGCGAAAAACTAAGCGAACTCGCGCTACAACAATCGTTGCTAGGCAAAAGTGATATGTGCACTAGTGCTCATATTGAAAATATGTCATTACTTATTTTCAACCATATGGGTAATAATATACAATTATAGTCTGGTGATGAGGTCAATACCTGTTTTATAGACCCGAGGAAAACAATATTGACCGAGGACGAAGTCCGAGGTCGATATTGTTTTACTCGGGTCTATAAAAACAGGTATTGACCGAACTCACCAGTCCATAATTGTTTTATTATGTCTCTGTCAAAAAAATCAAGACATAATGGAAACCTATAACAATGAGCGGCATTTGGGCTAGATTGTTGGCGAGGACGGGTCAATGATGTCATGATAACAATAGCATGACGTCATGAAACAACGGTTTGACGTCATCGACTCTTATTTTAGTAACTCAAATCAATATCACTTTTGGTCGGACTCGGGGTCACGGGGGTCAAGTCGATATTATTTTTTTTACGTTCACCTAATAAACCGTTTTATCGAATGTATCTTTAAAACATAAAACTTTATTTTGCGATGCACAAGATAGAATGCTTGCAAAGGAACCTAGAAACAGCTTTGGAACTTTAATGTAAGGGCCGACAAATCAATGATAACAACAATTTATCATTCTCTCCCCACAGAGGCAGATCAAGTCATGTTGATTTAGCCTCTGTTCTATTACGCCGAAATCCGTGGGAAAAAACTTTCATCTCAATACATTTGAATTTCTTTCTCAAATGACAAGGCTTCTCGCATGGAAAGGGTGGTTCATATCACAATGCCTTTGCCTTGTTTCAGTAGCCAAAAGGATGATTTAAGAACAACGTCGCTGATTGCACAACTAATTTTGATTGCCTCCAATCAGGCATCTCCCGTTCTATCCCACAAACTCGTCGTAATATAACAGAGGCTAAATTAACATGACTTGATCTGCCTCTTTGGGGAGAGAATGACAATGATGCCGTTATCTCAAAAGAACAGCTATGTTGTAACTCACGCTGAAATGAGTTGAAAAAATGCGAGTAACTAATCACTTTTTTGTAATCATTTGTATAAGCACTTTTCAACGTCCTTTTACAGAGAATGGAGTCGTCAGCAAACTTGAATTCGTTCATTGGTGGACAGTCGTAAGTATTACGTTACTCGGTCAGTAGCGCGTTTTTGTGGGGTTAGTTTTCAAATAAGTGTTTTGGCCAAACGTAACACTTTCACAGATCTCGAAACTCATCGGTGATAACCAAAGTCGTGAAAATCAAGCAGAAACTTCTGGAAGCCACATTAGTGGGAACATCTTTTTAATCATTTGATGTAGGAAAAGAATCCGAACAGCGTTGGTTCATTTTACTGATAGTTTATATCAAAATTGGCAACATTTATTTTCGTTTTAAGTAGTTAGAAGTTTCGATATGTTAAAGGGGCAGTAGCACGTTTTTTAAAAAATTATTTTTATTTTTCGTACGTTTTTGTACGTTAATGCTAAAAGTTTTATTTTGATAGTGTCAAAAATCTCATTACATAGTCGGAGAACACATTATACAAATTCACATAAAGTCCATTGGCGGCAATTTTGTGTATGAACACTCATTTTGTGTAAGAAAAAGGAATCGCATAGCTGAACTTTCCATTATATATTTGATTTGTTACTGCTTCATTTAGTTTATTATAATAATAATTAGTCTTCTATAGGAACCATTTATTTTCATTTTCTTGTCACCGTATGTCCCCTAAAAACGTGCTACTGCCCCTTCAAAGGACGAGTGACTGCTTCTTAAGCTGATATCATTGTCGGGCGACTTCTTTCTCAAAGTTTCAGTAACTAATTGTATCTGACTTGTATGTGCGTCACGCCAAGAACGGAAGAGTATACCTGTCACATTCTTCATCAGTCCACTTTATAGAGACCATAGAACTTGAATGTCACTGTATGAATTAATCGATATCGGGTCGGAGAGATCAATACGTAATTGCGTCAGGTGAACGCCTAAACGATCTATATTTTAGCGAGTGTTAGAGATTTGTTCGCGGTTAGATAATATACCACACCTTTTGTAGGATATCTTTGGTTAACCGATGTATGACGTGACTATTGCATCATTAGAGAGTAGAATTTCATGTATACACTAAAATAAAATGAACATTTAATCTAAAGATACTTTTGCCAGATCATATATTTCCTTTTTATTTCCTTTATATCACCTGCGTGATAACATTCAAACCAGATATTTCCTTCAGATTTATGCTTATTTGCCGTGAAGATACCATTCAGATCAGATACATTCTTTTAAATTTGTATATACAATAACTTGCCGTGAAGATACCATTCATACTAGATTTTCCCTTCGGGTTTACGATAACTTGCCGTGAAGATACCATTCAACTAGATATTTCCTTCGGATTTACGATAGTATGGCATAAAGATAACATTCATAAAACGTTTAAGGATGGTTATCTCCCATTTGTCAAACGTCCATTATCCCTAAACCTATTGTCATACGAAAAACGAAGAGATCCTAAAATCTGACGCACACCCTTTGGTCCAAATATACAATTCCCACAAATATATCAAGTTGATACAGCCTCTGTTATATTGCGCCGAGTTTGATGAATAGAATGGGATATGCCTGATTGGGGGCAATCAAAGTTTGTTGTGCAATCAGCGACGCTGTTCTTAAATCATCATTGTTGCTATTGAATCATGGCGAAGGCATTGTGATATGAACCACCCTTTCCGTGCGAGAAGCCTTGTCATTTGATAAGGAAATTCAAACGGATTGTGGTGCATTGTTTTTCGCCAGGGAGACTTCCGGAACCCACAGATTTCGGCGTAATAGAACAGAGGCTGCATCAACATTTCATGACTTGATCTGCCTCTGTGGGGAGAAAATGAAATAGACTAGCCAACAAACAGAGGTCATAGGTCAACAGAGTTAACTATATGTCTTCGTTATACACTCCAGTAGCGATGTTTTTGTAGCAAATACTGAGAGAACTGTCAATAATGATAATATTTTAATAAAACATACTAAAGAGTCTCTACGCTGATAGATTTGAACTACTTGTACTTATATGGTGAATTTACCAGAATATACCAAATACAACATAGAACAAAGAATGTAGGTAATAACCCTAGCAAAACGTGCCCAAGATTCTAGAAATACCCTCATGAACTAATGTAACCAAATCCCATATCCGTAATTACGGCTTCCTTCACAGTACCACAAAACGTTAAGGTGCAAGACATCACTGATGATCACTATTCAAAAATAGGATTATTTACTAACATACTTTGGCATGAATTTTAAAGACATAAACATCAATGGTTATTCAGTATGATAATAAACAAACAAATAGTATTAATATACATTTGCCCCACCCAACAAATAATACAGAAAAAACACTTATATATATATACTTGTATATATCTTAATCTGGCTCCGGACTATTTAAGCGATCAAAACCATGACGAGTATCCACTAAAGCACCTGTCATTAGAAAAAAATCTTCCATTCATAGCATAGGTGGAAGGGGGGGGGGGGGGTACAAGAATCTGTACTATTGAAGACAGTGTGATCCCAAATCCAAACTTATCTCTAACTAGACTGAGTTCAATGTGGATGTATTGCCTATCCCGTGGACACATATCAATATGCTATGAGATAACCTCTATATATTTAAGGAAGCGCTTTACAATATTATCAAGGATTCAACTTTTTGTTTAGATCCTTATTTGTATTTGTGTGTATACATTTTGTCCACGTATTATGTTGCCACCATTCAGCCTACACATCTGATGCTATCAAACCCAGATTTTGATTGATGGTAGACCTTTTTTTGAGACGTGAAATCCAGCTTTTGATCAAATTGATTGAAAACTTAAAGACCCAGTTCGACTCAAAATTCGGACCCGGAACTAGTTTCAAAAGATGCACGAAAACAAATACTGCAAAGGAGTAACAAATTTGTAGGTCGCTTGGTTTCGGCGCCATTTTGATTTTTGTGTCCCCGTGCAGATTTGAGGATTCACTACACGTCCATTACCTTTAACAGCAATGTTTAACTAACTAATGTAGCTATGCAGTTGAAGCCTTGGTCAATAACAAGTTTGTCTTGAGATGTGCAAATTCAAAATACTTAAGGTGCATCAACCTTTCAAATTTTCAAGAAAATGCCGTTTTCAAGGGCAGATAACTCGAAAACCTCACCGCCAAATCTTATATGTTTTGCATATAAAGGGTTAATACTACCAAGGCCTTCAAAATGAAAGAATAAAGTCGCTCGCGAACAGTCATTTCTGATCACAAGGAAGGTTCAAACTTTGCATTTTGGGAAAGGAAGTGGATTTTACTACATCAACAACTGACCATAAATCAGTGTTAAGTATATCAGCAATTAAAATTCACATTAAAACACTGACCTTTGAATATTGTCAACTCTACTTCAGATGAGGTTGAAACCGCTATTGTGCTCATATAAATGAATGAATTTTTTCACATTCTCCTTTTGATTCAGACGCTGACCGCCCTGGACCACTTGCACCACCCTGATGCCACCCTACCACCCTCAACCCACTAGTAATACACAATCTGATGCCACCTTACCACCAACAACCCACTAGTAATACACAATCTGATGCCACCCTACCACCTTCAACCCACTAGTAATACACAATCTGATGCCACCCTACCACCTTCAACCCACTAGTAATACACAATCTGATGCCACCCTACCACCTTCAACCCACTAGTAATACACAATCTGATGCCACCCTACCACCTTCAACCCACTAATAATACACAATCTGATGCCACCCTACCACCTTCAACCCACTAGTAATACACAATCTGATGCCACCCTACGACCTTCAACCCACTAATAATACACAATCTGATGCCACCCTACCACCTTCAATCCACTAATAATACACAACCTGATGCCACCCTACCGCTCTCAACCCTCCAATACTACACAGTCTGTTGCCACCACTCCCATCCTTACAAGCAATACACAATCTCATGCATGTCGCATCTGTCTATATTTTGATGTGCATTAAAGTGTTGCAAATGTTTTTCTTTCTCTCCTGTTTTTTTTCTTTGTATTTTTTTTTATCTATTTTGATGTATATAAAGTGATTTATTATTATTGTGATTTATTATGATATTTTTAATACGAGTCGTATACCATACCCAATTCAGAACACTACGCCATACTTGCCTATTTATCCGTCTATGGTAATCGAAAGACGGCCATAGAATGTTGGGAAGTGGAAATTCTACGTTCTATTTTTTTATCCTTCGTTATATGATCTATTTTTAATTACCAACCAATACCTGTTGTTCCTGTCAGTAAAAAGCAAAAGATTTGATAAAAAAGCAAGCCCTAATACAACAAATGATGTCATGTAAAAATACAATAGGCAATGGTAAAAAAACAAATGTAATGTAAAAAAGGCAGAACGTTAAGGGCAATTGCATATATTTCCAATACAAAACTTAAGAAGTTATCTGTAGATTATCTATCTATCTATGATTAAAAAAAGAAGTTTAAGAATTTAAGGTGATTTAACCTATTCATTTAATCAAAATCGAACAAAGGTAATATTGTTCTTGATGTCTACAGCTTTAATATTTCCTTTTCTGATTAAATACCGAACGTTAAATTATGTCCACTTCCTCTTATAGCAAATTTCCTCATCAAACAAAGAAATTAATGTTTACTTATTATGACTTACTACCGATTCGATAGTTAATAGTCTATTGTTTGTTCATTCTTCATAATAATGTGTAGATACTTTGTCTGCTTCATGATACACTGAAACATTAACGCTGTGAGGGGCAATTTGTTGATAATCCCGTAAACAAAGCACCACAAATAGAATGTGATCGTTGAATTATCTTTTAGTCATGAAATCTTGGTAGAAAAAGAGAATAATTATAGGATATCTAACGAGCTTCCCTTTTCATATCAAGTTTATGTCCCAAGTGAAATAATTTTGCTTTGTCACGAGCCTTGGCGAGTGACAAAACAAAATTATTTCACGAGGGACATAAACTTGATATGAAAGGGGAACGAGTTATGTATCCTATTTATTACCAACTTGCATTTCAGACGATTTATTGCTTTTTTAAACAACTTTTTATTATGCCTATAAAGAGACGAAACGGCGGATGAATATCAAACCACGTCACAGCCACAATTATTATACTATTACGACGTTAAATATTCACATTTCTACGTTAATTCATAGTGTCTGGTGAAATGTAAGTAATAAGCACCTTTGTCATGAACGAAGCGTACGTGAAAATAAAATCTCACTGCGCGAGAACAGTCAGAGTTATCTTTCTTTGATCAACGGCATGTCATGGCTGCCGCCATTTGCCTGTATCTTTTCGTCAAAATGTGTAAACAACCGCCTTCAAAGTAAGTTTAAGATGCTTATTATTGTTCAAACGCGTTTTGTTTTGAAGAAATGTTGTCTAAAGAATATTCAGTTGTCTTTATATTTTATAGATAACAAGCAATGTCTGTCTGTGTCATTTTGGAGCGACATGGATCAAATTAATGAAATTCGGTGATCAAATTGTGCTGAATTAAAACCCGTTCGTGTTTATATGAGCCTTGAGATATCAGTAAGATGTTTTGTTGTAATTCTTTTGTCCTCCGATTTATTCCTTAACAATTCGGTAAGAAAGATAAAAAAATAAACTGAAAGTTTGAAGAATGACTCCGACTCACTCAGTTCCATTGGAATCTGTGAATGAAAACACGTTCGTTATAGAATGAATAAAGTAGTCCGGACAATGTCAAGGTTCACCGCAAGCCAATCAAATCACTTTGAGGTGTTATGACCCATATATGTGTCATAACAGATTGTTATGAAACCCCTTTACGAAGTACCACGTGGGTAATAACCATATATATTGGCTACATATATCAAAAAGTATTGACAAAAACCCTTTTGTCGGAGAAATTACAAACTGACAACTATTTCTCTCTGAATAAGAGTAAATGAACTAAGTTATATTAACAATGGATGTCTAGTGACAAAACAAACTTAATCTCATAAATTTAGAATGAATCGTAAACAAAGTAATTAAAGCAAAACTTGTGCACATTTGCAAGTACAAATATCTAACTAACTTCAATGATCCGGTAAAGTTGTAGCAAAATGTGATAATAACAGGTCAGTATATTTTTACGTTAAGAGAGGCGGTTGATCGGCCGTAACAACAAAGCTAGCAAAATCGAGTCGACTTCGTGCTTCTCGGAGCACATAAGCAATTAGCGAATACAATAGCCCGCGTGTGTCGTCTTAAACATTATACCGTTGTCATGAAAACCTGGAGAAATGCCTATTCAGATCTTTTAAATCCTAAGAACATATTGGAGAACTCGTCGGAAGTGATTAATGAGGCAATCAGCGCCGCTGTACTATAATCATCATTTTGGCTACTGAATCATGGCAAAAGCATCGTGGTATGAACCACCCTTTTCTTGCAAGATGTGTTGTCATTTGCTAAAACTTCAAATGGATTGTGGGGCAGGCAAACCTGCCGGAAACCAGGGATTTGGTCTTAATAGAACATAGACAGACAGACAGACAGAAAAGTTTATTTACGTCTCACATGTATAATACATCCAATCGCTCAGCGATTTATGAGAGACAATATTACAATAAAATGATACTAAAACATGCAGGGATATAAAAGATCAATAAAACTTATATACAATAAACGCATACTAATTATATAAAATATTTCTTCTTAAAGTTAGAATATTATGACATAGGTATGATCAACATTTTATGAGTTTATCTACCGCTGTGGGGAAAGAATGCATTACGACATGACCTATTGTGATACTCATATGGACACTGTATGAACATAGAACATGACTGATGTTGTTACCACTGCAAAGAATACATCTATTATATAATTAGCAATGAAATATAGGGTTATACAGTGAAAACATAATCCATATTTTAAGAAAAGCAGTAGAAAGTCATATTTTCACTGCAGTGAAAATATAATCCATATTTTCACTGCGGTGAGAAAAGTAGGACCGATCCTATTACCTCCCTTTGAAACACGATTTTCTCCATTTGAGGAAATCGAACGCTTGCCTCGCGTCAAGGCGTTGGTTAGGATCGACTCTTTAGGATGTTTTCGGTATGTAACTGTTTTCAATTTGCAGTGCCAATGTATCCTTCGATATCAAAAAGCCACCCGAAGTTCAGATCGTGTTGATGTAGTTAATAACTGTTCATTTTATCGCAAAATAAATTTACGAAGCGAGCGATCTGTCACACCGACTTCAGTCATTGTATCCGTTCGCGTCAAAACTGATAGAATTATCAAAATATATAAGGAGCCTTTGTTTCACCTAGTAATAACCAAAAACATATTGTGGACCTGATATCATTTAACATTAACTCATTATATATTTTTCATAAAATTATTTCCGATTAAATATCGAGTTATTTCTATAGAACTTTTTTTTACCGAGAAAGGATAAATGGAGTTGCTAGACTGTCATTCATCATAGAGCAAAACTTTGCCTTCCGATGTCTGACAACTCTGTTTTATGATCTAAACATTATATAATCAATAGACTAATTCATTGTTTTTGTCGAATATCATTTCTATCTCATCTCGTGAAGTGAGAAAGTGTCAATACACCGAGATAAAGGAGGGTACATCTTTCTTTTATACCCCACTTCCGGTCTCGTTGCCATGGTTTCCTTTGTTCTCACTGTAGGTGTATTAACCGATACGCCTCTTCTTTTCTTATACACCTACTTTTTATTGTACATTCTCATTAAGTCAGGTGAAGAGATCTTTAACTTTGGCAAATCAATTTTAAATTATTAAATTTTGAGAAAATGGGGTGGTAAAAGACCTCACAAATACTGTCAACAAATGCTTGTTTTTAAGGCAACTGGGAATATTATAAAGAAAAAGCAAAACAAAAAGTAAAGAAAACCAAATGGCTAAAACAATAAATAATGTCTTGCCAAATGTAATAATTCTGGGTAATTACTAAAAAAGTGTAGTGCTGTTGCTATATTACTTCAAATGCAAACCTCAATGAGTCATCCTTGTTTATCCTTGTTTTATCTATAAATCAAACAACAAGGTAGGTAGGTAATGTAAACAATTCATATTGACTAAAACGGGCAGGTATTATTGAATTAGGTATCTACAGCTGTATTACTGCCCTTTGTCATAAAATGCCAGACGTTTAATTACTTCCATTTCCTTAAATAACAACTTCCCCATTATGCAACATAGAAACAACCTTTCCATTATAAAGATCTATTATCGACCTACGTCAATAGGGTTTGTCTTTCATTACTAATATATATAGAGTTTGTCTCTATCGTATAGTGAGTCTATAAAGGCTGTACATGTGCATGTACATATATATATATTTTTAATTTTTTTATTTATATAATCATCTATTTATTCATTTATTTATTCAATCAATTGTGAATCTAATCAATTATTCATTTATCCTTTTATTTACTTATTTATTCATCATTTACTTACCTATTTTGATTATATATAACGCCAATTAATTTGATTTGATATTTCTTTACTTATGCATTTATATATTCTATTTTTTAAAATTTGTATATATTTATTTATTCAATAGATACTATTATAGTTTTTATTTAATATTTTTTTAATATTCATTTATGTATTTTTTTATTTATGCTATATGTGTGTAAATGTGTTTAGATATCATGTTTATATTGTGTATATGTTAGCAGCGGACAGGAATTAGCCCGGTCGGTTATTAAGGGGTCCGGGGTTCGAATCCCGCAAGGGAAACTTTCTCTGCAGTAGAGAACTGTTCTACACGCTGTAAGGTTTGGGTGTTGTGCTACACTGAATTTCAGCGCAGTGCCACGCATGGTTCGCTAGTTCCAGCCGATGCTCGCAGGTTTCACCGCATTGCATATCAACAATAGCATTGCGGACTTTCTCCCTGCAATAACACTAGAAACCATGTGATGATTGGGTTTCTTTTTGTCACGAGATCTTTTTATGAAGGGATTAGTATGATTGCTGAAGGTTTCGACAAAACTCTCATCGGATCAATTAAAATATGACTACTCTTTTTCTTGAGAGGATAATGTATATGTTATATTTACAAGGGATATCTAGTGACAAAAATAACTATATATTCCAAAATTTGGAATGAGTCGTCATCTATATGATAAGAGCAATTTGTAAATGTCTGGAGGAACAGTTGCATTTGAATATATTTATTTTAATTCAATAAGTACAGTACGATGAAGTTGTTATCAAATGCAATAACATCGGATCAGCAATCGGAAAATATTAAGAGGGACGGTTAATTATATGTTTACAATACGACAAAATAGATTAACGTAGATAATAAGATACAGATTTATTTAGATTGCCACTGTAAGTAAGCAAATTTTGGTATTATGATTGCAGTTTTTAAGTCTTATATGATATACCACAATAATATACTAAGATACATTGTACGCTTGTTTAAAACGTAAGCTATACATGAAGGTTTGTTGTAAAATTACACAATGTTCAAGTTTATTTGTTAAATAAAAGGAGCGTTGAGAAGAAATTGTACAATATATGATGTTTTTTTACCAAAGAGGTAACTCTTACAGGCTCTGTTTTAAGTTTTCTTTGGGAATATTCTTACAAAAGCTTTTTTAAAAGAAAAGCAGATTGTCTAGAAAACAACTGCTACCTGTGAAAGGAGTAAGCATATATACTATTTTCACAAAAAGTTGTTATCCAATATATTTTGCAGTTCTTCTGCAAACTACTTTTAATTTGAATCAATGAAAGGAGGCCTTGAAGGGCCCCTCCGTGATTTTCGTCTGTAGTCTATTTCATCTTGTTATGCACGGACTTCTTGTACGCCATGTTGCTAAGCAACTCTTAAAAATTCACGTGCAGCACACAACCTAAAGCACATGGTTTCAGGAAGGTTGGGACAATGGAGTGCTTTCCGCGGCCGGTGTCAAACAGATATATCAGTTGCCGATGTTTGGAGGTCATTTCCGGAGACAATTAAGGTGAGATTGATCGCAAAGTTTACTTTATTTGTTATTTCATGTAATAGACCCGGCAATATGTTTAAAGCGTTTACAAGGAATCAAAAGAAGCATGTCCCATGTGCACGCATATTCTGCTTGGGGAATGCTTCTTAGTATTGTAATATGTATGTAAAATGCAGAAGCATTTGGGTATTAGTTAGATTTCTGACTTTGAGATCAGTTTGGTATGTTATCACCTTCAATAAATGTGTAAATGTGAAACGTGAAACTATCAATCGCCCATTAAACAATAAAAATACTTAATTAATTCAAAAGTCGATGTTAGAAATGACATTTCCAAAGAAAAGTTAATATTTCGGGGAACCGCTGTTTGTATGTACTGTATCTTAATGTTAAACCTTTGATTGTTTCAGGAACTACTCATGATAGCAGGACAGTTGAATGTTTGCTGATACTGAAGTCGGCTTTCTTGTGCATCATTTCAAAGGGACAATTCCAAATGCATGTGACCTCCCGAAAACTGACTTCCTATTAAGGATTTGGAACATTGGTTGAAGAGAACACTAGCATACATGTGGATACTGAGAACGTTTGCTGAATCATTTTAGTTTAATCGTGAACAACGGGATTGTGTGCGGGAGTGTTTGAATTGAAATAAATGTAAATGTTAGCATGTTTCAAGGAAACCAAATGGCAATAATTGAAAGCAATTTTGAACATGTAGTCTGAAAATGACTTTAAACGTTATCTGTTATAAAGAGTGTTTATTTTTTCTTTCATTAAAGGGGCAGTAGCACGTTTTTTGATAATTTTATATTTTCAATATTTCACTGATAATTATACGTTAATGCTAATTGTATTATTTTGACAGTGTCAAAAATCTCATTTCACAAACCAATCATGCATAGTCAGAGAACAAATTATAGAGATGCACATAAAATACATTGGCAGCCATTTTTGTGTGAACACCTTTAATAAATTTTGTGTAAGAAAAGGAATCGCATGGCTTAACTTTACATTATATATTTAATTTATTACTGCTTCATTTAGTTTCAATACATTGTCTTTGGATTGGAACCATTTATTTTCATTTTCGTGACATCACCTTAAATTCATTCTAAAAACGTGCTACTGCCCCTTTAAGACCTGTAAGCCGAGGGGAAGTTTTATTCCGAGGTGCGATACGGTGAAGATGGCGAGGCGTAAATCAATGATAGGAGGCCTTAAAAGGCCCCTCCGTGATTTTCATCACATACTGTTTTGCTTTGAAACTAACGTAAATGGCATACATTTCTTATATTAATTCAAAATATCTCACATAGTCATTCCAAAATGCCAATTTTATGAACAAACTTTGTTTTCAATGACATTCTTAAAACAGTCATATAATTTCACAAAAGCCATATTCACACGTCCATTTAACATGAATAATAGTTTTAAAACCAAATATCAAACATGATCAATCGAAACTTTCAAACTGCTTTCGATAATTTTCCAAAATTACGTTTGATTGATTGACGCGTCAATGCCTGGTTTTCGATCACAATTAAGAAATTCAAACCATCGTGTTGCCACTATACGTCGTCGTTTAGCTTTAAAATGATACTTTCCTTCAGTAATCGATACCCCTTTGATCAGATCTTGGTAAAGTTTTTTAACGAACTTCCAATTAGTTTGGAATTATGCCTACAATATGGTTGAGATAATGACCTACAGCCGAGTAGATATCGGATATAACTTTCAAGCGACAGCGAGAAGGTTATATCAGATAGCTACGAGGATGTGGTTATTATTTCACATACACCACATGGCTTTACCAATTTGCATTTTAACAAAAGTAGAACATCAACCAAATATTTAGTTACAATGTATTTGATAGTTGTTGTTATGGGGTAAAACTTATATACACTCAATTTCTTAACATTCCATTTGCACAATACGCGAATTTCACGTGCAGATTGAGCATGTCATGGCTAAGTTAATAAATAATGTGAATACAATTTGTCAAAAACGTCACCTTAATTGTGATTTATGGCAAATGATATTCTGATGTTTAAAGGGGCAGTAGCCCGTTTTTAGGGGGAATATAAGGTGATGTCAGGAAAATGAAAATAAATGGTTCCAATCTTTAGACAATATATACAAACTAAATGGAGCAGTAATAAATCAAATATACAACGTAAAGTTAAGCCAGGCGATTCCTTTTCTTACACAAAATGAATTAAAGGTGTTCACACAAAAATGGCTGCCAATGGATTTTATGTGAATCCTCATACTTTGTTCTCTGACTACGGATGATTGGTTTATGTTATGACATTTATGATACTATCAAAGTAATACATTTAGCATTAACTTATAGTTATCAGTGAAAAAATGAAAATATAAAATTGTCAAAAAACGTGCTACTGCCCCTTTAACTCACTATTCAGTCCATCAAATATTTCCTTCTTTATGAAGCAAAAGGTGTTGCTGCACGGACGTTTTAAGTAAATATTATATCGCACGAGCTTTACACAATCGAAAGCACATGGTTTGAAGGTGGAGACGAAAATAAAGTGATCTCTCGTTTTGAACAAATTTATGGCCGCGTTTTAAGGTCTTTTCAGAAGGAAGTAAAGGTGAGTTGAACTTTTAAGTATATTCATGTATTTTCTGTTGAATGTTATTTATGCGTGGATCTACGAAAATGCTGTAAGGTTATACAATATAACCATCGCAGGCCTGGTTATTCGAAATAGTTAACCTCTGATATTGACCTGATAACCACACCAGGTAGAGAACTAGCGAGCAAATTTAAGAAGGCCATCACAGAACAGGTATTGTGACTTGCATCTTTAAAATCAATATCATATGTCTCCACACTGTAAAAACAAAAGCAATAACACTGTGAAAATTCTTTACTACAGTAAACGTCATGAATACAATAAATACTCATATACAATAAATACTCATATGTTACAAGGCACTGTCAAACATCAGAGACTTACACTTATTATGTAAATAACATATATACAGTTAAAATATAATCTGTCATAATCATTCAGTTTGAAATTTATTCAGACTCGACCCATATGACTTTTACCAGCTAAACACTTAACTAACACATGTTGCTAATCAAGATTAAGAGGTGAACAATCACAAATCAGAAAGTGTGTTACCAATTCCCAAATTGTCGAAAAGTCAGATTAGAGGTGTGAAGTGTTGTCTAAGTCGTGTTGTAACCAATGGCATGCGACATTTGAGTCATTATGTCTCCCCCCGAAGGGTCGGGAGACATATTGGTTTTAGTCGGCGTCGGCGTCGGCGTTGGCGTTCCCATTTCGTTTCCAGAGCATATCTCTAAAACTATGTGACCGATCATCACCAAACTTGGTATACTGTCTCTCCATATCATGTTGATGTGCCTTTTGGAGGTTATAGATTTTTTAAAAAGGTTTGGAGCATTTGAGGAAGGGGGAGACATCTGTTTTTACGGGTAAAACACTTTCTAGTTAGTGGATCCAGAAAGGGGAGTTGCGTTCCCGATTTAAGAGAGTTTCGAATTCTAAAAAGTACATTTTAAGAGTCACACTTCTCGAAAACGTGTATCAAAGGCGATGAATTTGATAAACATAACACACACCTGCACATTCTTAGATCGAAAGTACGTATTTTACTCTTGGACGCATCCCACCTAAATGGAATCCTGTATCCGCCCCTGAGGTGCCAGATATATCGCAATTTGTGAATCAATGCTGTCACTGTTAGTTTGAGTTTTGACAAGAGAAATTTAGGAAACATAAGTTGTCCAACCTGACTATAATGTCGAGTTTTAATTTTATGCTGCTGCTTTGCAAAATATTGAATTGTCCCGGGAGATCTGCGGATCTACGAATACACACCTGAGTGAGGTAATTATATCAATTTCAAAACAATTTGTTTTCTTTACAAATAGCAAGACAACAGAGTGAAACATTTCCTTCATACAATAACATCACATGAATAATGGCAGTAACAGGTTGATTGGTTGATTTCATCTTGGGAAAAAAATATTGGCAAAAAACTGATGACATCACAATGATGAGAGGACTTAAAACACGAGTGCTCACTTTATATATATTGTCATTCTATTTTTAGAGGGAAAATACCTTAAATCTGCTTTTATAGGGTTAAAATACACTAATTTTTGGCCATATTCTTTAATTTGTGTGAATTAACTGTCCAGGTTTTTGAGCATAACCCCCTTTACATAGATTTTGACAACTTGGCTCAAATGTACACCAAGGGAAGGGCTTTCGACTGGTGTCAACCAATATTCTCCCAGACATATGGTATTTGCTCAAGATTCGAGCTTGATGTACAAGTAGAGCAGTTTTTGTCATTTTGTACCAAGGATCATAGAATTTCACTTATGCATAGATTTTGACCAAACTTTGCTTAAATGTACACCAAGGTGAGGAAGTTGTCTCAACCAATATTCTCTCAGATTTAGTTTTTGCTCAAGATTTGATCTTTATATACAATATTCGATATTGTGGCATAACGACATAAAACCATCAATCCAAATAGACACTACACATTTACCTTTAAACATTCCTTTAACTAAATGTGATGTTTACATTTAACCTTATCCCGTGACTGAAAAATTTAGTATATGAACGCTGTTGAGAACATGTTGGCTGATAAAAAATTTGACTCGTTCACGTTCAGATTCTGAGATGAGTTTATGAAATACAAGTAGAATTTTTTTTTTTTTTTTTTTTTTTTAGGACAGAAAATTGGTACATTGCGTTTGAAATCGGTACAAATAAAATTGTGCAAAGGAAATAACATTTCAATCATATAAATTTACAAGCAATAAAACTAATCTTCTGGAAGAAAGAAGAAAGCAAGAGAGGACAGTAGAAGTACAGATATAGAGAGGGAAAGAGGGGAAAGAGAGAACCAATACAATTGAAAGTCGGAAAGAATGTTTTAATATTATTAACAATGGTTTGGTTTGAATCAATAATTTCATTATATTTGCAATGGGGCCCATTTCTTTACAAAGTCACTTGTTTTCAAATATGTATTTTTAAATGTTGTGATAATATATAATTTGTGATTGCAGTTGTACAAAATTTGGAGTAGAATTGTTATATTGACAATTTTGTATGTGACGTTTTACAATTATAAAAAGATGGTTTTCAAGAAACTTCAAATTGGCATCGCCAAGGAGGAAGCGTTTAAGATTTAGATTTTGTTTTCGACACGTTTTTGATTCATACCAGCTAATGAATTCGCTTAGCAAAATCTGAACCTTTTCACATGAAAAAAATAAGTGGTCGATTGTTTCATATTCAGATTGGCAAAATGTACATAAATTATCCTCTTTTATTCCTATTTTAAAGAGAAATGATTTGGTCGGTATGATACGATGTAAGAACTTGTATTGGAAGTTTCTTGTCTTACAGTCAGTCACACAACACTGTATTGTAACAAAACATTCAGAAAGTTAGTTTTCTGATATTTGAACTCCTTGTTTTGAGTTCCATGTCGAAGTAAGATTTTGAAGAGAACATTTACCACCGTTTGTACGAATAAGTTTGTATACAAATTTACAATCTGGTGAAGCAACAATGTCCCTTAGAATCTTACAATTTCTTTTTTATCAGTTGGCTTACCCTTTGAGATTGTAATCCATGTATTAGGTAAAAGCTCACCAATTCGAAATATAAAATAAAATTGTCATTTAAACGAAAGTCCCTTTTCAAAACGTCGAAGTCTTTTAATTGTCCAGAGGTAGTCATTAGATCATGAATAGATCTTATTCCACATCGATACCATTTCAGATATGTTTTAAAGTCTTCATATTGGACGTAACTTATAAATGGGAGATTTCTGAATTCGACAACGTCCTTTATCTCGGAAGTTTGTAAATCATTATAAATTATAAGAACATCCTTCCAAAAATCATTGTATACATGTTTGATTATCCTTTTTAATTGATGTTTTGGGAAATTTTAGAATAAAGATACTGTCAAGATTTACCAATGAACACCTGGCTAAATGTTGCCAGAGGCCATCTTTGTGTATCATGCGTTTTATCCATTTCGTTTTCATGTATTTACAAAAAGCTTCAACATCAACCATGCCAAGTCCACCTTCTGAATAATCATTCATCAACATTCGTCTTTTTATTTTATCTCGTTTTCCATTCCAAATGAATTTAAACAAGATTGAGTTAAGTGAATTAAAGAATTTTTTATCTGGCAGCGGAAGAGCTGAAAATAAATGTGTGAATAAAGGGATAATTTGTGACTTGATAACATTATCCCTAGAATTTTAAAAGGTTCCTTTGACCATTGGAGAGGAATGTGGGGGCAAAGTTTTTCATGCGAGTTTTTTTTTTAACCAATCCATATAGCTTTGGTTTTGTCACCATTTATCTTCAAACCCGAAGCAAAAGCAAAGTCTCGCAGGGTCCCGACAAGTTCTGAAAGTCCCTCTTGTGATCCTTCTAAAGTAAAATTCGCATCATCAGCATACTGGAAAGTAAGATATTCGATACCTTGAATGTCTATTCCTTTTATCCTTTCGTTGTTTTCGTTTCGGTAACGATAAACGCTAAGTTGCAGCTAGTACAATCTGTCATGACGATGGTGTAGGTAGCGCTCAAGCATCTCTTTGGACGTGGAAACGGAGTCATATATGTATCCAAATAACTGTTTCAGTTCATATGTGTAGTCAGATCGTCAAGCCCAGAACGACTCACTGTGGACACCTGTGGCTGCACCTTTCCTCTCCACCTCCTGTACCGTCGTCTGAACCAGTTGGAGAACGATTTGCTGACGATGACGTATAGGACAAAGTTGAAGGAATAGTTGCTAATCTCCAATAGCTGGAGGATTTCCCTGGCGACCACCAACGGCTTTGAGGTAGTTTCAAACAGGTTAACCTTCAACACGAAGCAGATGTTGTGGAGAGCAGCAATCGGAGGCACCAGGCACAAGAACGCTAATGTTACTATGGCAACAAGGACAGTTGATCTTTGAGTCTCAGAGATACGGATGTGGTTACTGGTGAGTCTCTTGCGTAATGTCGTCTGCTGTCTCAAATGGTAGATAATAAACATGTGCAGGACCATCAGAATGGTCGCAGGGAGATATGCATACACAACAGTCCCGGTGATGAGAAAGCCATGAACCACTTCTATTATGTCAGGGTAACCAACATTGGGAACACAGGACTTATCAACGATCCCGGTGGAGACAGTCCAGAAGCAGCACAGAGTCCCGATAGTGATGACTGCAGTTGCTATTGATGCCATAGCCTTCCTTCTCGTGTACATGACTCTGTGTTTGGTTGGGAAGATCACAGCCACAAACCTCTCAACACACACAAGGACCACTATCCACGAGGAGCTAAGTTTTGTGGTTTTGAAGAGAATGAAGAATATGTGACACCCCACAGTCGATGTTGCTCGGACGTCGAATCCAAACATATTTCTGATGATCTGTTTGTTGAAAAGCCAGAGGAAAATGAAAAATGTATCCGAGATGGACAGCGATACAAGGTATGTGCTCATCGCCTGTTTTCTGAATTCCTTGCTCAGCATAACTACCAATGTGAGGCAGTTTCCGAAGAGACCGAAGATGACTATCGCCATAGAGATGTATGATCCCAGTTCCCAGATATTGCGTAACGATAGACTGGATTCGGTGCCATTGGAAACTGAGCTGTTGTTGAAATGTACCATTGTCGTTGTTGTCTGAAATCAAAAGAATCAGAAGACATCAACGAAAGCCTAAAATCCATTTTGTATAAGATTATTGAAAGCAGCAGTAGCAGTAGTAGTTATCGTCGTAGTAGTATTATTGGTAGTAGTATAGTAGTAGTAGTAGTAGCAGCAGCAGCAGCAGCAGTACCAGCAGTAGCAGCAGTAGAAGTAGAAGTAGAAGTAGTGGAATAAGTAAAAGTAGAATTATTAGTATCGTCAGCAGTAGAGACACTAATATAAGTAGTCACATAAGTTGTCGTGGTACAAGCAGTAGTAGCAGAAACTGTAGTAGTAGTCGTCGGAGAAGTAGAAGTAGTTTTGGTATTATACGTAGTAGAAGTAGGAGTAATAGTCGTAGTAGTAGTACTAGTTGTAGTAGTAGTTGTAGTTGTAGTTGTAGTAGTAGTACTAACAGTTAACATCAACAGAAGTTACGATTAAAAAAGTAGACACAAGTTGTGACAGTAATGCTGATAGTTGTATTAGTAGAAGAACTCCTAGTAGTAGCAGTTATAAAGAAATAATAATAATGATAATATCCAATATGCAATCGAACTCCATCAAGGTATTTATACTCTGAAGACACATAGCAAATTTTGTTATTCTATCTGAAATAGTTATTGAGAAATTTTTTATCTCGGACGAACGGACATTCGGATGCACGGACGGAGCCTTAATCACCCTTCGCACTTCGTTGAGGGGTGGGGGATTAATAAATCTACCCTTATGATCATGTTACAGGTGGCCTGATGACAACCTAATGTAAACATGTTTTTCAAAATAATCGATTTATATTGTATCCATGAAATAGAATCAAATTAAATGTGGCACACTTGTTCACTCATCCTCGATAATCCAGCGCTTTCATTCCGATAAATCTACACTACAAGCCCTGGAAAACTTAACGGGGTTTTACCTCAAATCCAATTACCTCCCTTTACATACATGTTATCCAATCAGAAACGAAACGCAGACACCAAGTGCGTAAATAACTCGACCGTTCGCGACATCAAGTGAGTGAGTGAGTTGGGGTTTAACGTGTTATCAGCAATTTTTCAGCTTTTTGACACGTGGATATTGCCATCCAAAAAGAGTAGACATATCAGGGAGAACGGGATCGAAAGGACGAGAGAAAAGGCGGAATGAAAGGCATAGTGAGAGATAGAAAGCTGGTTTTAGAAGTGATCTTATTGGTTGTTTCTTAAAACTGACGTCACACTACAGACAACATCGTAAAGTAATAATTCTTTTATTACATAAAAACCATAATGCCTATCTTTGCCTGAATACACTTCACTGGCATACGCATAATAATATAACAGAACACATTCAAATCAAAGCCAAACAGGGCTTCTCAAAGCAAACAAACATAATATGCACTCGACAAAGACGCATGCGCAGACACTTGAACAGTCAAGTGTCTGCGGACCCATGGTCTAAGGGAGATAACTCCCGCCGTCTTCGTGTGACTATAGTTAGAAAGCAAGCGTTTTGCTGAGTCATTGCAAAGGGAGGTAAATGGGTTTGAGGTAAAACCCCGTAAAGTTTTCCAGGGCTTGTAGGGTAGATTTATCGGAACAAAAGTGCTGGATTATCGAGGATGCTGTTAACTGTAACGATTCCTAATATCAATATTGTTCCCAAGGGACTACACCGTTAACCTGGATTGATCATGACATGCATCTAACCGTTATGTTGTATTACCTGTACAGGTACAGAACCATTGGTAATGTATTTGTCGCTATGAAATGATAATATTGCTGATTATCATGAATAAGTTACAACTAGATGGATAAAGCACTTCCAAACAAGTGTCTACGTCAGCATGTCATTAAGCATCGATTTTCTCCTTGTTGATTGCAACTGATGTTATATTAATTGATTATAGTAATTCATATCAGCTTGTTGACTGTACAGCTTGTTTTCTTAACAGCACTGTTAAAAATTTAATTACGTCGTATCCAAAAGCTAAATATATAACTCAGATCTTATTATTTACTAGTATTTTTCTTTTCAATCTTGCTAAATTCCTCAAATATGCACTTGTGTGAATACAGACATGTATGTAATGAGTTTCTGTAATCTGTAATCTGCATCATGTGTAATTTGGTGATGCATACATAGTTTTCGTCAGGTGAATTCTGGAATTCTGCTTGCGTCTTTGTTTGGTTGAATCAAAAACATCTCAGATTGAAGTAGTTATTTTCAAGTGAATGTTTGGGTCAATATTTTAACCTATTGTCATCAAATATACCTACATATCTTCATTAATTAAAAACGTTTCCTCAATAACTCAATTCAATTCTTTATTCTCTCATCATACCACCTTGGTGGTACAAGAGCATATTAAAAAATATAATAAATATAAATAAATAAATATAAAATTCAAGATAGAAGATAGACTAACAAAGTTTAACATGCACTTATTGCTTTTTCACAAGAGATGGAAGACGTTTGATAAATTTTGATAAATTGACTTAGTCTTGAGATTTATTTGTCGATATGATTTTTTTAAAGTTTGATATATTTGGAAATTTCGTAAGAGAGTTAGGTAAATATTGATTCCTTAACTTGCTTAGCGCGTTACAATGAAAAATGTAATGATATTCATCTGCGATGGTTATGGAGTTACATAGTTTACACGTTCTTTCATCTCTTGGGACATTATACCAGCGGCCCGTTTCGATAGGTAAACTGTGGTTACTTGTCCGGAATCTAAATATTGGTAGTGAAACATATTTTGGTAGGAGGAGATATACATCAAAGTTTGGAAATGTTTTGAATTCTTGATAATAAGTTCCCTTTGGGCTAGAACAAATATATTACTGTGCCAGTTTTGGATAAATTGATTTTTTAGGGTAAGTTCAACTTTCGAAACGAGCCATTGGGTTGTACAAATAGACGGATGATCAAATATATAAAAAAGTCCAGTATTGTTTAGGACATATTATACGTGCGAAAGCAATGGTTTGACAGTTGTTGTAGTTCTTTCGCGTGACAAATATGTATAAATTAAGTTGGTTAACTTAAAAGGACCATTTTGGTAGGTTAACCTATGCCCAAATGTTATCAGCCGTGTATATAATATAATTCTAATGGGGTATCTACCTAATTTTCCGTACAACATAAAACGAGGGGTTGAATTTCTTAATCCAGTAATTAATCTAAAAAAGCACCAGATTTCTGCACCATATGCTAAGATTGATGTGACCATAGAGTCATATGCTAACAATAGGCAGTCCAAAGGTAAGTTTAACTTTCTCGAATTTATCAATAAATTATACATTGCTTTCGTAGCACTATTGCAAACATTCTTAATACTTGATACGAATTTTTTATTTCTATGGAGGGTTATGCCAAGATAAGAATAATCATCAACTACGTCAAGTTTATCCACCTAAAAAGAATTTTAGTTTTGTATTTTTTGCCGGTCCTCCCCCAAATATCACAATTTTGGTTTTATTTATATTCACATTAAACTTCCAAGAATCACAGTATTCCTTGAATGAATCTAAAGCATCTTTCCAATAACGCCTTTAAATCAGGCAACCACAGTTTAGACTGTTATTTGCTAGTCGGCATTCGCCCTTTCAATTAACGATAAGCAAATGTATTTGATATTCATTGTCATTCATATCGTTGTGTTATTTCAATAAAGAAAAGTACATTTATTCATTCGAATATGGAAATTGAATTAGCGCAGCTGAGCCGATTTTAGATGAGTTTTAAAGGATCATAGAATGATTTTTAACAGATTGTCTTGAAGGGGCAGTAGCGCGTGTTGAGGGGGAATATAAGGTGATGTCAGGAAAATGAAAATAAATGGTTCCAATTGAAAGACAATGTATTTAAACTAAATGGAGCAGTAATAATTCAAATATATAAAGTAAAGCTTAGTCATGCGACTCCTTTTTCTTACACAAAATAAATTAAAGGTGTTCACACAAAATGGCCGCCAATGGATTTTATGTGAATCTTCATATTTTGTCCTCTGACTATGGATGATTGGCTTGTATAATGAGATTTTTAATAATACATTAAGCATTAACTTACAATTATCAGTGAAAATTTTAAAATATAAAATTATCAAAAAACGTGCTACTGCCCCTGTAAGCTGTTCAATGGCGCTGAATTTCATACAATTTAAAGACATAGCTTTAAAGTAAAATGCCATTCTAACTAATATGAGATGCGAAATATTGATTGGTAATATAATGTTTTTCCGCTTTCTGAATATATCATAAAACAGTGTTTACAATGGAAAATTGTATAATTTGTAAATATAAGTTTTGCATGTACCTCCTACATGTACATGTATGTTTTGAACAGGGTATTATTCAACCAGAAACATCGAAAAGCCGAGCTGAAGTGTCTTTATTTAGGTAAACGGAAACTCTAAATGTTAATATAAGACTAGACCCCTAATCAAAATATAAGTCGATACACTTCTTTTAAAGGGGCAGTAGCACGTTTTTTGATAACTTTATATTTTAAAATTTTCACTGATAATTGTAAGTTAATGTTAAATGTATTATATTGACAGTGTCAAAAATCTCATTAAACAAGTCAATCATCCATAGTCAGAGGACAAAGTTTGAAGATTCACATGAAATCCATTGGCGGCCATTTTTGTGTGAACACCTTTAATTCATTTTGAGTAAGAAAAAGGAATCGCAAGGCTAAACTTTACAATATATATTTGAATTATTACTGCTCCATTTAGTTTAAATACATTGTCTCTCAATTGGAACCATTAATTTTCCTTTTCCTGACAACACCTTATATTCCCCCTAAAAACGTGCTACTGCCCCTTTAAAGTCAACAAATTAAACATTGAAAACGCGTACTGCAGTGTCGTTATGTAAGACAGCGGATAATCGTTTAATCTGTAAGTATAGGTTTTACTGCCTAATAAAAACGTCATACATACATGTTTTATATAACATCGACTGTTACAGTGTCCACAAAAATATCCCTATAGGACTGTCCCTTTAAGAAAACAGAAACTTTGATTCTCTTATTTAATACTTTTCCGCTGATGTCATTAATATTTCCCATACACTTCCTTATACAAGGGACAAGTAGCCTAAAGCAATGTAACCTCGCCAACACTCGTAACATTGTCTTTAAAGTGACATAGAGTATCTTTCTTAAAATTTTATTTGGTTTTGATAAGCTACAAAATATCTAATATGCTGATTGAAGTTCATATCTCATCACTGGACTTGCAAATATATCCATTTATGCATAATATCTCTAAAATGCTTGATTTTATGGAAACGTTAAGAAAACATCTCAAATAAGTTTAATATTCGAAATTATGCATCCAATTAATCTACCTATTAGTTACAATACCTAATAAACACTATCGAATCGAATATATCTTCCTGTCAGCTTATGACAAGGTTTCAAAATTACGTTTGGCAAATTTGCGCGCGCCACTCGCGTCACATTGTCCGGTTTTCAATCAAAATCCTGACTTTGAGTGGCCGTATTTTCGCTCTAATGTACTGACTGACCTTTAACTTGTTATTTTCAGTAACAGTTAGTGGTTCCCGATGTAATAACATCGATTTCAAAATTTGACATATGTAATCCTATCAAAATACTCTGTGTCTCTTTAACTAAGACTTCACTGAATTTCAGCGCAGTACCACCCATGGTTGCTAGTTCCAGCCGATGCTCGCAGGTTTCACCGCAATGCATAGCCACAATGGTGTTGCGGGCTTTCTCCCTGCAATAATACTAGCAGCCGCGATATAAGTGAAATAATCTTGAAAGCGGCGATAAACCCCAGATCACCTCACCTCACCTTTAACTAAGACAATTAAGTCTAACCTTCTGAAGAATGTATCACAAAGGCATGTTTTTAAAGGGGAATATGTAACCAATAAGACATCGAAAACCCGAGCTACAGTGTCTTTATTTGAGAAAACGGAAACTCTAAATGATTAATTAAGGCTTAACCCCCGATAAAAACATATGTTCGATCCACTTCTTTATTTTTTACCAATTAAATATTGAGAACGCATACTACAGTGTCGTTATGTAAGACAGTAGATCATCGTTTTATTTGTAAATATGAGTTTTGCTGCCTAATAAATATATCATCCGTACATGTTTTTTTATAACATCAACTGTTACAGTGTCTTTATTTTAGAAAACGGAAACTCTGAATTTTAAATTAAGCCTTAACCTCTGATCAAAATGATATTTCCGATACACTTCGTGCTGCAGTGTCTATAATTAATAGGATAGAACATCTTATAATTAACGTAATGGGAAATCGTTTAAATGTAAATATAAGTTTTACAGCCTGATAAATATACTATACGTACCGGTTGTTACAAAGGGGAATGTTTAACCTGTGAAATATCAACGACACGTGCAACAGAATATATAATCAATACAATGGAATCGTACAATTGGTAAATTATAAGTTTTTCCGCCTGATAAATCATTATGATAATTATACATTCATGTTTCAAAAAGGGTAACACTTTCCATAAAATCATATAACATCGACAGTGTCTTCAGTTTGAACATTTGATTGAATATTTAAGTTGTACCACCTTCCTAAAACATATTATAAGCACAGGTATCTATAGCGAGGAATCATTAAAACAATAAAATATCGACCAAGCATGCAACAGTATCTTTTAAAGATGCTATATCATAGTGCAATAATTTAAAAATATTTTTAATGTATACGTTGTATTGTTAGAAAAATGTAGCGACCAACCTTGAGAAAATCGGACCAAAATTCATCAAAAAATTTACCAAATAATACCGAAACGGCAGTCGACATAAGGGCGAATCAAGTATGGCCATTTCACAACTTCCGGTTTCTAAATGTACTCTTGAAAACCGTCTTTGTCGCGCTCAACTAGATTTTATATTCTTTTTCTCCGAATTAGGTATTCGTTGCTGTCAAAGTTGATACCCATCGAACGAGATTACGGTAGTTGAGACACGGTGTAAATCCTACCAAGCATAATGATTACGTCACCGAAAGCGGGTTCACAAAATGACATGCCCTTTCTAAGAGGGGTACTGTGCTTGAAGCGTCAAAATAAGTTTGTTATTGTTGATTAAACAATCTAAATATGATATCAAAATTTCGACGAAAGATTTTTCTACAAAGTGATGTATTTCATTTCTCAATAGCTAAGTTTCATCCTGAACCGCTTGCAAGTATGATACAGCATCTTTAAGGGGCAGTAGCATGATTCAGGAGGAATATAAGGTAAATACAGGAAAATGAAAATAAAAGGTTCCAATTGAAAGACAATTTATTCAAATTAAATATAGCAGTAATGAATCAAACAATTAATGTTCAGCCATGCGATTCCTTTTTCTTACACAAAATGAATTAAAGGTGTTCACCGAATCGCCGCTAATAGACTTATGAATCTTTAATATTTGATCTCTGATGAGTTTGTGTAATAAGATTGTTGACACTATCAAAATAATACATTCAGCATAAATGTACAATTATCAGTCAAAAATTGAACATGTAAGATTTTCAAAAACCTGCTACTCCTTATAGAAGAATATAGACAGACAGACAGACAGATGTAGTTTATTATAGTGTCACAAGTTAACTATACAGAGTTAAAAACATATGTAAGAGTCATAAAAGAAACTTAACAACCAGCCATTTTTTGACTTACGAGGCACTTTACAGTATAATAGCTAAGATATATTATTTATATATCGCAAGAAAGATAACAATGATGAACGTACCTGTTCCGCTGCCTCTATCGCCATACACAGGTAGGAGTACCTATGATATTGTACCGTCAGGTAGAGTTGTAGGTTTCCACGGCAACCAGACATTTCTTATTTAGTGACGGTTAATCATTGGCTCGGGCGTTAACCATATTCTAACGATTTATTCATATAAGATAAAATATGAATAAACTGAATGCACGTCTAAAGCATGTTTTACTATATTTTTGTTACAAAATTATTCATTTGTATTTCTTAAATACTTGTTATGATGCAAATTTGAAAAATGCACTTATGATAAGAAGAGATGCTGTTTAAACAACAACAAACATAACGATGACGATGATAGAATGATTTTGCTATAAATCAACATTTTTCTTATTTTGGATCAAATAATGAGATTAATTGATGAATTGTGATGATGATGTATTTTATAAAATATTAATTTAGTTTAAGAGAAAAAAACCTTGGACTTTCCCAGGTAAAATACAGTAAAAAATGTGTCTTTGATTGGCTAACGATCCATTAATTTTATATACCTTATATGTACCCCTCGTCTCTCACTTCTCATGGTGTCCAGGTGTTAACATTATTTATCATCCAAAACTGTGTTCCACAGGAGATATCGCTTTGACAGTAGATTTTGAACAATGCCTTGTAATCAGAAAATACATGACATCACAAACATTTTACATCGTCAGTAATGACGTCACAATGCTATGACGTCATGAACACAACGACGTCACAATGCTATGCAATGCTATGACATCACTGGTTTAGCAGTTTTAGGACTATGCAGTGTTCAAAGATGTACTTTTTTCCTGCTTATGTGATGAAACATGATTTTGGATGATAAATAGAATCTCACCCTCGTGTCTTCTGATATCAAATATATCAACACTCGTTGATAAAAGTAAAATATCCTCGGCAAGCCTCGGATATTTGTAACTTTTATCAACTCGTGTTGATATATTTGATATCAGAAGACACTTGGGTGAGATTCTCTATGTATGCCACTTCAATAGTAGCAGCTCCTCGCCGTGAAGAGGAGTCGCCTGACGACCAAATGACAATTACAAGATGACGCATGTGGTGTTCACATTAGTTTTCGTGGCCAGTAATTAAATACTCTTTTTGTCATAAATTTCTGTTTTATTCGAAAACAAATGTCACATTGGATCAGAGTCCTTCTACGAGTATTGAATTGATCTTGAGTTGTTTTAAGTAGTTTTCGCTTTGTAGTATACGTAAACAACTCAATTAAAATCAGTCGAGATGTACGACATGTTTACAATTTGGGTCATTGCCTTAAAAGGGTGGCAAGTTCGCCCAATGAAAGGATATACAAAAACTTCTAGTGGAAATTTAGTTTGACATGACGGCAAAATAAATACGTTGTGTGCTTCTCCTTGGGACAATACTGTCTTATGTACCATCTTTGGACCAGTGCCATCCCTCGGGTATCGCCTCGGGGAACACTACTACAAAGATAGTACACCAGACCATATTACTCTCGTGAGAAGCGTACAACTTGTAATATCACATCACCCTCAAAAGATTGTTTCACTACCAGTTTTAGTATTGTGTCGTCTGTAACGTCATTTATCATTTTAATTGACATAATTTAACTAAGAGAAAGAGGCGCTTTCCTGTTCAGACCTTTATGCGATTTTAATGACATAAACGGGTTATAACACAGACGAAAATGTGTGATATCTTTTTTCACAATCTCGTACAAATTTGAGTTTAATTTTCGCCATAGCCCTGGTCACATACAACATTCCATACATCACTGTTTATTATTTTGTTTAGACTTTCTATGAAAGTGAAAATGTAATTCACCCATGACTTTTCAAAATCCTCGAATTTCATTGGTTTATCTTTACGTTCAAACAAGATTTTTATATTGGTCGATTCACACACTGCCATAGAAACGAACTTCATGGCACGAGTCAACACGTATACAGTCACCGTATGATTCGGGAGTTGCTTCTTCTGAATACTTACTAAAAGTTTTTTTTTATCAGTTTACTAACGCGTTTGGCTCCGAATGACATCAACAATTTCGAATCTACGTTCGGCAACGAACATCAAAAAACATATTAGGCTTACCTCCTAACTGAACCATATTTGTGACGTATTCGGGAATATAAGGTGATGTCAGTCAAATGAAAATAACTGGTTCAAATTGGAAGACAATGTATGTAAACTAAATGAAGCAGTAATAAATCAAAATATAATGTAAATTAAAGTTTATAAACGTCATTCCGTTTTCTTACACAAAACGATTTAAAAGTGTTCACACAAAAATAGCCGCCAATGGACTTTATGTGAATATTTATATTTTTTCTCTGGCTATGGATGATTGGTTAGCGCAATGACATTTTTGACACTACCAAAATAATAATTTAATATCAACGTACAATTATCAGTCACTTACATTTGAAAATATGAAATTTCAGAAACGTGCTACTGCCCCTTTAAACGTATCAAATGAAACACCTGGATCTAGCCTGCCATGTTCTCTTGGTGTGCGAGACACGTAGCACCACGTTCCGTGTTTAATCAATTAGTTCCATGAATTGTAATCAGACTAGTTTTAGTCGAAGGTGATTAATTACGTTCTCAATACCCACCAACGGTGGTACATCGCTGATCGCTTATTAGGATCCAGGGCTTCGTAACTCGAAGCAGTCGTTTAATCTGTTTCTAACGCATGTTTACTGTATATGGAAGATGGAAGTGTGTCTGAGAATAATGCAGATGTGTTGGATAAACGGAGGAATGCTTATTGTGAATTGTTGAATGGGAATGAGGATGTGCGAAATGTCCCGAGGGGCGAGAAAATGATGATTCCGATTGTATGCATGTTTTGTTTGACGCTAAAATTACTCTATTTGAAGTAACATCTGCCACAATAATAAGTCCCCTGGTGTTGATGGTATTCCTTTTGAATGTCTTAAGTTTCAAAATGTTTTCGAGGCATTACTTCATGTTTTTAATCTAGCTCCAGACAGCGATTATCCGCCCCGTGACGTCACTAATATAATCGCTGCCTTCTGAAGCTGTCCTTGTGGAAAAGCTCTAACACTGCGCGTGCAACCAACGAACACTGTCGCGCTTAAAAGAGCTAACTCCAAACTCGTAGGATTCACATTACAACTCCGAACAACGACTCAAAGAATAGTTCGAAAAGCAAATATTTGTGTTATTCTTTCAAATTACATTTGTACTTGTTAAACGTATGATAGGTTTCGAACGATTACTGATGTCCAGAAATTTTATATTTCCAACCAATAACACCGATTCTTGTCATATTCATACGCTCAACGGTTAAAATATACACTCAAACCGATGTATCTGTTTGTAATATATAGAGAATCTCACCCAAGTGTCTTCTGATATCAAATATATCAACACGAGTTGATTAAAGTTACAAATATCCGAGGCTTACTTTATCAGTTTTATGAGTATGCGTACTGTGCGATTTCTGAACTTTTGCAATCTTCTGTTGAAATCCAAACGAATATATAAAATCCAATAAATGTTATTTGCACATGTACATGTTTTTAATACCATTTTCGCACAACAAAACCATCATCAGTGTGTGAAAAACAAAGCATTTTTATCATTTTATATAAGATGTATCTTTTTTTTCAAGATGCAAAATGTATGTAATCATTTAATTTGGAAAAATATCAAATTTAATCAAACAACACTGTTTAGAAATAAGTTGATTAATAACCGTCTGTACTTTTCGGTTTTAGAATTCTGAATATATTTGTAATTGAACAGTATACAAACTTTATGATACACTCAGCTTAGTTGAATAGTTTATTTTGCCCGTGAGTTTATATTCTCTCCCCATAGAGGCATCTCAGCGCTACCTCGGGTATGACTGAGCTGCCTCTGTGGGAGAGAATGGTGAGTTTATTGTATTGTTGTTGAAATTTCAATATTCCGATGGTCAAAATAGCATGCTGACATAATATTTGTTCAGCTGACTCCAATTGGCAATGCTATGATATGACGCAAACAGATATTCATCATATTTTGAGCCTTCATGGGCATAATTTAAGCATTTACAGATCCATCCACATTTAAAAAATGAAATCGCATGGTTAAATTATACTTCATTTCTGTTTTGGAATATAGCGCAACATAATTTTGAAATCATCGTTGACACATCTTGAGGCAGACATCTTATCAAACGACCTTTATTAACGTTTGATATCAGTATCTAACTTTTGTCTGCTTAGTCCGAATTATTTCTTTAATGGAATCAACGTTTAGAAATATAATTCTTTGATGTCTTTGTTTATCTTAATACATTTATAATTTAAGGTTGAAAACGTTCACATGGAATACGGCCACGCTTGCTAACGACTGCTTAAGGGCTGGTCAGAGGTAAACCTTAAACATAGTCGCTAATTCATCTTTTAAGGATTGTCCTAACTTTAAGGACTACTTCCAGTTACACAACGTTAAAACAAGGTATGCTTAACGCCTGTCCTAAACTAAAGGCCATTTAACGACTGCTTCGAGTTATGAGCCCCAGTGAACATGTGATCAAATCTCCTAAACGTATTGACGTGAGGGTAGATTTATCATGCTGTGTTTAAATACAGACATACAGACAGATTTTAAGTAAAGTCTCCCCCCCTCCCCACATAGGATACACATAAATACACATGTCACATGTCATAAACGTGAGCCATCCATTAAGGGTTATGAGAGACTATATTAAAAAGAACATAAAAACAAACATAAACCGTTAATAGGCTACTATAATTACCTACTTCATATATACATACATAAAGATGTAACTATAATCATATGATATTTGCGTCCTTGCAAAATATAAAAGCGGGTTTGGGCAGTAAATCAAACATTATGTTTAAAAAGTTAAACAA
This sequence comes from Steromphala cineraria, assembly GCA_916613615.1. Taxonomy (NCBI): domain Eukaryota; kingdom Metazoa; phylum Mollusca; class Gastropoda; order Trochida; family Trochidae; genus Steromphala; species Steromphala cineraria. The sequence goes on along the minus strand of OU744735.1, from coordinate 28,394,656 downwards.
ATTCATTTTCATCTTCACAGAGCTCTAAAATGTTGGGATAGCTAAAACAGACATTTTCATATATCTTCCACGCAACTCGGCATACAAAGGGCACAGTAAAAGAAAATGTCTTTGTGAAGTCATCCTGTCCTAGGGTGTAGCCACGGCCCCACGTTGAGTGCCAAATGTAACAGAAGAGATTTTGAGACAACCTCCACCGGAATTCGAACCCGGGACCTCCGGGTTGAGAGTTCTACACTCTATACCTGTTCGGCCAAAAAGATATCCCTCTAGCCAAATCCAGTAGGAATGCTTATAACTCACTGTCATATATTTCATCACATCTTTCCTCACATACACCCCCTCCAAAAAGTGACTGCTCGTCTTCGGGTCAAACATTGGGGAGATATGCCTATGAAGGATTTACATTAAAATAAGGATTTACAAACCTATAAAGGACTTAAAGGTGTTGTGACATTAAGGAATAGTCCCGGCTGACGCGTACGTTGGGCGCCAAATGTAACAGAAGTCATTTTGAGACCAGCTCAACCGGAATTCGAACCCGGGACCTATTCGGCCGAAGAGATATCCCTCTAGCCAAAATGAGGAATGCTTATATCTCACCCTGTCATATCTTTAACCTTCAACACTTACAGAACACTGAAAACATACTCTACCACTCACATACAGCTACGTGAGTTTGGATGACAACTACAGATTGGTACAATGTATACGAAGATATGGATTAACATATTTAGTATTAAAGGGGCAGTAGCACGTTTTTATGGGGAATAAAAGGTGATGTCAGGAAAATGAAAATGAATGGTCCCAATTGAAAGACAATGTATTTAAACTAAATGGAGCAATAATAATTCAAATATATAACGTAAAGTTTAGCCATGCGATTGCTTTTTCTTACACAAAATGAATTAAAGGTGTTCACACAAAATGGTCGCCAATGGATTTTATGTGAATCTTCATACTTTGTCCTCTGACTATGGATGATTGGCTTGTCTAATGAGATTTTTGACACTGTCAAAATAATACATTTAGCATTAACTAACAATTATCAGTGAAATTTTTAAGATATAAAATTATCAAAAAACGTGCTACTGCCCCTTTAAAACAATTCGGTCATTTTTAATGTTTACAAGTTATTCTGGTGGCGCTCTATCACTTGGATACAAGGCTAACCTTTGGCAAAATTGGTAAATAACCGAAATAAAACAAAATAAAGATTATAACAATGTGGGGGAAAATTGCGGATTTGTTGAGTTTACTCGTTTCATATAAGAGCTAGTTTATGAGCTATGAAAACAATTAACGTTTTCGGTTTCAATTTGTTCTCGGAGTTCGTTTCATTGCTGTGATATGCTGATAAGGATTAAGAATTGTCATGTCCAATCATTAATGTCAACGAATATTCTACATTAAATTTATATTCTAATATTAAAATTCTATTTGGTCTTGAAACGTATCTTTTAACTGTTAAATCTTAAGAAGCAAGACGTAGATTTTCATAAAAGTGCTGATATGTATTCCTCGTCAGTTTCGATATTGAAAAGAATGTAAATGTTACTGTGTGGAGGATGGCGTTTACTTTCTGTATAAATGTCCAGTGTATAATGATTTAAACTATTAAGAAAATACACCATTCTCCATTGATGAAGATATTATCCGGAATCTTCAAATTGTTCATTCATCAAATTTATTAGCAATCTCTAAAGATGTTAAAAATGCTTTGATTGTACGGAAACATTTAACCATTTTCAAATTGTAAACCTGTATTATATTTTTAGGTTGATTTTGTATCCGGACCTTTATACTGAAATAAAAGTTTGATTGATTGCTAGTGTTAAATGAGATATTGCGTAATGAAAACCTAACCCACTGTTTCATGTTGCTTTGAAATGTACCACAGTGAGAAAGGCAGACCAAGTCATGAAATGTTGATCCTACCTGTTCAAAGTAGACCAAATCCGTGGTTTTCGGCAGTTTCTCCTGCAACAATCTTATTAAAATATTATCTATTTCCTACACTACGCTACGCTGATCTTATTTTAATGGGATTGCCATGGATAGGATGGTTCATATCACAATGCCTTTGCCATGATTCAGTAGCCAAAATTATGATTTTAGAACCGCCCCGTCGCCGAATGCACAACTAACAATATCTCGACTTGCACAGCAATGTCGGCTTACCATTGGTCAAAACCGGTCACGTGCCGTAGGTATATTTAGCTATGTTAAACTGGGCCACGCGCTCCCCTAGTAACAAGCAACGACGGAGTGTCAAGAGTTATCTCCGTTGCCCTATGTTCGGTAAACAAGGCTACGCTACGCTCGATTGCTGTAACGTCATGTATGCTTGATGAATTGCCCTGTACATGCTAAAGTCAGCTTTATGTAATAAATAACTTTACTGGTGTAAGTAAATTGTTCTTCTAGTAAAAGATTGGGACCGGTACCGCTAAAATACATTAGCAAGTCATACCGCATCTCAACGGCATGTTGACCCGCTCACTCGCAGCAAGGTTGTCTATCAGCGAGCTCAAGCTTCAAATTATGCTAACAGAAAGCCGATCTATGAATATCAGTTAGGTTAAAAGTCGCCGCTAGTTGTTTACTGAACTCTCAAACCAACCTGTAGATTCTGCTATGATGCCTGTCTTATCTATAACTCCGACACTATCAAACTCGCTCGCCCCCACTCGACAGTCCGCCATGACAGTAACGGGGTTTCTACGGCCGCTTCAAATCGAATGTGGTGCGAATGCACGAGGTCACGTGACCAAACAATCAAAATTTAGGAATACCCGCATTGCTCGGCATTTTGACTTTTTTACATTAATCCTAAATTTCCGTCTAGCACCGTGCGCTTCGCACCGGTACTAGACCATACTTTTGGTCATTAACACGATGGTTAAAAAATTATATTTGTAAATACCTGAATAAAAGAGTAACACTGATCTGATCAGACGCCATTTTGACCAAACTCATCTTTCAAGCCAGATTTAAAGCATTTAGAAAAGGTGCTCGTCGAGATAAATTCGTTACCATGCGTCCGCGAGTTTGATATGGAGATTTATCATGTGTCCGAGTTAAATATCAAACTCGGACTTCGTTCTCGTTTGATATTTAACTCGGACACATGATAAATCTCCATATCAAACTCGCGAACACGAGTTCAGTGGGGAGGGAATGCCGGTATGTGTGCACTCAATCTGTTATTAGCGAGTCATTAACAACTCATGCAAACCACTGGGTCAGACTGCCATTCGTGAAATTACTATGTCGTTAAAGAGAGAGTGGAGACATGTACTAATCATACATTTATTATCCCCCGCCGCGCGTTTAGCGCGAAACAGGGGATATAATATTGGGCAGCGTCCGTCCGAACGTACGTCCATACGAATGAAAAACTGAATAACTCAAAAACTATTGACCAGATTCTTTTCATTTTGTGTATATAGCTTCATCGCCATGAGAGTAAGGTCCATATAGTGGTTCATGACCTTGACCTTCATTTCAAGGTCACAACGAGACTTTGAAATGTTACCATTGTCAGCAGGATATCTCATGAACCATTCACTGGATTCTCTTCATAACTTACACAGTGTATCTTATTGGGAAGGCGCCTAGCCCAGTCGATTTTGATGACCATCACATTATTTTCAAGGTCACAGCGAGGCTTTGAAAATTTCAGCATTTAAACCTGCATTTTAGACTTGTCAGTGGGATATCTCATGAACCATTCACTGGATTCTCTTCATAACTTACACAGTGTATCTTATTGGGAAGGCGCCTAGCCCAGTCGATTTTGATGACCATCACATTATTTTCAAGGTCACAGCGAGGCTTTGAAAATTTCAGCATTTAAACCTGCATTTTAGACTTGTCAGTGGGATATCTCAAGAACCATAAACTGGATTCTCTTCATAACTTACACATAACATCTTATTGGGAAGGCGCCGGGCCCAGTCGATTTTGATGAACTTCACATTATTTTCAAGGTCACAGCGAGGCTTTGAAAATTTCAGCATCGAAACCTGCATTTTAGGCTTGTCAGCGGGATATCTCAAGAACCATTCACTTGATTCTCTTCATAATTTACACAAAACATCTTATTGGGAAGGCGCCTAGCCCAGTCGATTTTGGTGACCTTCACATTATTTTCGAGGTCACAGCGAAGCTTTGAAAATTCAGCATTGAAACTTGCATTTTAGGCTTGTCAGTGGGATATCTCAAGAACCATATACTGGATTCTCTTCATAATTTACACATAGTATCTTATTGGGAAGGCGCTGGGCCCAGTCGATTTTGGTGACCTTCACATTATCTTCAAGGTCATAGCGAGGCTTTGACAATTGAAACAAGGCTTGTCAGCAGGATATCTCCAGAACTGTTCACTAGATTGCCTTCATAAGTTAAACAAAGCATCTTATTGGGTAGACGCAGGACAAAGTCAATTTTGATGACCTTCACTTTGTTTACAAGGTCACAGCAGAACTTTAGATTTATCATCAATTTACCTGCATGTAAAGCTTGTGAGTGTGATATCTCAAGAGTCATTCACTGGATTCTTTTCATAAATCTATTTAAGAAGACATCTGGCCAATTTGGTTTTGTTGACTTTCACATTTTTTTCAAGTCACAGTTAAACCAACATGCATTTAGTAGGCCGATATGTTAAGAACTGTTCTCTATATTCTCGTCTTTTTTTGCACAAGGCTTCTTATTTGGAAGACCAAGGAACCAGTCGTTTTGTTATTGTCTAAATGACATCTAGTAGCATGACACGTGTAGACAAGGCTAATCTCATTGAAATCAAATCATAGATTTCCTTCTTTATTTAATATTACGTTGTTACTTGTCACAAATCTAAGATCTGACCGAATCCCATAGAGACTCGTGTCAAGGTGAACTTTTAACAGGAAATGACCCCGAATATGATAGCCAATCACTTTGTAGAGGCAATCAAGATGCGACGAATCAGATTCCAGCTTTCTCTGTCATTTCGGCGTATCGATGTAATAACTTACCCCACTGTAGATGTTCGGTTAACTTGATTTGCAACCCAACAAGAATCCTTTTTCTTGACGAAAATTCATAACTTGCATATCAATTTTATTTTATTGACGAGTTTTGCACTAACCATAAATTTGTCATTGAATAAAATACATGCATGTATGTTTGAAAGCTCATAACGCAACTGACACTCTCACAAACCTCCTAATTTTTCACAATTCTATACCAATTTTGGAAATTTTAATTCAATGTTGATACTTTAAAACATTTGATGTAAACAAATAAACATATCTTCACGATTTCAATAAGCCATTGAGCTATGCCTTGCAGATTGGCGGATACTTTGGATCTTAATGATAAAATAGTATGATATCTCGTTACGTGTTGTTCGGCAAAGCTATCGTTGAAAATTAACATCCAGAGGAGATAACTCTTCCTTTTACAAAACATCGCTTTTACCTTCTAATTAGTTTTTTTTGGTTAAATTAGTAAAATAAAATTTATCATAAAACAAATAATAATTTACACAATTATAAAACAGTACCTTTCTAATGAAAAACCCTATCCATATCTGATTTTCAAATATTTTTCCTCTCACACTGTTAATGAAAAATAAACATAAAGGCATGATACTTTTCATGTCACTACACGACCGTTTAGAATTCCCCAAGTCATGAATATCCAAAAGGTGTTTTCATTGGCTGCAAATAAAGGAGATATCTCAAGTTATAACTTTTTGCCGCTAGGGCAATCTGCCGGAACCCCAGGATCTTGGCCAATCTTATAAAATAATATCCTAATTTCTTCACTACGTTACGCAGATTATAGATCTCAGAAGGCCCCGTAAGTGCAGCTGTCGGGGTAACCTTTGACCGCTGGAGCTGAGGAGGATTTTAACCACCAATCAAATCGTACGTCTCTTAAAGGCTAATTCAAGAGATAAAAGTGATTTAACACGGTGCAGCCATAACGATAAATACTACTTATGACATTTCGAATTTCCCAAAAATCAGTGTTAAGTAATTTGCATAGGTCGTAACATTCACTCATTCAGTTATAATGTTTTAGTATTTGACTGAACTAGTTTTTTTCTAATTTGTATATGTGCATCGAATATGTGATATCAAATAAACAAGACTTTAACTAATGTTTTTATGTCAGTTCTGGTCCTTTCTTTTGTGTCAGTATATTTATGGCTACAAAATATAACGAATTTATTGAGCATAAATCGTTTCATATACGATTTCAAGGGAAACGTTTATGTAACGTAACTGTTCCAAAAATAGCAACTACAATGTACAGGTTGCTGTTTTGATTTGCCCCGTTCACTACGTTTTACTACGGGCATGAGTGATTTTTTTCGATAACGGTAACCGTATATGCGTGGACGTTTGGACCAACAGATTGATAGGAGCGATATAAAACACACTTTGAGTAATTCATTCAGTGATGGCAGGAAATATTTGTTGTCGACATTTAGAAATAGTCGGAAATGTTCGCTTTTCGAGTTCCGAAGATTAGATATGAATACCCGTCACCAGCAACCCGAGCAACGGGGCAAAGTCGCTGATTGGCTGAGACGAAGGATACTCTGACGGCTGTTATAACTGAGCCTTGTATGATCTACACCCGTAGCGTAGTGTAACAGACAGATCATATTTTAATAAGATTGGGATCTTGGCGTAATAGAAATGAAATTTCCAACGTTTGAAGTATGAATTAGTGGGAAATTGCTTTCTCCTAGCGTTGTGTAACAACAGTCACGTGACTGGTCACTCCGCCAGGTGGCGTTGGTTAAAGGGTATAAAAAGGGTGTTGAAATCGTTCTCTCGCTTGTGCAATCAAGACCGTTAATCATTAAGATGGACACCGCCGCAAAGTTAGACACCATTTTGGAAAAGTTGAACGAAAATAGGGTCGATCTGGAAGCTTTCATATATTCGCAAATTGATGCCTTAAGACTGGAGTTTGATCAAACTTCTACCAAATTGAAGAAACTAAAAGCTGAGAAGGATTATTCCTGGTCAAGGGAAGGGAATAAGATTAAGTTAAACTTCAATAGTGAGACAATAGGCTCTTTTGGCTGTTCAAAATCAGCGTAACAGTGAGGCGGAGACAGTTCTGACGTCAGCAATAGACAGTGTCACTGTACCTAATACCAATATCCCAAGATGGCGGAAGGAAAGATCGCTTCGCGAGTATTTGAAATGATTTAACAGTTTTCTAAGTGTTTTTAATAAATCTCATTTTGCACATATAAGCACTTTGATGGTGTCAATAGATTTGATGCACTGAAATAGCGTATCAAGGTCCACGTTTTGAAGAATGTGAAATTTAAAAATCGCTCAGGCTAGGGAAGCTGGTAACTTCAAGTTTGGAAGTTGGTAACGTATCTTCTTTTGAACTGAACGATGCTGGTAACGACAGTCATTATATCTTAAGTGAAACGTATTTGTCACCTTGTTTGGGAAGGGAATATCTGCTCTTTAGAGCATCATTGCATTAGTCAGTGTGATAAGATATCGATGAAAGTGTGTAAACTTGCGTTGGGTCAGTTAAAGAAGAATAGAAAAAAGTAAAAGGGATCAAAACAACCAATTGATCTCTGCTTTTCAAGTTATTTTCAAAGGCATTTTTTGAGGAAGCAATCTTTCCTTTGACGCTTGGAATCATTGTTGGAGTATATCATGCATTCTAACCAACATTATTTTATTTCAAACATACCCCACCTTCCAATATTCTCAAGATGAGGTTAATCAGGTCACGTCGAAAAGTTGTGACGTTAGGCACATGAAACTTTATGGCTATAATTCAATCGTGGTACACTTTGCCATTCATCATGATTGATATAGCAATGTACATGTATAGAGCGAGAATCGGACGATTCAAACAGCCAAGTGGGACACGACAGGTAGACCATATTGATCTCCATTACACGCCACACAGTGACAGCTCTGACATGCCCTACCGTCTTACCTCGTGTGCAGTGTTATTTTCTGTGCATCTAACGCTAGCTTTTACTCTGACATACTATGGGGAACATTTTCTTGAACATTATGCTAGTTTGATCACCTCTGAGTCTAGGTAGAGCACTGTTTACATCTGTGTGAGGGGTGTGACGTCATAAGCTATCCTGTCCTACACTGGTTATCACAGCCACCCTCACAGTACACGTTCCTTCCATCTGCACTACTACTTGGAGGAGACATTGAGCTGAATCCAGGCCCTGTTAATCATGAATTAGAGGAGGTTAAGGCTTGTATTTTAAAGCAAATCCAAGATTCAGAGGATAGAGTTTGTAGAGAGATGGGCTCGATCAAAGAGGACGTAAAATCTATCAAAAATGACATCATTAGCCTCAAGACAGAATTTGAACATCACAAACATGAACAGGGGATACTCAGAGACGACATAGATTCACTGCATGAGAGGACGATAGATATAGAGGGTGTACTCTCAAACCTGGAGACTCGGATCGAAGACCAGGAGCAAATAAGTAGGAGGAACAATATGGTCCTTTATGGTATCCGGAGTCATCCAGCAAAGAGACTTACACAGAGAGCAAGACCAAAGTTCTTAAAATCTTGAACAAGGCTAGAGAGATTAAGAAACTGCCTCCCCTCATCCCCCGGGATATCGAGAGAGCCCACAGGATATCTACCAGGAAGACAGACTCCCCCAGACCAGCGATAGTGAGGATGTGCCCCTGGGAGGATAAATGGCACTCGGTGAAGATGAGGAATACCCTGAAAGATCAGAATGTCGGAATCGCTAATGACCAAACATCCACACAGTGACAAGACAAACTTATGGATGAGCCCAGAGAACAACGTTCCGACCACGACAGTGCTACCGGCTCACAACAGGACCCAGAGCGACCTACAAGTTCACAGGACAACTCAAGTCGGGACTCAAATCGTGAACTGAGATCAAGCTCTCGTCGTACGAACAGGACCCAGTACAGATAACGAGATGGTCAGGGCCAGGATTTTACAGTCCACTCAAAACAAACTAATGATATGGACAGAGATGTCTCCAAAACTACTGAAGAAAACGTTAACTTTTTATTCTGGAATATATCAGGTCTAAAGCAAAAACTAGTTGACAAAACCTTCCTAGATTATATAAAACAATTTGATGTAGTAGGGTAAATTGAAACTTGGTGTAATGATGTTGACCTTACATCTTATTTTTCCGATTATTTGTCTATAAACAAAAATGCTGAGAAAATATCACATTGTGGGCGACTTTCTGGTGGAATTATTGTTTTGATAAAGACTGAACTCGTTAAGTTTTTAAAGTGGAAAAAGATAACTGAAAACAGCATATTTATCTTATTTGACAAAACTTTGTTTGATTTGAAATGTGATATTTTGTATACATGTAGTTATATTCACCCAGAAAAGTCTACATGGTATGATACATCGATGTTAGATTGTAAAAATGGAATAACCTTGTTTCAAAATGATCTTTTTGAAACAATTTCAGGTTTACGGATGTTTTTATCTTGTGTGGCGGTGACTATAATGCAGGAACGGGCACAAAGCTAGATTTTGTCGAAGACGATGTCTTAGAATATACAGAAAATGATAAACACTCATATATCGATCTTATATGCGATTTTTGTAATCTTAAACGCTTTTCTGCCGACAAGATAGTAAACAACTTTGGTAAACATCTGCTTGACTTATGTTCGATCTTGAATATTCATATCGTGAACGGGAGATGTGGCTTACACTCAGAAAAGGGTGATTTTACATATATTGGATCAAATGGAGCAAGCGTGATTGATTATATTATAGCCTCTACGCCATTATTTGATTTTGTGAGTGACTTCAATATATCATCCAGGGCAGAGTCACCCCATCTCCTGGTCACACTTAAGTTACGAGCGCTTCATGCGCGACAGCCTGGTGTGTTACATAACGATAGTAGTGTTGATATGGGTTATAAGTTCACTTGGGAAAATGACAAACTAGAACAGTTTAGACTAAATATTGTATCTGAAAGAGTTCAGAAACTGCCAGATAAAATTATTTTCATGTATTGATAGAAGCATAGATTACATCGTAGAGGCATTAAGTCTAGCAGCCTCTCGGACATGAGGAGAAACACTGGAACATATACTAGCAATTGGTTTGATAAAGAATGTAGAAGATTAAAATCTGAGCGATGTAGATCACTAAATAAATTTAGAAAATCTAAGGATAAGAAACATATATCACTCTGTGTGTAAACAAACACAAGCGTAACGTATACTACAGAAACAAAAAAGAAGTGATTGAACGCAGCATACACGATTCTAAAACATTTTGGAATGAGTTAAAACGCCTTCATGCAAAGTCTTTGGAAACAAACAGAATACAAACAAATGACTGGCTTGAACATTTTAAAAACCTTTTTTCGTTTGAGCAAGTGCAAAGTAACGAAAGTTTAAAAACTAACGTGAATAACCCCCAATATTCTGATACAAATCGAGAACTATCTGAACATATACTTGATTCGCCCATATCGAGAGAGGAAATATCAGAAAGCATTCGTAATTTAAAACTTGGAAAATCTCCAAGAATAGACAACATGATACCTGAACTGTTTAAGCACTCGGCTGATCTTATAATGTCCTATCTTGACTTAGTATTTAATCAGATACTTGAAACAGGTATTTTTCCTAAGGAGTGGTCAATGGGAATTATAGTTCCAATACACACAAATGGTAATGTAAACAACGAAAATAACTATAGAGGGATAACACTTCTCAGTATTCAGCAAAATATTCACTTCTGTTATAAATAAGAGGCTAGTATTTTGGGGGGAAACAATGAATAAACTTTCTGAAAGCAAGGCAGGTTTTAGACAAGGTTACACAACCATTGATAATATGTTTGTTTTACAAAGTGTTGTCAAGAAATATCTTAATGTCGAAGGTTGGAAATTTTATGCTCTATTTGTTGACTTTGCCAAAGCTTTCGATAAAGTGGAAATAAATAAATTATGGAATATCCTGAACATGCATCTTAGTCCAAACATGAGTAACTTTTTAAAGCAAATATATGAAAAAGTAAAAGCGTGTGTCAGAAATAAGAATACTCTATCAGAAACCTTTGAGATACAAATAGGTGTCAGACAAGGTTGTGTATTGAGTCCTTTCTTATTCTCATTTTTTTATAAACGAATTAGCCACTCAGATTGAGAATAACTGCGTACACGGCATACAGTTACATCCAGATATCTTCCAACTGTTTCTTTTACGTTTTGCTGATGATATAGTCTTGATATCAAGTACTGTTATCGGTCTACAAAACCAGATATATGAACTCGAAATCTTGTGTATACAATCAAAATTAACTGTGAATCTAGATAAAAGAAAAGTTGTGGTTTTCAAAAATGGTGGGACACAAGCAAAAAATGAAAAATGCTTGCTTATAGCAAGTACTATAATAATTTCAAACATGAAACTACAAATTCTTATAAGTACCTAGGTGTTTATTTCACAAGTTCACTTTCATGGTCATTACACGCAAATTATGCAGCTGTTCAAGCTAAAAAAGTACTACTAGGTATCCTAAGACAAATACATATCCTAGGGGATCTCAACATGAACTCGTTTTTCAAATTATTTGATGTAAAGATAAGTCCAATCCTTTTGTATGGGGCAGAAATTTGGGGATTGTAAACATTTGTTAACTTAGAAATGGTACACCTATATGCATGTAAAACATTTTTGGTGTTAAACAGAACACTCCAAGTGTCATGATATATGGAGAATGTGGCAGGTTTCCCTTATATATCCATTCTTATTGTAAAGTTTTTCGGTCCCGGATAAAATTATTATATATGCCCTCATATCGTTTACCTAAGAAATGCTATAATATGATGATGATAGAAATGGACATAAAAAGTGGGTGACAGATGTAAAACAATTATTGTTTCAAACCGTTTTTGGTAATATTTGGCACAGTCAGGAACTTGGAATATACCAAGAATTCATAAAATCATTCACCCAAAGACTCAAAGATATATATTTCCAAAATGGGCAGGAAAAAGTATCCCTTTCGAGTAAATGTGCCACTTATCAAATGTTTAAATGTAATATCCAAACCGAATACTATCTATCATGTTTAAACGTTAAGAAATATAGAGTTAGTCTAGCACGTTTTAGGTGCTCGTCTCATGAACTATTTATCGAGAGAGGAAGATATCAAAATATACCTAGAGAACAAAGAACCTGTCAGTTATGCCATTCAAATGTAATTGAAGACAAATACCATTTCTTACTTGTCTGTCCTACCTATAATAACATCAGAAAGAAATATATCAAAGACAAATATTATTTATACCCAAATATGCTTAAATTTACCAACCTGCTAAACAGTTTGAATAATATATAAAGAAATTGAAAACCTGTCCATGTATATATTTTACGCATCTGTATATAGATACCATATTGTGCCATGAATGTTATGAAACGTATAAACAAATGTATATATAATGTACTATAGGCCTGAGGCCTTTTGAGTACCGAAATAAAGATTGATCTGATCTCATTCAATGAGTAGCATATTTTAAACTTTTCAGATGAAGAAAAGATGGTAGTTTACAATTAGAAGTACACCTGTAAAAGTATCCACGATACACTAATTATAGATTCTCAATATATATGTAGGACTCAAATCCATGGCAGGCCTCAAATCCGTGGCGGATTTCCAAATCCATGGCGGATTTTCAAATGCATGAAAAATTGCCGTACCTATAGCAAAAGCTGTGGCGGATTTTGTATTGATTGTGTTGAGACATTTTCAGCTGGGTAGAATTGTGTTACCAACATTCAATTTATGTGTTTTCCTACATGTACTTAATTGTATTATAGGCCAAAATCTGCAATTGGCCAATAAGTAATTGAATCGGTACAACAATATGTTCGCCACTAAATTAATATCTTTAGGAAATTAGCCCTTGCTTGGATTCTCGTTAGACTGACTTTTTTAGCAGTTAGATATTTGTTGACTATCTTTTTTAAACCCTTGGATCCGTATCGAAAATGTTTTAGGGTTAGTTTGTCTAGTGCAAGGGTCGGTAACGTATATTGTAGATAAAGTGGCGAACATATTGTACAGTGAACCTATAACGCTAACCCTAACCCTAACCGTTAAGAAATCCTTAATATGAACCCAAGGGCTAAAGTAGACATTTAGTAAGAATACAAGGGCTAAAGAAGATAGCTTCAGCGAATTTATGACTAAAGAAGACAGTTGCAATGAATTCAAGGTCTACAAAGGAGAGCTGATATTTTTCCAAGGCTTAAATAGACAGTATGAAGAAAAATAAAGAAATTAGTAACATAATGCAATTGGTATTATTCTATCTCGGACGGCAATAGCGGCTGAATTCATTTCTTACTGTTGGAAAATATCTTTCCTCCCCAATGAACAGCGGTTTCATCTGGCGTCTCGAACAGTAAGCGATTATGACGTCATCCGTCAATGACGTCACTTCACTTGACGTCAATAAACAATCAAACAATCAAACTCGCCATGGATTAGGCAATCCGCCATGGATTTAAGACCCGCCACAGATGTGAGTCCTACATATATATCCACAAAGAACTTAATCAAGCTGATAATAACAATAATAATTTTCAGGCAAATAATTAGAGGTTTTCTATAGAACCGATACAACGGTTTTTACAACGGCTTGGTATCTTATAATCAAAATCCAAGTAACCTTATTATTGAAAATGAAAATAAATATTTTACGCTACAATGTGATAACAATTATTATCATTCTCTTGACTGAAACCGTTACTTTTTAATACATGACCTCATAGCAAAGGTTAGTCATTGAAGCAGTATGAGCCTGCTTCAAAATCCCAAAATTATCAAAAATCAAATTAAAAGAAAACTGCTTAAAGTAAAAAATTGACGACTGATAATGGCTTGTCGCAAGAGAGAAGAAGTGCTTGATCAACAATTTCAACTCAAAGAATATAAAATTAACTCACAGATGTTAAGATTATAGACATATTCTCAATAATGATGAAAAAAGGACTTTCTATCCTCTTGTCAGGGAGTTTTGTGTATGAAATTCAACAAGGGATTATACATGTTATATTTTACTATGAAAAATCCAAAGTTGAATATGTATACTTTCTCCTCTATGGCAATAGTTACACGTGGCCAAATTTCAGTTGTCTCACACGTTCCCTTTTTATGTTTTTATATTTATGCATACTATGATTTTTAGTTCAGTTAAATAGAAAAAAAAAATGAAAACATCAATACATCAAATTTATCAAAATATTCCAATAGCACCAAATATCATTTTACAAAATAGGGGGTGCTTAGTTATTTGTGTATATATCGCAATCGCGATGTTATGTGACTCTAATAGGGTTCACTTTCTTTGTGTTACTGCCAATTGACCATCATATAACCTAAACTGTAAAGCGGGCAAGATATCATTGTTAAGTCATGGAAAACAGTCAAAATGATGCCTCATTTGCTTGTGATTTGAATAGTTTCTATGCCAGGTTTGATGTTCAACACTTCACAGAGTCTCGAAAAGCTTTCATTCACAGCCTGCCTTAAGACGATAACCTAAGTATCACAGATACTGATGTTATGTTAGCATTTAGGAAAATTAACAGGAGGAAATCCAGTGGACCCGACGGAGTACCTGGCATTGCACTTAAGGAATGTTGTGAACAGCTGTGTGGGATTTTTAAAGTGATGATTCAGATGTCAATTGACACTCATTACATACCATCAATATGGAAGACATCGCATGTCATCCCCGTTCCGAAAAAGGTGAAACCCTCTGTCCTCAATGATTACCGTCCAGTGGCCCTTACCCCTATAATCATGAAATGTTTTGAACGTACTGTCTTGAACCTAATTAGATTGAAAACTGGACATCAGTTGGATCCTTTACAGTTTGCTTACAGGGCAGGACGCGATGTGGAAGATGCACTCATTTCTCTTCTTCAAAAAGTCTATACTCACCTTGATAACTCAAAGTTATATGTAAGAATTCTATCTGCAGATTTATCCTCGGCGTTTAACACAATCCAACCACATCTTATGGTTAAGAAATTGTTCAATATGGGAGTAAACAGTAACCTCATTAAATGGGTGGAAGCTTTTCTAATTAATCGTCCTCAACGTGTTCGAGTTAATTCTACGCTCTCTGAAGTGAATCTCCTGAGTACTGGTGCTCCTCAAGGCTGCGTCCTGTCGCCTGTCCTCTTTACTCTCTATACAAATGACTGTGTATCTCTGTTTTCCTCCTGTTTGAATTTCAAGTTTACAGATGATGCCGCTTTGGTTGGGTTCATTCATCAATCAGAATTAGACTATAGAGAAAATATTGATTCATTTAACCAATGGTGTAAAGACAAATTTCTATCCCTGAACATTAGTAAAACAAACAAAAAATTAAAGGAAATGATAATTGACTTCCGCAGAAAAAAGGAAACCCTGGAGCCAGTTACTATTGACGGACAGGAAGTTGAAGTAGTAGTCGAGTATAAATACCTGGGAACCATAATTGATGATAAACTCTCATGGAAATCTAATAAACACCGTGTCTATGCTAAAGCTCAATAGAGACTTTTCTTCCTGCGAAAATTAAGATCTTTTAATGTTGACACATGTATTCTAAAATTGTTCTATAAAACTTTCATCAATAGCATTCTGTCTTTTAGTTTTCATGCATGGTATGGCAATATTCCCCTTTCACTGAAAAATAAATTCGACAAAATTGTAAATATAGCCAGCAAAATTATCGGCAGCAATCTTGAACACCTTTCCTTTCAGTTTGATTCAAAAGTTCAAAAGAAAGCTCTAGCCATTCAATGTGACCCATCCCACTTTATAAATGAATGTTATGAATTTTTACCTTCTGGACGTCGTTTAAAAATTTGGCATTTCAAAACTAATAGAAGTACAAAATCATTTGTTCCATACAGTATCAAGATTTTAAATTTACATACAAAATTGTAAGTCTGACTAACCGTAGCACTATTATCATAAATGTATTGTTCAATGTAACACCCTTAATTGTTTACAATGCTTAATATTACTGCTTGTAGAGCAAAATGTATTTGTTGTATATATTTTATTTATCTATTTAATTGTGATTTTTTATATTTAATATGCAAAGCTCTTTGAAATCCCCGTGGGGATAATAAAGTTTATCTTATCTTAGATTGATGAAATATTTGGTTGTGCTCAACCTCTTGGTTGGCAAAACTGAAACTAAAGCAGAGTATGAATGAACCCTTACACATTCTATGTTAATTTACATATATATCATGGTAAATTTTACACACCTATGAAAATCGTGCCATGCAACCGCATATGCACCCGTGAGCACTTTTTCACAAGGAATGAAGTTACATCAAGTAAGGGGATGTTGCAAAGGCAATATTACATATGTACAAATCTGCATTGTGTGAAAAATAATGTCATGCGAACGTGTATCAAATTTACTCACATGTGTAACTATGCTTATATCAGTGTTATTTAAGTTCACCCCGAAAACTGAGAAATCCGATAATGCAGAATTATTTAGTTCATTTAAGAATTGACTTCAAAATTTATTAAGTTTATGGAGGTATAAACTTAAAAACCGCTGTGTAAACTGTGTAAATCCGCGTAGCGTAGGTGCCATACATGTGGCTTAAAAGCTTGACGACAAGCAATCAGATCAAATCGAATTAAGTTTATGTTACAGTTCGGCACAGTTCTCTAATCTTGTTGAGAAACAAAGCCAGAAACTGCGGCATTTCAATGGCCGATACCCTTGCAACAGCCGCGACTGTGGAGAGGGAAAACGACCGGGTGTATTGTTATGAAGCCGTGCCATTTATAAAACAAACTATAACATATATATTTGATATTAGCTATTTGTAATTTGTGTCTTTTTACCGAACTCTCGCGAACTGGTACAGCATAAAAAAACGCTAGTTTACGAATAGTTCCGTCATTTGGGGCGTGGCTAAGTATGGATGGGCGTGGCTAAATGTGTTTATGCAGGTATGAACTGAATTTTTTGTTACAGTGTTCAGCGAATCAGATACACGGATAGCAAATGACATTTATTTATTGAGGCTTGCCAGACGGAGTGAAGATCACACAATAGAGTAGATAGTTGTAGATATTATAAATGGTGTATATTGACAAAGGGGATTGGCTTATCAAATTTGACATTCATTCGGCTTACCATCATATTGACATTTATCCTGCACATACAGATTACCTCGGTTTTGCATGGCCAGATAAGACAGATAAACTATGCTACTATAAGTTCACGGTTTTACCTTTGGGCTGACATCGGCGCCATATGTCTTGTCACAGTGACAGCGGGACTGATTTAGTTTTCTTGTAACCAGTTTTTCCTAACCGGTTCGTCCTAACCGGTTTTCAGGCGCACAGTTTGCACGTGCATTTTCGTTGGCTTTCTTGTGTACCATCATAACTATGCCACTGAAATAAAATCTGAACGGATAACTGATGTCGAAGCTTGTTTTGGTTCGCTATTCAGCATATGTCTTTACGAAAGTAACTAGGCAGCTTGTGAAAAAGTGGAGGTCAGACGGACATAAAATAGTGACATTTTTGGATGATGGTATATTGTCTGGTTCGTCATCATCTCTAACTCTAAATGCTGGTTTGATCATTAAGAACGATCTAGTACTATCTGGTTTTGTACCAAAAGTCGAGAAATCTTTATGGGTCCCGTCTCAAAATATCAAATGGTTGGGATTTGGTATCAATACATCTTCGTTGACTCTTTCTGTACCGAAAAACAAGATTGATAAGTTGAAGTTGGCGATCGATGATTTACTTCATAAGTGTGTATATATACCGGTGTGGAGGAAGTAGCAGCTATTGTCGGTCAGCTCATAGCTATGAAGTTGGTGTTAGGACCATTGTCTCAACTGATGACGAGATCAGTTAGTGTAGACATTCTCAAGGCTTCTTCGTGGTATAGTAAGATTGTACTGTCAGATATGAGTATTAAACAGTTGAAGTTTTGGTCGGAGAATATAGCAAAATATGACACTAGATTACTTGTACAATCAGCTGCAGCTCAAAGTGTCGTTTATTCAGATGCTAGCGATGTTGGATTTGCAGGATACAGCGTTGATGTAGATTCTGTTCCTTGTTGTGGTCAGTGGTCAAGTGAAGAAGCTTGTGCTAGTTCAACATGGAGAGAACTCAAAGCTGTGCAGTTGCTGTTTGAAAATTTGGTCTCAAAGCATAATCATCAACGAGTTAGGTGGTTAAAGGACATTCAGAATGTTGTGAATATTATCACAAAGGGAAGCATGAAACAAAATCTACAGTTCATTGCTTTGACATTTTTTGATTTGTGTTAGGAGCATAGTGTTGATGTGGAGGTGCAGTGGATCCCTCGATGTGATAACAAGAAAGCTGACGTTCTCAGTCGGGGTGGTGATTTTGATGATTGTGGCGCTTCACGGAATGTATTCCTCAAAGTTGTTGCTATTTTGGGACCTCATGACGTGGATAGGTTTGCTTCTTATTACAACACCAAGGTTGAGTGTTTCAACTCTAAGTTCTGCAACCCTGGAAGTCAAACGGTTGACTGTTTTACAGTTAACTGGGGAGGAACAATGAGCTGGATCGTGATTCCAAGGGTTATCACACATTTGAAGAACTGTGGTGCAGTTGGTACTGTAGTGGTTCCAGAATGGCCCCCTGGCCATTGATCTGTTCTAAATGTGTTCATTCCCCAGACTGGGTGTATCTTTCTACAGTAAAGGAAGCGTACACAGCCTCTAGAATACAAGCAAGTTTGTTTGGTGAAAAAGACTTACAATTTAACATGCCTGCGCTTCTTGCAGTCTGATTAAAATCGACTGTGATTCGAGGAAAAAAGGTGTAAAAATATTGTCTCTAGTGGGGTTTGAACTTCAACCAGCCCGGCTTTCCTCTCATTCATAGTCTGAAGGCACCCCTATTTCCCGCATGTTCTGACGCAAGCTCATCTATCCAATCGCAAGGGGCGCAATACAAGCTTCGACATCAGGCTAGGGGCAGGTAACTCCAGTGTACCATTCGTTATACATAATCGCCGCTAAACGCTATTTAAAAACGAGGATGTGATTGGATAGCTTATGACTGGGTTTGTCTGCGCTAAACTGGTCATAGGAACATGCGATAGAGGTGCATTCAGACCGAGACGGAGAGGATGTTCTGGCTGGTTCAAACCCTGATAGAGACAATATTTTTGATATTTTATTCCTCGGAGTACGGTCGATTTTAATCAGAATGGCGCTTCTTGTTTATTTTCGTTAATTTTTCCTTTCTGTCCTTACAGATTTTCAAGCATGTGTACAGGGATGAATTGAGTGATCTCCCGGAGAGAGTAAGATGGCTGATGATATCCCGTCGATGTTATCTCACTCTCGAGCTTATTCTACTGCTAGAAAGTATCAGTGCGGTTTTGCTGCTGGGCGATATGTAATGAAATTTCTTGTGATTTATCTGTATCGCCGTTGCATTGTGCATTATATCTTGTGTCAGGTATTCAACAGAGTGAAACTGTTTGACCTGTGTTGACAGCTTTTTATAGCTTGCGTCATGCGCATTTGAGTCCAACTGTTTTTTCAGTCTCATATGTTAGTTTTCATTGAAAAGTCAAAGACTGATATCTAAAGAGACGGCGCCTGGGTTGTGATGGGTAGTACACAGAGCAAGCTCTGTCCATAGTCCAGCAGATATGTGGTGAAATTGTGCTATTTGTGATGATAGAGCATTATTTTATGAAGATATTTAGATATAGGGACATTAGATTTTTTTCCTAGAACAAAAATGGCAGCGATTCAAAAATGGCGGCTTTTGGGTAGAGAGACAACATTATATAAGTCATAGTACTTGGAGAAGCACACCAAGGATTTTTGTGTTTATGATGATAATTTAAGTCAAAAGACTAAAAAAACATTGGTCTTTATTTTCCACTAAAAATAAAAAATTTCGAAATTTCTAATTATCTCTCGAAAAGATTACACAGATCAAAGAAGACGAGAGTAACCTATCCCTGGGCTAGCTTTGGTCACACACCGGTTCAACATGCTCGTAAGATGTAAACCTTTGAAAGATAATTGTAAATTTTTCAAACAAGGTTCATAATAAGCTAACATATAAACGAAACCTTTCATGAACAGAGTCCTGATAAGAGCCGTTTCCATGGGAATAATAAAAAATAAAATTTTCAGAAATGTGGAAATATCAAAAGGCACCACTTCAGTAGGTGGGCAATACACATGTAATGTTTCAGAAAGATGTGTGGACCGGTTTTTTAGATCTGCTCCGGAAACGAAATGATTACGGACGGACGGACGGTCGGACGGACAGACGGACGGACATACAGACGGACAGGGCGATGACCATATCCCACAGTATTACATACCGGTGGGATAAAAATGTACTATTTTTCAACATACTATTACCATCTCCGACTCACTGCAGCCCAGACTACAACAGCGGTGGAGGGCTGCGAGACCCAAGCAGGAAGGTAACCACCTCAACAGTCAAACTCATGGTAAAGGGGTCCGGGTCCCCGTTCAAGGGTGTAACAAGCCCCGAACCAAGAGAAAGGAAAAAGAGAAAAGCGATGCAAAGTTTGTTTTTTTAAAACGACACGTGAATGCAACCTAACGGTTATTATTATATGAATATTTATATAGCGAGCATATCCATCCACCCGTGGTTGCTCAACTCGATTACATAGTTTCCCCTGGTCAATAGCATTCTTTCACCGTCCGATCATTTTTCCAATTCAACTCCCTGGGGAGTATTCAACCAGCATCCACAAATGTGGCCCTCAAGTTAATGATCATTCTATGCCTCACAGGGTACCCACACGGCGTATGTTCGTGTATCCACCATTCAGCCACTGACATGAATTCGTGGGATCTTTTAAGTGCGCAGTTTTTGTTGCACTGCACACTAGGGCATCAGGGTGACACTTATAGACCTCAGACCTCAACAACGTGAGACAGGCGCTCTTGCCGACTGAGCTATCCCGTACGCCAAAGGTGAGCTGCAATCCATCTGGGGTATCAAGGCCTGAAATGTGTTGCTGAGCCAATACCTGAGGCACCATCCTTGCAATTTCCGTGAGGTCTTCCGTAGAAATGTCTCAAGGGTAGTGGTTGGCAAAGACTTCCAAAAACAACCCGACGGATGTCCGTCACAGCAATATTGATGTGAAACGCTATGGTGGCACAGACTGCACGGATCCAGTAAAAGTTTAAACGAGCTGGTCGTGGTCAACCCACGGCTTTGTAAGTCTCGGGGATAGCAGACCGCGGATAGACACTGAAGGCTCTATCTATCTCCTTAGTACTTTGCTACGAATGGGGAAGGCCTCCTACTCCCCTGCCAGAGGGAATGCATGTGTTCCGAGTAGATACAGAGAGCTGGAACAGGGCAGAGAAACTGCACTCTTCGTCCGTGGGGAATGCCGTTCACGCAAGGGCGTGAATGTGAAAAACCCTGCCTCACTCATCAGACCCCTGGTTCTTAGACACGAAGTCCTGTGCAAGTTCCTTTGTGGCTCTTTCCTGATCTCTCACTTCAAACCGAAACAAATCAGCCTGCAAAGCATTCAGCTCCGAAATCCATCGCCACCAATGAACTTTCTTAACTTTCAGGCGTAGGATGATCATCTATAATAAGGGCTTGCAGACATCCGAGCGTAAGTGCTCAGGGACAATCACCAGATCACATTGACTCTGAGACCAGACACCTACCATGTGTTCTATCCCAAGCTGTGCTTCCCATCACCTGTAGTGGGTGGAGCTGGACACCTCTGAAGAGGTTCGCCACCACCCTGAGGTCATGGCGAATGGGGAACACAAGCCTGCACACCTTTTCCCTGACGGGCACGTTTAGAAAGACCCGAAATGGACTCAACTGCAGCCGGCCCCTCCGAGTGAAGTCCTGCGCTTAGGTGAGCAGCCTGAGCAGCAAAGCTCCATGCGTTAGCGGGGGACTGAGCAGGGCTCAGAATAGCGCCAAAGGAAGGTAATCATGAGCGAGGTGGTTGGCTTAGGTCTGACTTGGACAGTTTAATCAGCAATCCAAGTCTCCTGAACAGAGTGATAAGCGATGGGTACCGAACCCGTCGTCTACGTATGTGGTGAACAGGACATTGTGAGAGAGAAGAAAGTTCACTATTTTTAAGTCACCCTGGTGAAAAGCCACAGAGCGAATGACATTCCAAATGGGAGCACATTCAATTGAGAATGGCGCTCTGCCAGAATGACACTGAGGTACTTGCAGTGGTCCCGGAAATGGGAATGTGCAAGTATGAGTTTTCCAGGATTAGGGCTCCAGCAACTGCATGACTGGTGACAAAGATATGGCGGCAGTGCGAGGAACGAGTGGTTAACTTCGGCATCAGCTGCTATTTTCTCTCTTGGGTTAAACGAACACAGCTCTGTGAATAGAACCCCAACTTGAGGTTTGGAACCGGGATTTCCTCCACTGCACCTTGGATAAAAGAATCTCCATCTGTTCAAACGTAACGTTGAGCCTGTCTGCCGCCCGCGGTGCTCCGTTAAGTCGTAGGTAAGAGATGAGCAGAAACGAAACGGCGAAACCGCATTAGCGGTGGTTGGGGACTTTCTAAGGGAAGTAACTCTGATTGAACCTTTGGAAGCTATATGCCACTTAGTTCCGTATTCACAATTAAATAATTGATTACAAGTAAATTAAGACATGTTAGTACTAAGTACGTTTATCATGTTTTCTTATTTAGTAATAGTGACTTTATCAGCAAAGTTCCCTCATCTTCTGGGTAATCGTAAATGTGGGCCCACTTGAACTGGTTCCTATATAGAGCCGAGATACGTGGGCCCACATTTGCTATCATCACGGTCTACCGACGATTTCGCATATTTGACAAGCGTGTAACAGTATAAAAAGTAACTTATTTGGAGGGGAAACATTCTAGAAACAGTACTCTTATGTTCTCATACGAAATAAACATTACCAATGAATATTATTCTTGTTTTTTTCCCATCAGAAACGACATTAAAATTCTCCGCGAAAAGAAGACACAGCTCATGCATATTAATGAGTGATGTCCTGTCATTGGTCACATCAAAGGTCAGGACCTAGGTCAAGGGTCGTGACATTGATTCTACGTATATATCGAGCATGTTATTGATATTGATCACCAAATAATGTCTTTCGGTAAATGTGGGCCCACTCGTTTGGTCTCTTATAGGGAGCGGCCGAAGTGGGCCCACATTTTAGATTATTGATCTTGATGGGAAATATCATCTAGAATGTTGAACCTTTTCCATCAAAACTAATTAAATTTGTTTAGTCAAAATTTAACCACTTCGGGAGCTCCTTATAGAGGTCGAAACGAATGGGCCCACATTTACCAAAATACTTTATTTTATGATAAATTTCTCTGAAATGTTCTAGTGATGTTGTTGAAACATTTCCATCAAAGTTTATTGATGGAAAATATCATAGAATAACATGAACCTTAATTTTCCATCAAAACTATTTGAATTTGCCTCGTCAGTATTTAATCATAAATATTTTAGAATGTTGAATCTTTTCCACCAATACTATTTGAATTAGTCACGTTAATATTTCATCAGAAATATTGCATATCGGTGAACCTTTTCCATCAAAATTACTTGATGGGAAATATATAGAATGTCAATATATCACAAGTATAACAGATTCGCTGAACCTCTCGAAAAATTCGAATTCTGTAATTGTGGTCCCACTGTCGACTGAGCATAAGGGGAATGAAAATCAGTGGGCCCACATTTGAAACAATCATTCTGCAGTTAGGAATTGTCACACGAACTATCCCAAAACATACTCATAATCTTAGGAAAACTACTCACCCTAAATCACATTTATTGTCGACTGTAAGTGCCATTTTACCAAGAAATCAAGGAAAATGTAACGGAGATAGGATACAGACACGCCATTAGTATCCATTGCGCGCGTGACTACGTCAACAACGGCCGTAGCTCCGCATGAAAGTGGGAAAACAGAGTTACTTCCCTTAGAAAAGGCCCAACCACCGATAATGCGGTTTCGCCAACGAAACTGATATCTGGAACCCCCGCTTCAGAAAGTGACACACTAAAGGCTCCAGCCCTATCACTCCGATATTGAGTCTAGTACGATGTGGTAGCAGGTCGCGTCAGCTGACCTATGATCCTCAAACGTAACATGTGCGAATGCATACTATTGCGGGTAGGTAAGACGATCCCTGCTTGGTCAATTTCAAAGATCGGCTGACGCGCCCTTCTACTACATCTTGCTAGACTCAGTATCGGAATGAAGCGAGTATTATTGAGGCTAGGTTTACTTAGACTGATAGCATATGCACAACAAGTAATTACATAATACCTAAATTGTGTTTTACACCAAACACACGTGATAGAGTTTTGAACTTGGTGGTATAGTTAATGAATTATTTCATTTTATTAATTTGTAGTCGCCATTTAAATCTTTGAGGGAATCTGGAATGTCCTTATATCCAAATTTCACTCTAAGGGTATCCCCTAACTGTGTACCAAATTTCATGCTTGTATCATTAAAGGCACAATTGTATATACATTCTTCACATATCGGCTGGACTACCAGTGGTTTGTTTGGAGCGATATCTAGATATGGCTGATATCGATCCTGATTCTGACAACTTTATTTTAAGAGGTGGACAAAATGTGCCAACGGATACATTTTGAGGAAAGGGAATGTGCCTATTTCTTATACCAGACTGAGGGAGATTTTTATTGATGGGTTAAGGCCTTATGCTGATAACATCAATTAGTATGGCTTGCATAGTTTGAGAAGTGGTGGGGCAACTGCAGCTGCAAATAATGGCTTACCAGATAGAATGTTTAAGCGTCATGGACGTTGGAAGAGTGAAAAGGCTTAAAACGGTTATATCAAAGATAATCTACAAGAAAGAATGAACGTTTCACTTTTGCTTGGACTTTGACTTTCTTTGCATTTCTCACTACTCACGAGCGCATTCCAGTCAATTGTGTACGTTGTGTAACGTTGGGCTAGAAATGAAATTTCCAAAGTTTGAAGTATGAATTAGTGGGAAATTGCTTTCTCCGGATCCTAGCGTGGTGTAACAACAGGTTAAAATTGGTTTAAATATGACTGTATATGTTGTTAATCTCAGTCTTGACAAAATGATAAAATATTTTTTGTCACAGATTTACACTGGTTGTGTTGTAGATAGACAATCATGGTTGTAGATTTCTCACCGATTCTGACAGGTCATCCTGATTGGCTTTCTTACTGCAATAAGTTATCTGCCTTGATATTTTCTCAACAGAAGAAGTTGAGTTAATATTCAATATTGATATATTCTCTTGTTTGTAAAATGATGTTTTGTTAAATATTGTGTATTTAAGTAGCACCATCATTTGAATGCGTAATATATTATCCTGCTTCGTCATTCTGAGGCTTGATGACAACTTTGATATACATATACTGCTTTTCCTATTTCATAATGAATCAAAAGGATAAGTTACTAATGCATAAGCCAGTAACCTTTTATGTGCGCTTGTTTCAATTGATAACACACTTGTACATGAATTGGTATTACAAGTCTTTTGCTTTAATACTGAATAATATGCCTATCTCTCTAGCCCTGTTCGCATGCAACCCTATACATACTGTATGAAGTTAGACATGAATGGAAATTTACACACCTATGTAAATCGTGCCACGCGAGTAATTTTGCACAATGAGTAAATTTGCATCCAGTAGGGGCTGGTGCAATTTTACACATGATCAAATCTGCACTGTGTGTATAAAGTGTCATGCGAACGCGTAGCAAACTTACTCACATGTGTAACTACGTGTGTTATTTTGGATAACCCTCACAATGCCACAATGCATTATGTAGTAAATAATAACCTGGTACCGAGGGGTTATGGAAAATAACCTAGCGAGGGCGTAGCCCGAGCAGAGGTTATTTTCATAACCCGAGGCAAACGGATTATTATTTGACTTACACTCCAGCGGAAGACTCCTTCAATGGTTTCAACTTAATTTGTTTATGTACAATTAATTCATATCTACAAACCAGACATATGTTGATTTCTGTGAGGCTTTTCTTTGATTAAGCATTGTGTAAATGGAGTATATGTGTTCTACACAGCTTCTCTTAGAGCGGAAACCATTTTGTTCTTCAGTTAACTTCTTATTTTCCTTCAACCAGGACAGGACTCTCCTATTTAGAATATCTGCATATACTTTACAAGAGATAGAGAGCAGGGTGATGTCTCTGTAGCCTGATGGGTATCTAGGGTCATTTCCAGCTTTTAGGATTGGGCAGATCAGTTCAGTTTTCCAGTCACTTGGGGCAACTGAGTTTTCAAAACAATATCTCATTATATGGTACAAAAGTGATATACAGTGTTGGTTTTGTAGTACTTCAATGGATATACCATCTAGCCCAGTCGCCTTGCCTTTACTCAAACTCATTACTGCCTTATGAATCTCATCTTTTGAGATGGGTGAGTTCAACCTTGATAAATCTGTCTGTGTTGAATGATTATAGGGCGCTTCAGCTTCTAACTGACTGATTTCTTCTTCTTTATAGAACTCTTTGCGATTACTTCTTTATAGAACTCTTTTCCATAGATATATATAATGAGAAGATGAAACATTGACTCTAATTGGAGAAACAGTGTCAATTTCAGGTAGCTGACATTGACTGGCATGAGCCTCTCGTGCTGCGCGTGCAATCCATGCGAAACGGTACAAGCTAATACACTGGATCGTATGACCAATTTTGATATGGAAACAGTTTACAAAAACCTCAAGTTAACATGCATATAAAAATTTGGTACCAACGATTTCTTTATAAATTATCAATATATTACGAATAATTCACGGTCTTGTTTTTTCCCAGGAATATGTGAAACGTAATCACGAGGTCATGAAAAACATACTATTTTTGATTGGCCTCCGTGGTCTAATGGATATGTCACTGGGCTTGAAATCAACAGGTGACTGTTTCGAACCCATGTATGGATTGCACAGGTTGTAAAAGTCTTGTAAAGGAATATTGCAATTTTAGTAAATGGATAACAGTGTTAGGCATCTTCTTAAATGGCAGGGAATTGTAACGGGTTAGTTCATTATACTCTACATCAGTGTCAGGCATATTCTGTACTTGGTAGGGAGTGTGAATTAGTTCATTAAAAGGGCAGTAGCTCGTTTTTTGAATTTTTTTTTCACTGATGATTGTACGTTGATGCTTAATGTATTTAATTGATAGTGTCAAAAATATCATTACACAAACCAACCATCCATAGTCAGAGAAAATATCATAGAGATTCACAAAAAATCAATTGGCGGCCATTTTTGTGTGAATACCTTTTCATTTTTTGTAAGAAAAAGGAATCACATGGCTGAACTTTACATTATATATTTGATTATAACTGCATTATTTAGTTTAAATACGTTGTCTTTCAATTGGAACAATTAAGCATAATTTTCCTGCCATCACCTTATATTCCCCCTAAAAACGTTATACTGCCCCTTTAAAGGGGCAGTAGCACGTTTTTAGGGGGAATATAACTTAAAAACGTTATACTGCCCCTTTAAAGGGGCATTAGCACGTTTTTAGGGGGAATATAAGGTGATGCCAGGAAAATGAAAATTAATGGTTCCAATTGAAAGACAATGTATTTAAACTAAATGGAGCAGTAATAATTCAAATATTTAACGTAAAGTTTAGCCATGCGATTCCTTTTTCTTACAGAAAATGAATTAAAGGTGTTCACACAAAAATGGCCGCCTATGTATTTTATGTGAATCTTCATACTTTGTCCTCCGACTATGGATGATTGACTTGTGTAATGACATTTTTGACACTGTCAAAATAATACATTTAACATTAACTTACAATTATGACTGAAAATTTTAAAATATAAAATTGTCAAAAAGCGTGCTACTGCCCCTTTAAACACTACAGCAGCCTTTGATTGTGAAAATCAAAGCCATTCAGTAAGTCTAGTTTGTCCACTTTGATTATATTCAGTTGATTTTACCTCTACTCACACTTAAAAAACAAACACAAAATATTTCAGTAAATCTCATTATACAGCTCAAGAATATTTTGATCTATGCAGACATGAGAGAATACAAATTAAGAGTAGAGAGTGTAATTTATTATTTTCTGCAATGACAATAACATTATAAATTCAGCCGTTCAAAACGGAAAAAATGTACATTTCTGTAAACATGCTAATTTGTGTCTCATTACATTGTTAAGATAATGTTTTTATCCAGAGATATTACCCATTGTTAAATGAGAAGAGTACCATCTCATTTCTCCATGAACAATATCAAAATCGACTTTACAGAATTGTTAGAAAAACGGAGTAAGCTTCACAAGTACCTGGATCACTGTAAACATGTCTTATATCTTACATGAATTAATCACGTTTATGTAACATTCACACAAGTTTGCCATGACACAAAAGCTTAACGAGTGACAATACCTTTGGGCGGCTTCAATGAATGGAACGAAATCCAAATCAATACAGATTGACGGGACAGCCTAAACAAACCCGACTGCCATATCGTGTTACGTGTCTTGTCCTGGCGTGAATAGCGCGGTTGCATAGTGAACTGTCACGGAAGTGGGACAGTGTTTTGGTGAGTGTTTGTTATTGTTAAACTGTTGTTTATAGGTTACTATGGCGACAGCGTTATGTTTTTGCCTGTAAAGTTTAAGGTAAGTGTGCAAAGTTTGATCCACCTGATCAGAACACGGGCAGTGAATGTCCATTTACCGATCTGTGACCTCGTGGGGAGGGTTTTCTTTGAGCAAATTAGGGTGAAATTAACAACCATAACATTGTAAACATTTCGTACAGTAAATAGGTCTTACTATAAATGTTCGTATATACAATAATGAAATGCTATAACTGGAGTAAATACCCACGGTGTGTTAGTTATAGCTATTAAAGGGACAGTCCTATCGGGGCATGTTTGTTGAAACGAAATTCAAGAGGACGCAGGGATACACTACATTCTTTGTGAAATTGTTAAATCTGTAATGTTTCTCTCACTAAAAAAAGTGTGAAATAATCATATCTAAGGGAACAACTCTTAAATTTTGTTTCAACAAAAAAAACGTAGGACCGTCCCTTTAAATGTGTGTAAGTAAGTGAAGTCTTATCTCGTTTATTGCAGGCTTGTAAACAATGTCCGAGGAAGAGAACACGTGGATACAAAACAACATTCAACAGAGACGGTGTGTGGGCTTCTGCCAGTAAGTACTTCATATTTCTCAAAAGAGTTTGAGATATTTGATTTTTCATGGTTGATTTGCTATCAAATTGTTGTTGAAGGTATGCATCTTTATCAATAATTTCCAACTTTTTTGAGAGGCATTTAGAAGCTGGTTGATGAAGAACAAGTTATATGGATATACAACTTCTTTATTGCCTGAAATGCGACGTTTCGGTGTAGATACTAGCAAAAAAACAACAAAAACAAAAACGGTGATAACGGTGTTAGTATCTACACCGAAACGTCGCATTTCATGCAATAAAGAAGTTGACTATCCATATAACTTGTTCTTCTTCAATAATTTCAAAATTTCAAAATATCCCTAACAATTTTGTTATGTTTATAAAAGTCTACATTAGAATGTCCTCTTTGTGTGTCTCGTCAGCTATAATACCTGATAGGCTTTAAATCTTTAAAGGGGCAGTGGCACGTTTATATACTTTCATTTTTCATTGATAATTGTACGTAAAAATCTCATTAAATAAACCAATCATCCATTAGCAAATTATAAAGATAAGTCGATTGGCGGCCATTTTTGTGTTAACAACTTTAATACATTTTGTGTAAGAAAAGGAATCGTATGGCTGTTTTTTTGTTATGTTTGAGTAATTACTGCTTCATTTAATTAAATACATTGTCTTTCAATTTGAACCATTTATTTTCATTTTCCTGACATCACCTTATATTTCCCCTAACACCGTGCTACTTCCCTTTTAACATACTCCATTCTATAACTTTTATATCGTCCTGAAAAGCACGATACCTTTTCTCTTAAAATTTTGCAGTTTTTCATTATGATACCTGATCCTTTAAGACAGACGAAACGATAGTGCCATGCGCCTTACCAGAAAAAATCATCTGTATTTTCAGAGAAATTCTGTAAATGAAATATTTCTCACGCTGAAATATAAATACTGAATAAATGCCACCATTACAGCAGTTCCGAATCATTTCCGGGTATGCCGGATCACGTGACATATATAAGTGTTCAAACATTCAGAACCACGCATAATTCTTTATATCCATATGGAGTGTTCTCACTTTGCCAGTTGGCCAATTACACCATTCAAAATCATAGAGGCGTGATAATCCGTGAACAATAGGGGATTAACTTATAGTCTGTTTCAGGCAAATCCTTTACAACATGTAACATAATTCAATATTTCAAGATGATCATTTATTTGACATGAACATAATTCAATACTTGATATAAAAATACATATAAAAATAAACACTTACATAACAACTTTTCATAATTAGGGCTGTGCAATACCAATATATTGCAATACATATTGTTCAATACAATTGTTGCAATATTATTTCTTGGAGCAATATATTGCAAATCAACTTATATCAAGTCAAATGTATCAAAAATCCTGTTTTCAGCCACAGTAACATGCTAACCAAGCAGGAAAGTTCTTTTAGTGTGCAGGAATATATACTATACAAAAAAAGAAACGCATAGCTGGATATTTCAAGGTGTTGTTACAGTCAATTTTGAATTGACACTGTCTTTTAGTAAATGCGTATAACAAACTGAAATTTCTCACTGAGATAACAGGATCATTGCTCTTTATGATATCATACACGCCATATGACTTTAACTTCCTTTAGCTAATCAGAGGTCACTTGAATGTCATTGTCTGTTTTTACCACCACGTGAACGCTTAACAATTTTCAAACGCCTTGGCATAGACTGTATAAGTCGCTACATTGATGATTGGATTATGGTCTCCAACTTGTCCTGCATAAACTGAGCCAGGTTTGGAAACATTTGGCGTAAACGTTAACGCTGCCAGAGAGGTCAATCCAGTTCATCTCAAAAGTGTTCAATTAGGTTAAGATCCTGATTACGTAAGTGATAGGGGATCCCATTGATGTTGTAACATGTCAGAAATGATCTTGTGACACCAACAGTATGTGCTCTTTCGATGTAGTTGACAACGTTACGACGCTACGTCATTTATCGGAAGCACGTGTCGTTTGATGGTAGTGTATTATGAACATAAGCCCATTAGACTGCCTTGAAAATGAATGAAACCAGAAAGAAATGTGTAGCATATGGCCGCCCACATCATAAGGTACCCGTTCCAAAATCTAACGACTTGACTTTGGCAGTTTGGAGCGTATCTATCATTTGTACACGTCTGTATACCCAATTCTTTTTCATCTCCTCTTTGCAAAAGAAAACCTGATGCATCGGTAAGACTTACACATTTCCCATGTCTTAGGTTCCAGACCTGAACGTTGTTACAGCACAGAACACGTTGCGAGCGATTATGACGTCATAACATATTGCCAAAGTAGCGTCTCCTGACTCTCAATCTGATCTGTTGCAAACGATTCCGTATTGTGTGTGGCGAAATTCTGTGTACTATAGGCACCCTGTCAGCTGTGTACACAGCATTGACAATGCAGTAACATGGATGAAGGAACCAAATTTAGCGATCTTGACCCTCTGTGATGACCCAAGGTGTTCCAGAACGTGGACAATCATTGGTGGAACCAAATTGTTGGAAGCGTTCTAAAAGACAAATGTTTGTGCTCTTTTAGACGTTATGACCCCTGGCAAGGAATGTTTGCGACTCTCCAGTCTGAATTTTGCCAATGGCGGTGATTCGAGTTGCAGTGCCAAAACGTGGAATTTGCATTTACTCTTCATATGGTAAAACTTCTATTGCAATTCGTGATCAATGAAAGCCTTTTGTGGAGAATGTGAATACACGCATGTTTCCAATAGTTTCAACTTTCAAAGTGCTTATGGTTCCGTTTTGCGATGTTTTTTTCATTTTGGTCAAAAAACGCGTTCAAATTCACAATTTTGAAATCAGTGACAGATTCGAACATTCAAAATTGTCACAATCAAAATGTTTCTACAACCAAATGTGTTTCACAGTTTTTATGGACATATTTCGTTTTGAAAACTCATTTATCCGGAAAACATTCACCTATGCGTTTCTTATTTTGTATAGTATATGTTGAGCTGTTGAAAAATGATAGTAAACCTCTCTTATTATATACTAGTCATCAACATTTACTTCAAATTGTATCTCTTTAAGTGGTAGTCTATATTTCAAAAGATTTTAAATGCATTACACGTATTACATGTATGTTTAAAATTGCATGGAAAAGTATTAAAATTCGCTCGCAGAGTTCATGAAATATATTGCAATATTATTGCAATATATGCGCTGCATATCGCAGCATTTTGCAATGTGAAATTTCGTGCAATATCCAGCCCTATTAATAATTATTATGTTTTACATATACATGTGCGTATATATAATAAAATACATTTGCCAAAAAACATGAAAACATAAAATTCATAAATACAGCTTTATTATACCCCCGCTTTACAGCGTAAGCGGGGGTATATAGCGCTCATTCTGTCCGTCCGTCTGTCCGTCCGTCCGTCACAAAAGTTTGTCCGGAGCATATCTCCCAAACTATTCATGCCAGCTTCACCAAACTTCATACACTTATCAACCATGATCCCTAGATGTGTCTTTTGGGGGTTAGACCAACAAATTATTTTTATTTTTTTGCGGTTTCCATGGAAACATGACTAAAACAGTGACTGTCCTCAGTACATCTCGTAGAATATTAATGATAACTACCTCAAATTTGAAACAAAGATCAACCATGTACCCTTTAATTGTAAAACCTATCAATGAATTTGGTATTGGGGTTTCAGTGGAAAGCAGACTTACACAATGAGTTACTGTATACTCAACTATCAGACAACTTTAACCAATATTAATCAGTTTTACTATTTGAATTTTTTTAACAAAGTGAAGAGCGGGGGTATGTGAGCATTGCTCACTTCTTTGCTTGTTCACTCCAGTGCTGGGACACCAACTAAGTCGGAGACCAGATCTCCATACATATCAGGAGTATATGCACCACACAAGAGACGCCCTTAAGCACACAGAGACAGAGAGACGGCCCGATACAACCTTTTTCTGGGACGGCTGGAACTTACGGTTCTGCAGCTGAGAAATGGTAATGATGATGATGATGATGGATATTTCTTGTGCGCCAGTGTCCACCCACTAGTGCATGCTCATGGCGTATTTAAAACTATGTACAAGGAGAAGGGAGAATTTCAGTTGAAAGCTTTTTTGAAGAGGTGGGGTTTCAGAGCTGTCTTGAAAGCATCCAAAGATGGTGAAAGTTTGATGTTGAGTGACAAAGCATTCCATAGGACAGGGGCAACATATTGGAAGCTTCTCTTTCCGAACGCTGACAACTTAGCATGGGGAACTGTCAAAAGATGTTGATCCTGGGAACGGAGAGTTCTGGAAGGCACGTACTGGGACAAGAGAGTTGAGAGATACGAGGGAGCAACATTGTGGAGGCACTGGACTACTGTTTTTTCAGGATGTCTACAAACTTGAACATGTTTGGGTGACTAGCTGACAGACTGTTCAGGTATTAGTGCCAACCCTCAACATGATTGGTTGTTCTGGGTCCTTCCGTCTGGAAATGGTTCCACAGCAGCAGCTCACCACCCTCAACCCATTGCTCGGTGACGTAGTCTGCAAAACGTTGAGTCGTAGTTGTTGTTGAGATCCACATCTTGAACTGCACGGAACCATTAGTTTCCGATGTCACATACTCTCACCAAAGTCAGTGCTAAGGCACGTCTTATCAAAGTCCGTGCTTCATCGTCGTTCTTATATGCACACTGAAGTCCATAGTGCCTGGCATGTTTCACTAAGTGTTTCACGGAAGTGGAACATGCAGCCTTTCAGTTCACACTGAAACACTTCCTTTGCTGCATTCTGCGCAGCCTTCTCGAGGTCACTTAAGGTTGTTGTTAGTTGTAACCGTTTGATGCCGTTTTCTGCTGCCTTCGCTTTGACAATTCCGAAGAAGTCCATGTAGGTTGATTGCCTTTTGTCTGGTAATAGTCCAGGAACATTTTCCAATCAACAATGGCATGCATTGTGTACAGTTGATAAAATAATGAAGGACACATACTAAATGTACCATCACAATAATATACACTGGCAGCAACGAGATGACGAAGATGAGATGACGGAGTTCTGAAAAATGTGTGGTTAAATAAAGCATGACACTAATTACGATATGTTGCACATGCGTAAAAACCCTAGCGGCAACAACATTGGTTGGTTTTAAAAACCACGTGATATCGGAATGTGGGAGCTACTCAACTTTTTGCTTTAGCATGGCAGAGGGCTTCCGGGTAGCACGCGAAAAGCATGCAGCACGTGCAAAGTCATATGCTTTGACATAGCGGCCGAGTAAATAACTGCAAACGTACAATAGACCTGATTTCGAAAAGAGAAGAATTTCAATTCTGCATCATTTGATAACTTTTTATATTGAGATTGATAGATGAAATTAAAATTGGGACATTTTATCCATAACTTATTTGACCTATAGCGATTATCATCATTGATTATTAAATATTTTCAGATTCATGTGTAAGCAGTTATACTATTTTTGTAATATATAGAGAGATTTTATTCATACATAGGAGAGATTTTCTCAGTAGCATCAACACTAGTAAACCGCCAGGCAAAAGAAAGTACACATCCCAGTTTGTTAAATTTTCTTAACATCTAAGGATGGATTTAGTTATGGCACGTTAAGAATAATACGTACCTGCAGTAGTTTGAATAAAAAAGATCTGTGTCTGGTTAATGTTTTGTTGACATATCTTTGTTTAATGTAGGCAGGGGTAATAAATATAATTAATACCATCATGACCCCATTCTCTCCCCACAGAGGCAGCTCAGTCATACCCGAGTTAGCCTCTGTTCTATTACGGCTAATACATGGGATAGAAAGGTAGAAATCTGATTGGAGGCAATCGAAGTTAGTTGTGCAATCAGCGACGCCGTTTCAAAAGTGGTCATTCGCAAAAGCTCGGCTATTCCCGTGTGGTTCGGAAAAAGCTATCGTTGAATATCATCCAGGGGAGATAACTCTTCGTTCTACAAAACATCGCTTTTTACCTTCTCATTTGTTCTTTTTTGGTAAATTATTAAGAATCATAAAACAAATAACAATTTAGTAAAATTTACACAATTATAAAACGGTATGTTTCTAATAAAAGACCCTATCCATATCCGATTTTCAAATATTTTTCCTCTCACACTGTTAATGAAAAATAAACCTAAAGGCATGATGCTTTTGCAAGTCACTATACGACCGTGGAGAATACCTCAAGTCGTGGATATCCAAAAGGTCTTTTCATTGGCTGCAAATAAGGGAGATATATATCAAGTTACAACTTTTTGCCGGTAGGGCAATCTTACGGAAACCCAGGATCTTGGCGTAATAGAACAGAGGCTAACTCGGGTATGACTGAGCTGCCTCTGTTGGGAGAGAATGTCATGACCCCTACTATGTTAAGATAAATTATCAATGT
The DNA here is from genome assembly GCA_916613615.1 of Steromphala cineraria. Classification (NCBI taxonomy): domain Eukaryota; kingdom Metazoa; phylum Mollusca; class Gastropoda; order Trochida; family Trochidae; genus Steromphala; species Steromphala cineraria. The sequence goes on along the minus strand of OU744735.1, from coordinate 28,358,908 downwards.
ATGAAAAAATAGGCACGTGCATTGATTTTCACATATAATAAGTCTGCCTTGTTGATGAACATTTGTGATAAATCAAAATCCAAAAAAAAAATACCAACACTTAATAATTATTTTTTAACGATGATTAAACTCTTGTTCCTGTCTATTAGGGAATACAACATACAAGACTTAAATATTTTTATTTGAAAATCTTACATGTGATAAATTCAACTGAAGTGTATACTTTCTTTCGCCTGTCAGTTTATGTAATTATCATATCATAATGATATCAAAATAACAAAAGAGGTTTACAAGTAACCTCTTTTTGATCTGTAACAAATATTATGATATAGTAATAGGAATATTTGTACAACAGGAGGAAATCGTTTGTTGTCGAAAAGATAATGGTATTTTCTTTTGTTGATTGTTTACGAAAACAAAGAAGTCGATATTTATAGCTTTAATACGAGTATAATGCCTCGTTTTCTGTTTGAATTTTTTTATGGATATGCACTTCTCTCTTGATGTCGTTTGAAAGAGTTAGAAAGAAATATGTTTTTTGATAATATTTAAACGATTGTCACCTTTGTTGATGTCTATGCGCAATTATTGTTACCCTTGTCACCTTTGTTGATGTTTATGCGCAATGATTGTTACCCTTGCCACCTTTGTTGATGTTTATGCGCAATGATTGTTACCCTTGTCACCTTTGTTGATGTTTATGCGCAATGATTGTTACCCTTGTCACTTTGTATTGAGAAACCGATTGTATCTGTATGTATCAAATCATTCATTAGAATCTTTCCCTAATTTTTAAGAAATCAAAACAGCAATGTAATGAAAATGACAATAATTTGAATCAAGTAAAAATGACCACTATAATGAAAAAGAATATTACATAAATTTAATTCAAAAGGACACGTCAAAGATTTGAGAAAGTCGGGGTTTATTTTCAGATTTTCAGATGAGAAAGACACATCATGTAAATGTTTCCGCAGTAGAAATCAGCACCAAGAGCCAATAAATGAGACAGAAGATTGGTCGATATCCAAGAACACGAAGACAGAAGCTTGCAGGAACTTTGGTACCATTCAGTTTGAAGATGGAAAATCTTCAAAGGTAGCATATCATCGACAATATGGATAAAACATAAAAATATTACGTTTGGTCTTTAAGACATGGATAAAGTGATTTTGTCAGCAAATTTGTAATTGAAAATTGAAAATACCAAACCTATAGTATATATACTTTATTGTGCAAGTTATCGTATTTTCCAGTTCGTGCGCCTTGATTTCGAGACCCGGATGTCCGTTGTCAAGGAGCTGCTCCTGGATATATGGAACCTTCCAGATCCAAAATGGATCATTTCAATCATGGGTGACGAACACAAACTGAAGGAGGACGAACACAAAAAGAAGGAGGACGAACACAATAAGAAGAGGGACGGCAATAATGGGGGCACTTGGTCCTGTGAATCTACTTTGCCAAAAGAAGAGGAACTTAAGACCCACCTAGCGACTGCGATGTCGTTATTCTCTCATGGTCAAAGTAAGTTGTGAATATTGTATTTTGTGTTTACTATTTTAAGTTCATGATTCTGAATAAAGCGTTTGAAATGAAATTTCAAATCGCTAAATTAGTTACTATGCCCATTTCCAGGTCGCAAACCCCTCTCTTTGTCATGTTTTCTGTTCCAGAACTTGATCCGTCAACATGCCATGTTTCAGTTTGAGTAACAGTTACGATGTTGTGTTTCAGTTTGTGTATCGGTCACTAGGCAATGTTTCAGTTTGTATATCGGTCAATAGGCAATGTTTCAGTTTGTGTATAATTTACTATGCTATGTTTTAGTTTGTGTAGCAGTTACTATGCCATTTTAAGTTTGTATGTCCCTCAATATGCTATGTTTCAGGTCATGGATTACTTACTGTATCACGTTCCATGTGGCAAACCCGTCACTATGCTACGTTAAGGCAACTTCTATGTCAACTTTCTAATCTTTCAGATATCTGGGTAACAACCGAAGGAATAAATTTTGGGGTGGCTAAAGTAATCGGCCAGATACCAGAAAAACTGAAACAGAAAGGAAGCAAAGAATACAAACAGAAAGGAAGCGAAGATTACGAACAGAAAGGAAGCGAAGATTACAAACAGAAAGGAAACGAAGATTACAAAAAGAAGGAAGGCAAAGATTACAAACAGAAAGTAAACACTTCTCTTGTGGGGATATTTGGATTGGGCGCATGTCAGCGGAAAACAATCAAATCCCTTGAAAATGACAAGGTAAAGAAATCTACATCTTGATAAGACAAATTAATAATAATAATGATAATAATAATGATAATAATAATGGTGATGATAATAATAATGATAATAATAATAATAATAATACATAAACATTTCAAAGTGCCATAGAAGTGGGTTTTACAAGAACGGCAATATTTTATTAAAATAACTTCATTATTGTAAAATGCAGAATGTATGAACATATGTGTATTATCATTTATATACATGATAGATATAACCACACTTTCCGATGTGTACCGCTCAATACACCTCCTGTTTGAAGTGGGGGTCACTTAGTCGTAGCGTGGCGGAGACGAGGAACCATAAGTCACACGGGAGGTGAATTGTGTGATGCACCGAGGGAAGTGTGGGTATATCTGACTTACACCCCATTCCGAACGAGTGAAATACCTTTCATCCTTCTCTAGTATGTATTTTCGTCTTGACCTAACTAAATCAATTGTATAGTAACATTACTCTTTTAATTGCGGTTCAAAAACCATATACTAACTTCATCACATTAAAACTAGTGCCTATATCAAGGCTTAATTATAAAGGAAATAATTACAATATAGACATATATCCTCCATAGCTCAGTCGGCAGAGTCCCTGTCCTGCAAAGTAAAGGTCCCGGGTTCGATTCTCACCTTCGTCGTTTATAATTCTCAACAATTAATAAAGTCCGTTTATTTGCCAAAGTTGGGGATTTCTACACTTGACGTTAGTGTAGATGTACAATGAGAAGAAAGTGTGTAAGAAAAGTAGAGGTGTATCGGTCAATACACCAACAGTTTGAGTTTAGACCTAGATGTGTGTCGGTCAATACACCAAAACTTAGTGCAAGAAATCATAGCAACGATAGCCTACTGGAAGTGGAGTGTAATGTATTTGTAATATTGGTACCCTGTGAGGCATAGAATGGTCCCTAACCTGAGCGCCACATATGGATGCCGGTTGAATACCCCCCAGGGAGTTGAATTGGAAAAAAGATCGGACGGTGAAACAAAACCATTGACCAGGGGAAAAATGTAAGCGCCTTCAGCAAATATGCATATCCATATCCATCCATCCATATTTTATTATCAGTCCCTAGAAAACAACACGGAATCGAACAGACCGAGTGTTCTCTACCCACACCACCTGCTAGTGGACGACGGGTCTCTCAACGGGGGTCTCGCTCACAAGACCTTCCAGGAGTTTAGAACAGCACTGGAGACCTCACTCACCAACCACAGCGATGGTAAGTAAACTGTTTTTTGTCCTCGTTAAAAGTTTTCGGAAATGTGTTGAGTGTTCGGCACAGCCGGTATCCACGGTGCAGATTCAGTATAAGTTAATTCTATCATGAACATACTGAGCGACAAATAAGCAAGGAACATCTCCTAATTTATAGGTATTTTGGTACCGGCCTCTCGGGTAAAGAGGGGACGCTTTACCAATTGACTGCATTCCCGAATATTTGTTGATATCTAAAACATTTCAGATGGACTTGTTTATTCACTTTTGATGATAGTTATAAGAATGATAAAGTATGCATGTTTCCTTTATTTAAAAGAATATCAAACATGATATATCCAATATATCTAGCATTTTTGTGCAGTACTTGAAAAAGGTAAATTTGTAAAAAAAAATCTTAAAAGTGACGTACATGTACAATATTTTTTTTTTAAATTTACCAATGTTAATTTTTTAATTAGACCATAACAAACTTCCTTAAATTTTGGTCGACTATATAATGACCAAAATTATGTTACTTTTTCAGAATCGTCTTCCTTGCCTCTTGTTATTCTCCTGTATGGGGGCTGGTCCTATGTAATTGATGGAATCGTGACTGCCATAGAGAACAACGTGCCTATAGTTGTGTTAAAGGTAATATATACTATGCGACAAAGGTTAAAACTCACTATTTAATGAGAATACACAATTCAGTGTGTCGGACATTGTAAAACTGAATCATGCCTACTCAGGCCCTATGTTTATAGTGATTTGTCATGCGCTTACCATCTATGGATCTTGATAACATGTGCATCGCGAAACTTTACTGACAAAAGTTCCGAAACAGTATTTGGACATCACTTTACGTCATCAAGAAGGTAATCAACTTATATATCCGAGACAGTGTTACATTTTAGGGCTGAACGAACTGTTTGAAGATGTCTTACATCATGCATATGGTTGCTGCATTTATGATCAAACATATAGATTAAAGTTACTAGTTCTTGTGCATATGTTATGACGTTGCATCCAGTACTCCTGTTGGGGGTTGAAAACATTTCGCAGGGAAAATAAGACTTTAAGGTTTTTTTTGATATCCCTTTTACTCTCTCCAAACTTTTCAACCCCAGTGTTTTTAATTAGGTCGCTTTTACTCCATCATGCCAAACGTACCGTAGGAGGAGTTTTGAAAGATACTGGTCTCAAGTAACGGGATATTTAAGAAAACTATCAAATATCAGATGGTATGAGTGAACTTCAAAATTTGACCCATTATTTAAAATGAGGATTATTGGCAATATGTTTTACATCTGATGAAGTAAAAAAATTACATTTTTTAGAAATAAACTTCTGAAATATTCTTTGAAGGGTACTGGAGGGTTTGCTAAGATTCTGGCCAAGGTGTACGAATCTTCAACAGAGGACCCGGTCAACACAAGCACGGGCAGTCATGGACGAACATGGTAGGCGAAATTATCTTGATATACACAATATATTTATAAACTCATATTTCACCTTCTCTGATCACACTACATTTGCTTCCTAAAGAATATCGCTGTCAATACAAAATCCTCATGTACACCTACATGTACACGGCACTACAAGGGACGACTCCAGCCTATCTGCAAGATCTAGTTCTCCCACATCAGCCAACCAGAAGTCTCAGATCTGAATCAGCTAGTCTTCTCACTGTGCCCAGGACAAGAATAGTCAAATATGGTGATCGTTTTTTCACCAGACTTTCCGCAACATTGTGGAATACTCTACCAGAGGACTACAGAAACATCAGTGTTTATGACCCTTTCAAAAAATGTGTAAAGAGACACCTTTTTAAACGTGCATTCGAGCTCTGACAGTTTGTGACTGTGAAGCGCCTTAGTGTGGTTTTCTTCTGCGCTATACAAACTTCGTATATGAATGAATGAACTTTACGACATATTTAAAACTCGAAGATACGTAACTTGAAGTAACTACAGTGGCATTCTTAAATGACGAACCACTTTAGAGTTAAGTTGAAATAAGCAGGTGGACTTTTGCGATACGTTTTAATACAAATATTTTCAAATCACAAAATATGTTACTTTGGTATCCACTATGGGCAACCCTCAAGTTCATCAATTCCAACGAAAACGAAAAAATTTCCTCGGCATAATAATGTCACATGTTGGCTGTTTGTGTCTTTCATATTTTCATTAACGATTGTTCATTAACAGAAAGGGGTGTTTAGAGTCTTACACGTCAAGGAGTCACAGATTTGTTCTATCAGCGATTGGCCTTGAGAATAATCAAAATAAAACTTTGTACATTGTATGCCAATTCCAAAATTGCCATCACATATGACATAAGCCATGTTTATTTGCCTTTGACTTCCCATTGGTCTCTAGTCTCTAAGCTCAGAATGCAACTGTCCAAACACCTTGCCTTCATGCTGACATACATTTTCCAACCTTTGCATAACGCATGATAAGAGTGAAGACGGGTGAAAATATTTTAAAAGTATGCTTTGTATATGTAACAGACACAGTCTAATTAAAATCGCCTGTGATTCGATGAAAAAAAGTGTAAAAATATTGTCTCAAGTGGGGTTTGAACTTCACCCAGCCCGGCTTTCCTCTCATTCCCGAGACGGAGAGGATATTCTGGCTGGTTCGATTCCCGATAGAGACAATATTTTTGCTATTTTATTCTTCGCAGTATGGTTGATTTTAATCAGACTGGTAACAGACATTTGCGTCAACCTAAACAGTTTGAAGAACAAGATTATTGAAGATTTTTCAGATCATATTGGCTATGAATATTTTGAAAATGGTCATTTGATATGATAATTATATATCATTATGTCCATGATCGTTTTTATATTACAAAATGCTACATACTTAATAGCTTACATTAGAAATCATGGAACATCCAAGGAGATAAGGGAAATCCAAGTTCACAAATAAGGATGGCTTTTTGGATTATGGTTAGTTTTTAGCTACGGCAAGTTTGAAAGGGTGGTTTACTTAAAAAGTAAAATTATGTACTTTGTCGTTATTCAAAAATTGGGTTTGTGTGTCAGAATATTGTTGAATGTTGTCCTACGTAACAAAATAGTTTGAAACGCATTTGATCAAAATACGATATCAAAGGGACAGTAGCACGTTTCATGGGGAATATAAGGTGATGTCTGGAAAATGAAAATAAATAGTTCCAGTTGAAAGACAATTCATGTAAACTAAATCAAATATATAAGGTAAAGTTAAGCCGTGCAATTCCCTTATCGTACACAAAATAATTAAAAGATGCTCACACAAAAATGGCCGCTAATTGACTCTATGTGATTCTTTCTTATTTGGTCTCTGGGTAACAATGATTGGTCTGTGTAATTAGATTTGGACACTATCAAATAATAGATTTAGCATTGACGTACAATTTTCATCGAAAATGGAAAAAGAAAAATTAGTATTGCCCCTTTGAGAACGAAAATCTGAATAATGCCGTTTAATAATCCCTATTGTTTGTGTTGAGGACTGGCACGGTGATAGACGACCGTCTACGGGAAGATGTTGAGAAGAGCTTTATTGACGTGCACAGGGAGGTGTTCAAGGAGGGTCAACACAAGATCCTACAGTGCCTCCAGAAGAGGGAACTCATCACGCTAGTTGATCTTGATGATGACCCAAGGTCTCTGTCTAAGGCGATTATCAAAGCTCTTCTCAAAAGTACGTTCAATATCAGTGAAATAAGATCACTCTTACCTCGCTTAGTTTCTCATCTGGGTACTGCTTCATAAGACATGCGCCAGGCGTCCCTTGCACTTACACCAATCAGGAACAAGGCTTGGAGTGTAGATTGTGAAACGACCATGCTTAGACATAAACAATAATCAAAACTATTCTCCAGAGTCCGTTCAAAATGAATCTTTCAATCTTTCCCATGAGCTACTGATGTGCTCCTTGCTCATATGTTTATTGTTAATCTATCATTTTACTCTCTATGTTGATTGAGCCTCTGTTCCAATTAGACTCAGGCAGTGCACGGAAAGGTTGGTCCATATCTTAAAGTTTTTGCCATGATTCAGTAGCCAAAATGATGCTATTTGAACAGCGTCGCTGATTGCACAACTGATATGTGATTGCCTCAAATCAGGTATCACCAATTCTACACCACAAATTCTTCGAATTAGAACAGAGGATGAATCAACATGACTTATTCTGCCTCTGTGGGGAGGAAACGCTATAATATAACCTCCTGAACAAGAGCAGGAGCATACTTACAGAGACAATGAGTATTTCAAACATGCGCAATTTAGTGTTTTTGAATAAGCATTACTCATAAAACTTGCCTATTCCAAAATATAGCCAAATGTATACCTGTTTTCGAAATATTATCCGATATCATCTCAATTACTTGTTAAATGAAATGGTCAAGCAAACAAATGTATATTATTTGTACCTGACTGATTTTCAAAGGGTTTAAAAGGAGCAGATGCAAGTTGTTTTTTTTTTGGGGGGGGAGGGGGGGGGGGGGGGGTGTAAAGTGGTGTCAGGAAAAAAAATTAAAATAAATGGTTGTAATGATGTAATAAGATTTTTGACACTATCAAAATATAACACTTAGCATTAACCTACAATTATCAGTGGAAAATTGAAAATATGAAAATCTAAAAAAAAACGTGCTTCTGCCCCTTTAACGGCATTAATGACATCCATGATGTTTTTCAAATGTATGTGAGTGATAACAATTTATAAAACTACTGAAAAGTACAATGATGTATGTTGAGTGATTTCATTTGTGGTTTTTATACATTTCATAATTAAAAATATATTTAAAAGAATAATTAAAAATTCACGTTAGCCTCTTATATTCAGAAAAGACTACGCCAGAGATACTTCGTGTAATCGACTACTACATGCCGTACAGGATGTTCGAGGGGAGAGGGACTGCCACTGCCGTTATGACCGCCATGCGCGTAAATGAAAAAGGCTTGCACGGTAGGTTCATGATAATGATGAGGGTGATGGTAATTGTTATGTTGATAATGATGATGTAAATGGTCGCGATGATGATGTTGATGACGACGACGATGATTGACGATGGTGTAACGTTGTAATGATGATGATTTGATGACGAAGAATATAGTGTCTTTAATAATTATGCAGATGTTGTTGATGATTATGATGATGATGCTGATACTGTTAAAATCGACCGAGCTGCGGGGAATAAAATAGCAAAATGATTGTCTCTATCGGGATTCGAACCAGCCAGGATATCCTCTCTCTGAATGCACCCACCTCTGTCGCATGTTGCTATAACCAGTTTAGAGCAGACAAACCCAGTCGTAAGCTATCCAATCAGATCCTCGCTTTTAAATAGCGTTCAGCGGCGATTATGTATAACCAATGGTACATTAGACTTACCTGCCCCTTGCATGATATCGAAAGCTTTTGCTGCCCGCTTTGTGATTGGTTAAATGAGCTTACGTCTGAAACATGAGAGGTGGGTGCATTCAGACCGAGACGGAGAGGATATCCTGGCTGGTTCGAACCCCGATAGAGACAATATTTCTGCTATTTTAATCCTCGGAACTCGGTCGATTTCTACCAATTTAGAGCAAGTACATTCACATTCAGTACGCAAGATTAGAATTAAGAGACCGCATGAGGATGAGTGAATTGTAATGTCATATTCACGACTCCGTTCAAAAATATATATTTTTAGTGATTGTATTTTTTTTACTTCAGAGGTTGCAAGTCTGTTCCTGTTTGAGGCAATAGATTTGGATCTTTCTGAATTGGTTCAGTTTATCATTGACTACAAAGGTGTGGACCTGACTCACTTCATAGAAGAAAAAGCTAGTTATTTCTCAAAGGCAAGTTGTTTACAATTCATTAAAACTGTCTGATACACATACATTGTGTCATGATTGGTTACATTTGCTTATGTTTTACTTTTTGTTATACATGTTACTGTAGTTCGTTCGAAGTTAATTAAATTCGAACATGGTCGATAACAATTTAAACAAAATCAACCATTTTAGGAATTGCGCAAAAAGTGTAACATCAGCAAATGATTGTTGGAGTGAGGGTTGAATATTAAACATCATTAATAATGATGATAGAATGGTTGATGATAATGAATATTGTGATGATGGTGGTGATGATTGTGGTGATGATGGTAATTGTTATGATGATGATGATCTTGTCAATGGTCGCGATGGTAATTGTGTTGATGACGACGACGATGATGACGATGATGTAACGTTGTAATGATTATGATTTGATGACGATGAATATATTTAAGTCTTCAAGACAAAGTCTGGAAGATTAGGTCTTCAAGACAAAGTCTGGAAGACCTTTTGTTTTTATCCGATTTCTTCAAGTTCTTCTTCTTCTTATTATTTTTCCTTTTTTTGTGGACGAGCTACAGCAAAAACGGCTGCTTCAAATTCGACCAAACTTGGCATGCTGATAGCCCTTATATAGGAATAGACAAGCGAAGCTTTTGGGCAAAATCGACCTGTACATTAAGGGTCCAGTTCGAATCCAAAATCGAAAATTAACATTGTTAATTTTTCAAAATGCACCTTTAAAAGATGCGCAATAAAAATGCTACAAAAAAGTAAATCATGACAGATTCGTAAGTCACGTGGTTTGACCGCCATCTTGCTTTTAGTGCATTTTCGACCGTTACTGACCCAACCTGCCTTTGGAAATCTTCTTCTCTGAAGATACTTGCATTTAGAGAGCTGAAATTCATACACAATGTAGCTGAACCATTGTAAATTAAAGTTTATACAATTGAAGGTCCTTAGTATATACAATGTACTTCTGTTACTGTTTTCAAAGTTGACCAAAATTTAGAAATCGCCAATTTCAAGGGCACATAACTCAAAAACCAGACTGTTAATTTAATGATTTTTGAGAGTTAGACATAAGCAAGGTCTTCAAAATAAAAGAATAAAATCGCTTGCGAAAAGTCACTTCCGTTTACAAGGAAGGGTCAAACTTTGCATTTTGAAAAGTGTTGTTCTGGTTGGTATTTTTGAAAAACGCCAGACGATAAATCATTGTTCTACATATCATTAGACAGTATAAACATTTAAAATCTTTTAAAAAATCTCATTAAATTCAGATAGCTCATTAACATTGAAACTCGGATCCTTTGAATATGGTCAATCCTACTTTTGTTTTGAATGATTATGATATATGTATGTTTAAAAATCGTAGCGTATTAACAGAAACGCATAAGGCAATGTCCTATATATCATAAGACAGCTAAAAGATTGAAGAATCTGAAGTTGGTCACCAAAGTAACTTTTCTACACAGCTTTAAACATTAAATATCATGATTTGGTCATTTTGATAAATTGTTACTTCTGTATACTTCTCTGATAAGCATGCATGTGAAGGTCAAACACTGTGTGAAGGTCAAAGCTGAAGTCTTGAAAACCTAAGTACTGCCTCGGCAGTCCTAGTGTATATCATAATTGTGCAGATGTTGTTGATGATTATGATTATAATGATAATGCTTATGTTGATGATAATGTTGATGAAATATACCGTAGGGTGATGAAACTGACTCTTACAAGATCCTCCTACGATGGGCAGTCAGGAGTGGCCGCAAGAAATGTGCTGCCCTGTTTTGGAAGAAGGGGAATGTATGTCTGTTGTCTTATTACTCGTCCTATGACGTCACAATACTTATGACGAGTGATGCTAACACAGCTGTGAAATTAACATCCGATTTGCTGCAGTCTTAGTTTAAAACACCCCCGACAGTTGTAGTTTAATTAATGTTGGCTGTTTCGGGCTTTTAGTTAACAGAATATGAAACTTCACATGTCAAACTTCGTTTCAAACAATTATTTATCAAACTTTAAATGTTTTCGAGTGAAGGTGAGACATGTGCTGGTTGTTGTGGAAGAAGGAATACCTGAAAATTAATACAAGTGAGATTTTGAAATTGACCAGGGTATTACAAAGATGCAAGTTTTGTACTCTCGATGAAAAAATGACAGTTCTTTCTTTTCATAAGTAAGTGCAATAGCAATTTTTTAATCAGTCATCGTGTCAATAAGGACATTTAAAACAGCATACCCTTATTTGTGCCTGCTCAAAACATAGTTATGTCCATATATTTGGAAATGCTGTATCATAAAACTAAATGCTATAATATGTTGACCTTGCTGTATATCAAATAAAATTATAGATATATATATATATACATCTATACCCTGAATGTACTATTACTAGAGGTCTTCATAGTACCATTCTCTCCCCACAGAGATAGATCATGTAATTGAATGTTGATCCAACCTCTGTTAAACCATTTAAAACATTTTAGTCAGTGAAAACACTATAAACACCATGGCTTAGCATCCAAAATGATGTTTAGGACAGCGTCGCTGACTGCCTATCTAATTTTTATTTCATTCAACCAGGCTTCCCATTTCCTAAACCACAACTCGGCTTATTCGCACAGAAGTTAGATCAACATTTTTTGACTTGATCTAAATCTATGATTGTAACTAATGATTGATTGAACCAGTCAGCAATAAGATCAAAATTACGTATGCTTATAAACATCTTAGTAACTTTCTGAAGAAAGACTTCCATCTATTGCCAGGACCTGTTAGCTTCTGCACTTGAAATGACAGCTGCATTACAGACAATGAAGATCAAGGAGGACAACATCGGAAAACAGCGACATCTTGAGAACCATTCAGTGTAAGTATTGAAGTCACTTTCATTAGAAAAATAACATTTATTGACTTTGATCAAAAGATAACTGATTTTCTTTGTTCAAGAAATTCTAAATGTTTACATACTTGAGTGAGTATCTGTTTGTGGTTTCCGTTCTTCGACTGTGATAACGACGATGGTACTGATGACGACGACGACGACGACGATAATGATGGTAATGGCAACGACGAACATGTTGACGATGATGCTGATTACGAATATGACGACGAAAATGCCGACGACGAAAAAGAAGACAACAATGACAAAACCGATCATGACTATGAAAATAACAATGATAACGACGACGAAAAAGACGATAACGATGACGAAGACAAAAACGACGACGATGATGATTTCAAACACTGAATCGAAATTTCCCCATCAGTCTGTTTCAGCAGAGAGCATTGGGACTTATTGACGAGTGTTACCATGACAACAGAACAGATTCTTTATGTCTAATCCAGCGACAAGGGGGACACAACATTTGGACCAACAATGACTCGACCACTTCTTCACCAGTCAACAACCAACTGCTGGACAGATGCTTTGATGACTGTAATAGAAGGATATTTGCAAGGGAAGCTTTCAAGAGTTACATGGAGCATGTTTGGTATGGGAGAATTACTCCTCCGCGAATGGTGAGATTAATAAATAGTCAAATGATTTCGTAAAGGAAATATGTGGAATCGCTTAAACGACATTTGAAAAGGGCAATTAAAAGATGTTTTGGGGTAGCACTTGACTAATCATTTTAAGCTGATTATACCAAAATATTTGGTTATTTGGTATATTTTGTATAAATATTAATTTGTCTTATTGAAGCATTATAAGATCATTTCTACTTATTTATTTGTACTTGATAATAAGCCATAAAATGTAAAAGTTTATAGAGGTTTAAGATGTTGATGTGATTCAAATTTGGTGTCCAATGACTTTTTACGCGCTTTTGTATTTACATTTCACAGGGTGCTTCCAAAAGGAATATGGTCATATCGTTAAACGATCTGGCGTAAGTATAATAAATATAGAATCTCAACCAAGTGTCTTCTTTTCAACGTGTGCTGATATTGTTATCAGAAAACACGAGGTGCCATTTTATTTCCTTGAAAAATGTACATTTATGAACACTGCACAAGCCTAATACTCCTCAATGTTATATTTTGATACGTCTTTTTGTTTATTAAGTCATAATTGTAGCGTCGTTTTGTTTATGACGTCGTAGCATTGTCGTGCCTTTCCGTGATGACGCAATACGTTTGTGATTTCATGTACTTCAAATTACAGGACATTTATCAAACTCTACTGTCAAAACGCGAAATATCGCTTTTTATCTTTCTCAAGCCATAACTCCTATGGAACCTTTTTTATTATGATAAATGGTGATCCTTAACTTTCTAAATGTTATCATGATCATGATTAACCAAAATGAATTACAATAATTATTTTACAAGAATAATTCTCAATGATGTGCATAAACAAAACATTTTTCCGAATTATTTCAGAGAGGAATCAGCATGCAGCAGGATCAAAAGACTCCTTTGCGCTCCTGTTACGACGTATTGTCTTAATCTGGTAATATTTGCTGGATTTTTAATTCTTGCATACCTATTTCAAGTTTCTATTTGTTGCATGTTCATGCCACGTCTTACAAGAAATAATCCATCATGGTGATATTGAATGGCTTAAGAAACTTTATCTAACATTGTTTCGGTTAGAATAAAAAGTGAGAATTAACCATAATCCGCAATAATTACAAAGTCTTTTGAAGTCTTTTGACCACGTCACTGGGATCTGCCAAAGTGGAAGATTTTTTATTCACGACCAAACTTTGATTCCTATTAACATGAATTAGCTAATATCTACATGCTTTAAAAGCAAATGAGTGGTCTAAACAAACATATGCCCTAAATGAGTTATGTTCTGAACTATTATAATATATAATTAATTAAATAAATAAATAAGTAATTCGACTTTCGGCCTTGTAGCTAACTTTAAATTACGTCAGATTTGTGCTTTACTAGATCGCACAAGCACAACGTTTTAAACTTTTTTTTCTATTTCCCTATAGTTTTTCAACTATTCTGTGTTAACTGAGGTATTCATGAAAAGGTAGATCGATATGAATTAACAAAAATATTTTAGAAAAGTTTTGTTTGAGAAAGTATAGAGATATATATATATGGATAACTAGCATACGTCATCAGCTATTGATTATATGATATGGAAGGTGATTATTATCTATATGAGTAAAACTTACCATCTGTTTGCAGATATTTAATGTTGCTTTCTTGGTGCTCTTCGGACATACGCTGCTGTTTGAACTGGGCAAGGAATACACCTTCTTGGAGGGGATATTGGTCGTATGGTGGACAACCTTTATGGTTGAAGAAGTGAGACAGGTATAACTTACACCGTGTTTTTTTAATTTTTAAAGGGGCAGCTGAAAGTTTTTCTGATTTTGTTTTCCATTTTTACTGATAATTGTAGGTAAATGCTAAATGCATTGTTTTGATAGTGTCAAAAATCTCAACACAAACCAATCATCCATAGTCCGATAACAAATTATAAAGAATCACAAAAAGTCCATTGGCTGCCATTTTTTGTGAACACCTTTAATTCATCTTGTGTAAGAAAAAGGAATCGCATGGCTAAACTTTAAATCATATTTTTGATTTATTACTTCTTTATTTAGTTTAAATACATAATCTTTCAATTGGAACCATTTATTTTCATTTTCATGACATCACCTTACATTCCCCTAAAACGTGCTACTGTCCCTTTAAGGGACAGTCCAGTTAACATCCTGTGTTATCAGTACATTATTATTACACAACCCAGTTGAGACATGTTACTTGCGGTTTATATTGACAACTAGATAAAGAACAGTGCATTCTCGGTCAAAAAAACAACAACAGGAAGTGAAGCCATTCATCGGTAAAGTGTAAAAACATTTGATATGGCATTAAAGGCCATTGGTCTTTAGTCTAAGTATACAATATAAGTAACTTTTTGAAGCCGCTTTTCATATTTGCCCACATATATTGAGTTATGCCCATATGTATGTATGAAATGAAACATATTGTGCCAAAATGTCAGTATCATTTCTTTGGTTTGTTGTTTGCCAGCTAAAGAAAAACGATTTACCTTTTGGTATTATTCATTGTCCCTAGGTTCGTTGAATACAACTTTCTGTAATGTCCTCTAGTCATCATAACTACGTTTCAACTAATATTCTAGCATTGCAATTTCATAGTAAATTGAACATATTTGTCTTTACAAAAAAAAAGAGAAAGATGTTATTGATAAATGATCCGAGTGGTCAAACACAATCATGGAAATAACCGGTGCCATCGGATAAACGGGGTCATGCTTCTTAGTTTAATGAACACTGCTGGCTTTCATTCGTTTTCCTCCCCCGAAAGGGTTTTCTAATATCTCTATCTAAATATCCATTTGGTATACTTATAACGTAATTATCCTTAATGGGTAAATGTATATTAAACATCTTTGAATGTTTCTGTTACACACTTACCATTTTCATACATAAATTTAGTTTTGAAATGATACAGCATTGACTTTGTTCGCCATGAATGTCCTCTAAAAAGTCTCATTGGTTTAACCTCTAACATTTCCTACTCACAATTGGCATACATTGATGAAAAGATTTATATC
Source organism: Steromphala cineraria (assembly GCA_916613615.1). Taxonomy (NCBI): domain Eukaryota; kingdom Metazoa; phylum Mollusca; class Gastropoda; order Trochida; family Trochidae; genus Steromphala; species Steromphala cineraria. Next base: position 28,343,033 of record OU744735.1, on the reverse strand, counting down.
ATTAACACCATCAGTCTGATAAAAATCAGCCCAGCTCCGAGGGAAAAAAGTATAAAAGTTTCAACTCTATCGAGAATAGAACATTATATTTCGATAGATATCCACTAGGTGCTAGTCTAGAGGATTGTATATCTCCGTAGAGGTAATATTTTAAAATTTTCATTCCTTGGACTGTGACTTGGAATGTTTTCGTTTATATGCTTACATTCAAATTCAGTTTTGGAGTAATTCTGCACCTGGACAAAAGCATAGGGGAAAATGTCAAAGATTCGGTGCCAAACTGGACCGGTATTTCCGCGGCAACTACTGGAACATCCTGGACTGTGTGTGTCTGCTATTCTTCCTGGTAGGAGGAGTCCTGCTTACAGTCTACCATGTAGACAGCACACGTGATGACGTGTACCAGGCTGCTCGGCTCTTCCTCAGTCTGGACATCATGTTCTTCACGTGGAGACTGCTGCAGCATTTCGCGATAAGCAGCAGTCTGGGTCCAGTCCTAGTGATGATATACGAGATGGTGGGTGTGCTTTTGTAATTATTTGATTTAACATCGGCGTGGCAAGAAGCAGTTTTTAAATTTCAATTCAATTCAATTCAATTCAATTCAATTCAATTCAATCTAATGGTGTTTGCTCGTCATTATATCAATTTTAATATATTGTATTATATCAAACAAAAATTGTTGCATCGAGACTTTCCTAGAACAACGTGTTCGACCTAAAATATACTGATCTGTAACATCACTGTAGTTGACTATTGCAAGGGAATCAGGCCATTTTCATTTAAGATTATTGCATCGGATAGTTTCACTAAAACGAAACTACCGCTCGGGTATAAAAAACACATCTTTCTTACAAATGTAATGAAAACATTATTTGCTCATGGTATGTCTTGTTCATAAAATATATACTATTCATCAGTTTTACGACGGATTTGCTGATCACAGTTAATGATACATTTTTCTAATGATATGTTTTAGGAGATGGGTATGGGGATAGACGAATGAGATGGTACAATCTGCATTATTATGATTTTTATAATAACAATTACCCGAACACATGAAATTGTATGAAAATTATTTGTGATTTTCTTTAACATTAGATACGCATGACAGTTACAAATGTTTTTCTAGATTCAAAACTTGCTTCCCTTCCTTGCTGTCATGCTGGTGTTTATCATATCACAAGGACTTGCTGCGCATGCGCTGTTGTATCCGAACAGGGATTGGACACCACAGGCCTTGCTCTATATACCAAAGAATGCTTACTGGAATATATTTGGTGAACTGGGTCTGGATGAAATAGAAGGTATACAATGTTTTCACCACGGTGTATTTATGATATTAGACCCATTGTTTTTGCATTTATTGCCAGTACGCAACAGTATAAGGTAATGTTGAATCAGTCTCACTGAGTAAGTCTTACGGTGAAAGTTTTGGGGAGCGAGGTGATCGAAGTGATCTTCTGTTGACTGGCCTATTGATCTGATATGGCTTACATCTTAACGTGCGTTCTCCCCTACAGACGATTAATTCGTAAGATCTCCTACAGCACATTCAACTAGTAAACATTGCAAAATAAAATATCTGCAAAGTTTCAATCAAAAATCACTTTTCCCAAGAAATGATTGCTTGTTGTTGCCAAGGTCATTGCCATGATTTAGTTGCCAAGTTACATGAACGTGTTCTGACGGATGAATGAAAATAGCAAGGAACTAGGAGATCAAATCTAATTTTCCCAAAAAACTACAGGAATGAATTAGGTTTGAAACGGCATTGCTGTCGCAGAACTAACTTTACTTGCAACCAGTCAGGATGTACATATCTAACCCTAGAAGTGTTCGTATTGCAACAGAGGTTAGACTTTTTTATCATTTAAAACTGTTCCGCAGGAGATATGGCTTGTGGAAGATCAACCGATATCTCCTAGTAGATATCGTCTTGACAGTAGATTTTGAACAATGCCCTACCCAGAATTGACAAGCTTCGTATATTTGTTACTTTTATCAACTTGTGTTGATTAATTTAATATCGGAAGACACTTGGGTGAGATTCTCTATACTTTACTAGAGCTACCTCTCGGAGAATGATAAGTGTTCAATATTATTATTTTTTGGATTAATTGTAAGTTTTTTCTGATCTAAGAATCTAAGTGTTCAATATTGGTATGTTCAAGCTCAGGAACCGGAAAAGTGTTCCTCTGACCCGCGCCTTTACCAGAACGAAACGAAGGATGAGTGTCCGTCCAGCCTTGGTCAGTACGCCGTGCCCTTCCTCTTGGGCATTCACATGCTCCTCATGAATGTTCTGCTCCTCAACATCATCATCGCCAGGTTCAGGTTGGTGAAAAACATAACCCGGGTCAGCTTCGGGATATGTGATCACATGTTTTGCTTGTTTTTAGATTTCTTCTCACAATCGTACATTTTGGTTTAAACATACACTGCTACAATTAAAGGGACAGTCCCATCAGGGAATTTTTTGTGTAAATGAAATTTAAGAAGACAGAGTGATGCATTCTGTTCTTTGTCAAATTTCTAAATCTTAGAACAACTGAAATGTTACCCTCACTTCCATATATGAAGATAAGTGTGAAATAATAATGGAATAATAATATATAAGTATAAACAGGGAAGAAATCCTGAATTTTGTTTTCACAAAAAATACCCCCGATAGGATCATCCCTTCGAACTGTACTCAATTCATTACAAAGATGGGGAGACATACCCCGGGTCATGATCAGATACACGATATGTTTGCTCTTTGTGAACGACCTCGTCTCTTGGTTATTGTAGAAAAAGAACTTGGTCTTTTTATATCATTTCGTGCTTTACTTTAGAGACTCATTAACGGGACCAGTTACATAAAGTATGCACCTATGGTTAACTAAACTTTGCTCCTTGCTCTCGTCCTTCAAATCGTCATCACAAGATTTCAGTGAATAAGGGCTCTTTACTCATAATGTGAGTGTCCAACATGACACTCGGTGGAGAAACATAGCCCGGGTCAGGTACACGATGTGTGTTTCCATTGTTTGCTAGGCAACCCTTGTTCCTCATGAGCGTTCTTTTTACATCGTTATATCCAGGCTCAGGTAGAAGGAATCTGTATTGTTATATCATGTTATTCTTCACAATATAGAAACATAACTGGTGTCGAGGCGAGACTGACAGGACAGTAAGCTGTTTGTAGGTCATTGCTGGTTGTGTTGCCTGATAATGATTTGTTGTTTTGAATTCCGAAAGGGACTCGACATAAAAAGTATGTGACAGAATAAGGATGCGCGGTATTATCGATATATCGGTACAGGAAGAACGGGATACGAATCGGTACACACTTCTCAAGAATACAATATATCGAATATTTTAAAAGGAACAATTTCCATCTAAAATTGCCAAAAAACACAACCTAATAAAACATGATTTTACGGAAAGTTTTTAACAAAGTGTGACGTTGTGTTGTGAAAATAGGTCAAGTATGTATACAGGTCATAAGCAGTGATTAACAAATATCCCTTTCCAATTCGGCTCATAGCTGAGCAACGATGATCGTTCCTAATGCTCATATTTAGATAAGATACATGAAAATTCATGAATTTGAAAAGTACCAATATATTGCAATACGTATCGCAATACGCTTTTCTGTATTGGAATATATTGCAATACTAAGATGAGGAAACATTAGTTATCAATTGAATGAATATTTTATATTAATGAGGACCACTAAATCTATTGACCAGCATTCTTTGGAAACTAGATATATTTAGTAAGATATGTAATTTCAGTTTTCCCATTTCAGTTTTACATTTCAAAAGATTCACGTACAGACAACATGGATAGCTGCTTGGCAGAGAGCACGTGTAACGTTGGAGTACTACAAGAAGCCGTCTTTCCCCCCTCCACTTAATGTTTTCTTTCATCTGGGACAATTAATATGCATGCGCTGCAGTCGTAAGTGCAAGTGTAAAGTTGGAGATGACAAAGGTAATTTTAAATAAGTACTAAAATCAGAAACAAAGCTTGTGATTAAGGTATAATGAACATTGACTCGCACAAACAGTGTGACTTAAACGTAACATTGCAATAATCACTTCAGTAAATTTCTCGAATGGTTTGTTTTTGTGCACTTCATTTTAAGGGAGCGATGATTTCATTCGAAGTAAGACATTATCCAAACACTATTATATTCTGATATATGAAATAATCCTAATCGGAGTAAACTTTAATTTGGGCCTAACTTCGCCTTCTGCAATTTTTACGCGTATCTTGTAAAGTACTCCTTATTAATATGTATTATATGGCAATTTGGATTCACGATGATGCATCGTTTTAGGAAGAACAGAAGAAAAGGATCTTGCCTCATGGGAGCGATCAATGGCTGAAAACTATCTTGCCTCTGCTGAGTTCAAATCTGGTAGTGAAAGGATGGCTCTCAGGTGAATAAATGAACATTTCTATGTTTGGGATCTTGTTTTCTCGAATACATCTTCCCCGCAAGGCCTAGATAGCCAACGTGAACGGTATAAGCTCGTCTCTAACGTGCGCTAGCTTGGCCTTGCGGGGAAGATGTCTCGAATAGTACAAGCACTTGTACTTTTTCCGGTCGAGAGAATCTAACACTTCAATAATTTGAACTGATCATCCTTATTGTTTAAGTCTAGTTAGTATGTATTTTCTCATGTAAAAGATCAAAACATTCATATTGTTTGTCATAAATCTTCTGTCGATACCAGTCCGTAACAAGGTTTACAGTGTTCAATGGTGATGGATAATCATGATCAATAATAAGATATATATCGTTTCGGGAAAATATTGGAAAAAATACAAGGATTTATGTAATCAGTTTATATACAAACATGTAAACAATAGAAAAGACACAGGTTTTTTTTACACATGAAAATACTGAATATTTTTATTTATCCCTTCACTGTTTTGTTCAGTATTTTTATTCCTTTCACAGAGAAAAGAAGGAAGCCTCCGAGGATTCCCCATACAGCTACAAGCAGAAAAACAGGTAAGGAAACACACTACGTCCGAATTTTCTTGCGATCCGTCATGCGATGCGTAAAAAAAACGCACACCGTGTATTTTTCATGCAGTGCTCACACTACGACCGATGCGTCAATGCGATGCGGTCCGATGCGATGAAAATAGGTGCTGCACCTATTTTTGACGCATCGCAAATGGAATCGCATGAAGGATTTTCCTTCTGACGTCATATTCCTTGCATATCGTGGTGGGGGGGGGGGGGGGGGGGGGGTTCTATTCAAACCATGAAACTAATGTAAAGACTTAGATAAAACGCAATGCTAAACGTACATATAATCGCGTGTAGTGTGTACATGACAAACGCATCGGATCGCATCGCATGACGGATCGCAGGAAAATTCGGACGTACATGTAGTGGGCTAGTCAATTCCGGGTATTTTAGAAGTATCAATATTTACTCATGTTGATAAATCGTTGCAAAACTTCTAAAAAACAAAATATATATATGTAAGAGCAATATATTTTACATATCAACCAAACTATTATTAATTTTCAAAATTTAAAACTAAAATTTGGAAAATGGTATGTACGAAAACAACCATATTATCATTATTTTTCCAAATTTAAAACTGAAATTTGGAGAAAGATGTATACGGCTCTCTTGGTATACATTTGCTGATCACAAACAAATTTACAAACGGTCCTTAACGTTTTTGCTCATCATACAATGAGGCCTAATGAAAGTTGTTAAGTCATACATGTGTATACAATGCAGTTTTTCAAACGAAATTAGGTTAAATGAAGAAGGGGTTGGTAACATTTCATCAACGTTAATGTTTCAAGCATTCAGTAGAAGAATACGTTTCGTTGAGTTGTCATATTTTAATCATAGAGTTTATGGCAGCCCATTATAATAAACGAAGCACCGTTGTTTAGATAAGAGGGACAGATTTGAAAACAACTCAATTGTATAAAATTTTCACTTCAGCGGGTCGGTAATCCAACCAACGCCACAGACACAGACACACGAGACTTCGACCAATGAAAGGTAATATTCAATGTACCTGTCTTGTACTTTTAAATACTCGACTTTTTAAAATATATTCCTTATTCAATTATAATTCAACCACAATGAATCTGTCATGCACATGTACATCGTCTTTCTTGACATCATTCAATCATTTTGATTATCAAAATAATTTATATATATTGTTCTCCGACACCAAGCTTCTCACCATCCGTTTTTCCTTTCATCTGTCAGTCATTATTCCTGTGCACGAGAGTAAGGTATATCACGAACCTTTGCTCTTCTCTGATTCGGTGACAGCTTATGGCCACGGTAGCAGTGAAAAATCATTTTCTTAACATATATCTAAGGTTACCAAAGCCCTTTTCTTACCCTTCTTAACAATCCTATCGTATCTCTAAAATTTCATGAAATGAGGGAACTAATTACATACCAATTTAGTGTGATGATGTTGATCTTGCTCTGAAGTTCCCTACATCACCATGACTTTTTTTGTATTGTATACCTTTGCACTAAAATTGTTCAAGTTAATGACATGTACAGCTTACTTTCGTGTGATAAAGACAATGACAGCAAATATTTTTGCTACATCGGTTTTACATCCCATACCAATTTGACTTGTTCAACTGTTTGCCAACATACGTTTCCATGGTTCTCATCATTAATGCAATATATGGAAAACGTTTTGACCAAATTAAAACGATGAGCATGCAATATCGTTCCGATTTACATAGGATTGCTTTAATTTTTCAGTGTTTCCACACCGACAGAAGGATTGAATATTAATAAACGATTAAAGAAACTCGAGTCCTCACAGAAAGAGATGAAAAGAATGCTACAAGAGGTGTTAATGGCTGTACGAATGTCGTGTGAATCTGCGCCAAAAGTAGGCTTTGTGGCTCTTGGGGACACAAGGGAAGAAGATGTATGAACAAATGATTCATAGAAACTTTTCAACCGAGATTTGTGTAGATAGAAGCTCACATCATTCGAAATCAATCTGAATTTGTCACCAACTTGACAAGCTTGGGAAACACAAAAATGTATCTTTTCACTGTGAAGGACCCATATCTGCTAACATTGGACATTACCGTGTCGTTTTACACCCCCGACAAGTTGGTCGCATAATAATGTCATGTTTTGTATACACCACAGGTCGGCTTTGTCTTTTTGGACATACGAGGATCTTAGATAGTTGATATCTTATATACAAGAGAATCTACGTTGATATCATATACACCATAAGATATTTGAGAGCTGATATCTTATACACCAGATGATCAACATGTAAGTTGACATCATATACACCGGGAGGTATTGGACAGTTGCTATCTTATACCTCAAATGACCTTGAACAGTTGATATATTATCTTGGAGAGCTAATATTTTATATATCGGTGGATTTTGGAGATCTGATATTTTATATACCGGTGGATTTTGGAGAGCTGATATTTTTTATACCGTTGGATCATGGAGAGCTGATAAATTTTATACCAGAAGATTTTGGACAATTGGTATAACTGCTCAATGACACCGATCAAACAACTAATAGATTTTCGGAAAATGTATTAAACCACAACATTCTGACAATAAACAAGACTATATGGAGATTTGTGGCATGTAGACTGAACAACACAACTGGAATAGAGTAGTTAAAGAGACACAACGTACATGTATCATAGAGTGTTTTTGTAGAGATCTTCATAGTTCTGGTATCATCTATGTCTTCCAGTGAATGTAAATGAGTTATATTACGAGAAATCATGAGAAGTGTCACTTTTCGAGGAAATCCCATCTGTGAAGATAGGACTTGGTCGAAACTCAGCCATTCAGTCATTTTAATTTAAATAAAACATACTTGAACATTTCTTCTACGTTTTCACTTATTTCACAATCCTATACATGCGCTATTCTTTGCTGCTTTGAGATATCGTTTAAATGACTCGAGGTAGTATTAAAATGGGCACCGTCCATCCTTACACTTTGTGTCCGGCTCATAACTTTTAACTAACAGTCAAATTCACAGTGTAAATGAAGAAACATAAAATAATGTGTCAGGTGTAACAATTTTGAGAATATATACATAGAATATTAAGATTTTGGTGAAAAAGTGATAATATTGTAAGAAAATTGTTACAAGTCCTGTCCGGCCTAAATTTCTCTTTACATTTTGGTCAAATTGGATATACAGATACATAATCATACGAAAGTGTGTCATGATTAACAATTGTTAATATTATTTGATAAACTTCTACGCTTTTGGACTTAACAATGAGGGCTGTTACAAAGCCTATCTTGCTCACAAACATTGTGTCATACGTTGAGCAAACATGGTATACATAAGGATTTGGTGTGTCGTATTTAACAATATAAAAGATACTTTCATAAATTAATAACTTTTGTGTGAATAAAAAAACCCAACAGTTTCCCTATCAGAAATGGTAAATTTGTTTTATTAAATGTGGTATTGAGATACATACTAACATAAATGTGTGTAATAATTAACAATTTTGAAATTTTAATTGTGAATTTTGATGTTTTTATTGGCAAAAAGGAGGATTGCCTTTAGATCTGGCATTGAGCCCTGTCTGGTCAAAACTTCTAAAGTTAGTCTCTAAGGTTGATCATATTTAGTAAAGAGATTCATATTGATGTGAATTTTTGCATTTTTCGTTAGAAAGGGATGACACAGTTAGAAAACTGTTTCAAATTCAAAATTCAAAATAATACACATAACAAACTAATATATTTTTTATTGGCTTGATTTTTATTTTGTCAGTTTACACGGTTAATTTAACAGTTAACAGTTAATATAATGGTGATATAATTTTTTTTTTTATTAAAACCGTTTTCTTCATATCCTTGAAACATTGTATTGTGTTTGTGTGTGACACATGAATCTTCAACATTGAATCTTCTACATAACGACAGTGATGGAAAACGCTTAAATGTATATAAGATAAGTAAAATCTCTACATATTATGCCATTTGCGGGGGATATAGCTCGACAATGTTAGCTGCTTGTTTTTTTAGCCTGGAAGCTCCTCGGTTCCTTTCTATAATAATATCTTGTAGGGCTGTGCAATATTATCGCAATACCATTCTATTGTAATACAGATTGTACAATATAATTATTGCAATATTATTTTCTTTGAGCATTATTATATAGCAATATTTATGAACCAACTCAAATCAAGCCAAATTCATGCAAACATCTTGTTAAAGGCACAATTAAATACTAAAGGTGAAATAAAATGCTTATGTGTGCCGGATATGTAACAATGTGTATTGGATTGTTCAAAAAGAGATAGTAAACATTTTGATAGTCACATGAACATGCCATTAACTTTCAAATCTTCTCTTTTTAAATTTTAGTCTCCTTCAAACATTTAGAATGCTAATCAAATTATAATCTCTAAACTGCATAAAAAGTATAAAAATTTGATTAACGAATTTTTTCAATATATTGCAATATTTTTGCAATACATGATCTGTATATTGCAATATATCGCAATACGAAAATTGGTGCAATATCCAGCCCTAGTATCTTCTATCTCAACATGTTGAATGTTTTCGTTTTGCACAGTGTGTGTCTTATCTTATCTCTTAGTTTTATTGATCAGACATACAAACAGACATATTTAATTTTACAACTGCGCATGTTAGCCATCAGTTAGACATATGCGCAACATGAAATTAATTAACATGTACTGTATGAAATATTGTAAATGTCTTAAATCTATTTTTACAAATGTCTCTTTTCAAGGGGCAGTAGCACTTTGTCAAAAATCTTATTACACAAGCCATTTATCCATAGTCAGAGGACAAAGTTTGAAGATTCACATACATGTAAGATCCATTGGCGGCCATTTTGTGTGAACACTTTTAATTCATGTTGTGCAAGGAAAAGGAGTCTTTAAACTTTACGTTATATATTTTAATTATTACTAATCCATTTAGTTTAAATACATTGTTTTTCAACTGGAACCATTCATTCATTTCCATTTTCCTGACATCACCTTATATTCCCCCTAAAAACGTGCTACTGCCCCTTTAAAAAACAATATGCATATAAAAATTAGCAAAAGATAACCATTTCCTAGAATTTTACATGCAAAAATTGTCTTATAAGATACAAAACAATGTTTTGCAATTGTATGTTGTGATTGAATCAACCATTTTATAATATACAAAACTGCAATTATTATGGAACTGCGACTGAGGTAAAGATGTCCTTGTATAACATACGCTAAATGCAACCAAATATTATTTTTTCTAATCTTTCTTTCTTTGAGTGTTAATCAATTCAAACGTGTTTTCTTTATACACAACTTTACTTAAAGATTTTCTTTGTTTTTCAATTTAGGTGGGGTTCTAGCTCTAGTTTAAAAACAAAGGTTCAATAACTGTTGTCGCAAAAATATGTTGTTTTTTTCAATCTAGGTGTGATTCTAGCTTTCTCGATTTAGAATAAAAACAAATGTTAAAAACATGTTGCTAGAAGACTTTGTGGGTGTCCCTTTAAGTTATCACAACCATCTTTTTTCAATGTAGGTGTGGTTCTAGCCTTCTCGATTAAGAACAAAAACAAATGTTAAAAAGATGTTGCTAGGAAAACTTGTGAGGTTTACATTGAAGTTATCACAACTTTAGACCAGTGGCAGACAGACAATCATTCTATCGAAAACATGATTTCGAATGCTTATGATATTATTTTACCTTCAGACCATCAATATCAAATTCCCTGTTTTGATAAATTACGTGTTATTATCTTCACCATTATATTGATGATGATGACTGTGAAATTGACTAAAGGCAAGGCAATCTGTGTTTGGTTGGTGTATAATAAACAGAAGTAAACCTTTTGGGCAAAATCTCGATGATGATGATGACGATGATGGTGGTGATCAGATCAATCACAATACTCATTTTAAAGCGACCTTTACTTTTAACCTTGGGAAAATGAGTTTGCTGAACAGAAAAAGTCGAAAATCTAATTGATAAATAACAACATAGCATTATAGCTCTAATTGTCTTACTGATTATGAACAGTTTTACTTTTAGAGAATGATAAATTGCTAAAGAGTATATATTTTGAAATGGTAACGGGGATACATGTTGTTTTTTATTCAAAAGGGAGTATAAAATATGCCTTTAACCTTGAAATTAAACTTCACGGCATTTAATCTGACAAAATATCACTGCTATTTGGTCAAAAAGTTCTGACTTTTACCTGTATTTATTAACAAATATCACAATCTTTGTACGACACATCACTCAAAAGTTTACCTAAATATGAATTTTCAACAAAAAAAAGTTTCAATCCCTGCTTTAAATAAATGAATGAAATGCATCTTTAAATATTATCAACGATATTTGTGAAAATGTTTCGAACTATAACCATCACCCATATGCATTTCACAAAGTTCCAATTGTTTCAACCGGAAAAAAAAATTCACAATAACCAAAGTAGATGAATGTACATTAGGACTAACCACAAACCAAGTTTCGTAAAATTATACTAAAAGGATTTTTAAATAGAAAGCGCAAAAGGACCATACCAACGAACTAAGTACTATGTTCAATTTATTTCCGAGTACCGGAAATAATTAAAAACTGAGAAAACCCAAAGGAGAAAAGGCGCTACTACACCACATTCCAAATTTTGTAACATAATACTCAGTTGATTTTGAAATAGAGGTCAGAAAAAGAAACCACCCATCTATGTAGATTCAGATTCATTTATTTCGTATAAATGGCCACGGGTCCAACAGTACAACATGTATAGAATACAAGATGGATAATTTTAACTGAGCCACAGAAATAAGTTCAATTGTTTCCATGGAACCGGAATACAAATTTCAGAATAACCAAGTAGCAAGAGCCATGGCAGCATCACTAGGTCTTACCACTTATCAAGTATCGTGAACAAAATATTGAAGTGTTTTGAGATATGGCCCGGAAACAAAAGCATTCCTGGGCCACGAAACCATGGACGGATAATAAAATAGTTTATCCTACCTCACGTAAGAATCTCGATCTCTAATTGGTCCACGTGACCCTGGATAAATACTGATACCACCCTCATGAGCGGGGTGATATATTATTTATACCCCACCACAAATAGCACATTGAGAATCTTGTATAGTTTATGTTACCTCGAACACATCAAGGTTACTTTTGATCACCAATATGTAGTTGTGAACAAAGTCTAGTCAAAGCGATAACGCAGTTTTTCTTAGTTTTTATTTCAAATGTTATAAGCGTTTTCTAAACAGTTGGTAAGATAAATTCGTTCAAATTATATCATCCTCTCGCTTGGTGTTATGCAACTCGTCGATGGAGATATATCAACCTCTAGCTTGGCGTTATGCGACGAGCCGAAGGCGAGTTGCATAACACCAAGGGAGAGGCTGATATATCTCCTAGTCCCCCGCCTCTGAATGGTAAAACTTATATTGTCTCCCGCAAAGCTTTGCGGGGAATATAACAATGGAACTCCGACTTATAACGTCTATAACTATGACTCGTATTCTCATACAGATAAGGTAGGGGTTAGATTCATGTATATTCCACGGCGTATTTTTGTTGTTGTTTAACATGTTTTTGAATAAACATAACGGTACTCTTACCCTTATCGTATTTTTTTGAACGGAGAAGGAAATGTCTTATTTTTATATTATTAATATAAGTTTTATTGTTTTGTTTTACTTAATTCACGTTTTTGGAATAAAAATAATGGAACTCCAGATTTTATTGTCCATTACCTTAACGTATATTATCTTAACAGAAAAGAGAAATATCTTATGTTTTTATTTTATATTGTATTTTGTTGGTGTTTTGCTTAAATCACGTTTTTGAATAAAAATAACAGTACCCCAACCTACATGTATATTGTCTATTACTTTAACGTATATTCTCAAACAAACAACAAGGAAAATCATGGAGATTTGATTGCATCAATGAAACATTTTGAGTTATTATGCATTTGTTTTGTTAATCACTTGAGAATATTTAAGGGGAAGTAGCACGTTTTAGGGGGAAAATTGTGATGTCAGGAAAATGAAAATAAATGGTTCCAATTGTAAGAAAATGAATTGAAACTAAATGAAATAGTAATAAATCAAATATATAATGTATAGTTCAGCCTTGCGATTTCTTTACTTCCACAAAATGAATTTAAGGTTTTCATACAAAAATGACCACCAATAGACTTTATGTGAATCTTAACAATTTGCCTTGACAATGGATTATTGGTTTGTGTAATGAGATTTTTGACACTTTCAAAATAATACATTAAGCATTAACTTTCAATCATCAGTGAAAACTTGAATATTCAAAAACGTGCTTCTGCCCCTTTAAGTGACCGATAACGTAGAAAACATGGATGACCTGATCATTGATTAGAGTGTAGGTAAAACGGAAATCATTTATGTAGGCGTATGTTCCAAGAAAGATGATCCAATTTCACCTTTGTCAAATACTTAAGATTGTATGCTAATTCCACCTTGACATTTCAAAATACTACAATTTCATTGGTTTATTTCTATGGTCGAACCTACGATCGAACACGATTTTCATGACGGGCGATTCACCGCGGTTTTATACACACTGCCATAGAAACAAACTTCATGACACGAGTCGACACGTGTACAGTCACTGTTGCTTCGTCTGAATATTAACTTAAAGTCTTTTATCATAATACTACCCGGACTTTTATATACGGACTGATATTATGCGGTAGAAAAGAAATGACTTTTAAAACTCTAAAAAACTCTTACGCTTTCGGCTCTGAATGTCATCAATAGGTACCGAATTTTCGTTAGACCAAGAAAATTAAAAAACAAAGTAGGTTTATCTCCCAAGTATTTTGTTAGTTTGTCATATTTTATAGAATCTTGATGTTTTCATGGTGACCCATGATGCACGTGTTTCATGTTCGACGCATGCGAATTGTTTTACCCTACATGACTATTTAGTCCCATTTTTGACATAGCACGGCGACAATTGTCATTTTTTTCATAAATATTCACCTTACACGTTGGGATTATCAAAATACGGAAAGATATTCACAATGTTGTCTTGATTGATTAATTACCATTATGAAAGAACATCATGAAGATCAAACACTTTTTAAGCAGATATTAATAAGATTTTTTCTAGACATTGGAATAAATATGCACGAAATTTACAATGTTATATGTGACAGGCAATCACATCAATGCACTGATCATTCATTCTTGCTTGTGAAGGCTGTTTATTATACCTTTTCCTACCTCATGTAAGAATCATGATCTCTGTTTGGTTTATCTAGTGTCCTTGAATAACAACATACATCTTTATAGGAAAATCAAAAACATACAATGCTTCGGTGCTATCTTTCTTCAGCCAAATTTAACGTTTGGCGTAAAAATGACGTAAAATCCAAAATCCCTTTTGTCAGATTTTATACAAAATGCACTTAACAGTTAAAACGGCAAACACAAGACCTAAGTTTAACAGTAGAAAACACTTGTATAATGCTTCAGAGAAACAGAGCTTTCAAATGGCCAAACATTGAACATTCGACACCTCCACTGCTCAAACATTTGGCTCCACACGATACAACATTAGACTATTTAGTGGCTCAGAAACAAAGGTCCAGGCAATCCCCAGTCAATCACATAATGGACATGGACAACTGCTTGCTATCACCAAAGGTATATTCATATAAAACATATATTCTTGAAATCCCACTACAAACCAATCACAAAAAAGAAAAACAAAACATCATTAGCGTCTTCATTTGATCATCAGACCTCTTAAAGGGGCAGTAGCACGTTTTTAGAGGGAATGTAAGGTGATGTCAGGAAAATGAAAATTTATGGTTCCACTTGAAAGACAATGTATTAAAACTAAACGAAGCAGTAATAATTCAAATATATAGCGTAAAGTATAGCCATGCTATTCCTTTTTCTTACAAAAAATGAATTAAAGGTGTTCACACAAAATGGCCGCCAATGAATTTTATGTGAATCTTCATACTTTGTCCTTTGACTATGGATGATTGGTTTATGCAATGAGATTTTTGACACTGTCAAAATAATACATTTAGCATTAACTTACAATTATAAATAAAATATTTAAAATATAAAATTATAAAAAAACGTGCTACTGCCCCTTTAATGCCAAGAATCGTGTCACTACATAGTTCGCGGCTAAATAAGACAAATACAAAATAAATTGGTTATAGAACCAATTTCATATTTGAAGATAAGTTGTGTTTTTTAAGGAAGGGCAATGTGAAACTGTGTTTTGGAAAAATATGCTTTCTCAAGCAACCCATTTTGCTTACTCAACTTGACATCATTTTAGATTTGAGAGTGAATTTCGCCGTAAAACCATTTCATGGAATACCGGTACTTCAAACACGCATTGCATGCACACATAAAAACGAAAAAAACCCAGGATTTCTAAAATTTTATTTTTAACAAAAAAATGGTATATAAAAAGTTATATAAACATGAATTAAAATCTTGTGGTATGACTGACAGACCAACTTGATGTAGATCAAGTCCAGTTTACAGCAAAAGTTCTAAAAACACTATTCTGAAATTTAAAAGGTGAGACTAAAACAATAAAACCAATCTGTTAACGCCCATCAAGTGTTCGTCTTTGCAAACTGTGTTAAAAATTTGTTTGGCATTCACATTTGTCACAAGAGTATGGGCTGCCAGATATTACATTTATGAAAACATCTTATCATAAGTCATCCAATATATAGATGTATAGGGATATTTAGCAGCGAAGAACAGTTTTGGAGGCTTGCTGGTTGAACTTGACTTAACCTTTCTCCTAAACAGTTGAGCGAGCCTTTGGCAAAGACATTTCCTATAGACGTATCTCTTACTTATTGAAGAAATTTCTCTTGACGTTTCAAGAAAACTTCGAGAGTCTTCACATGATACTTCAATGTACGTCACACCCATGTGTGCTTTGGTTTTCCTGTTCATGTCCTCAACGCAGTCAACCCGCTTCTCTGGAGGAACATCTGAACTGTCCCCGAAAAGAATCACTCGATGTTTCTGGAGAGGGAGTAGAAGTTCCAACAGCATAGCAGCTTCCATGAATGATTGTGAGTCTCTCGACGGCTTGAACATGACCACAAATATGTCACCTTTCTGTGCAAGGGTACTTCCGTTTCCTGTAATGAAACCATCTTCATGTGGGCTCGTGATCAAGAGGACATCGTCTTTACGTTCAGCAGAATATTCCTTAATGAGCACTTCATGGCAAACTAAACAATCTTCCAAAGGCTTCTTCATTTTGAAGATAAGAGAGGTCTTATCAACTTCCTTTGCACCGATGAAAACAATGGTCAACTCGTCTTTGGACTCAGTATATTCCATCATCAAAAGCTGGGTTCTTTTAACCAAGCGGAGTAAGACAATGAATGTGATCTTCAAGTTGAGTATGGCAATTTAAATACCTTTCTGGACTATTCCATTCTCTCCGCCGATGGACCCGCCTTTTTGTGTTACGAGATGAACCTGTTATAAACATAATTGTGATGAGTTGTAGTCTATAACCAGGAGTGAAGCCATGTACATGAATCATCACTATTCTCATCCCACAGAGACAGATAAAGTCATGATCGAGCGTCTGTTCTAATACGCCGAGTGTGGGAAAGAATGCCTGTTTGGAGAAACTGATAAAGATGTCTTTTGTTGTGTGATGTCCATTCCTCCCCACAGCCTCTGTTTTAATTAACCTAAATTAGTGGGTTACGGCATTTTTTCCTGACGAAAAACGTTTGCACCGCACTATTTGAATTTGTTTTGCAAATGAAAATGCTCCTTGCATTGTCATATCAGATTTCGCCATGATTCAGCTAAAAAGCAAGCAGGAACGGCGTCGCTGATTGCACAACTTAGTTTGATTGCCTCCAATCAGGCATCTCCCATTCGAAATCACAAATTCGGGGAATTAGAACAGAGGCTTAATCAACATGACTTGTTTTGTCTCTGTAGGGAGAGAATGCAATATTAAGAGAAGTATGCAAGAGGTATGCAATCTGTCTTGAACTTGCTCCCGATAGAAAATTCGAGACAGACCTTCATGTAGTAGCAATCAATTCTAAAATGTAGTTATATTCTTTTTTTTAATTTTTTTTTTATTCATGTAATCAGTTTATATACATACATGTATGCAAAAGAAAGGACACAGTTTTTTTTACACATAATAAGAAAATAAAGGACATGCATATCAGTCACTCACACATCCACACCGTTGCATTCCCTATAGACCTAAGTACTTAAGATTCCAAAAGTTTTAAATACATTGCCCATTTTTTCCTGAATTCAATAAACTTAGACTTATTCCAGTATCTAACCTTTTCTATTGTGTAATAATATTGCAGCTCTTTTTTGAAATGTAGTAGCATTGGTATCGTCTTCCTCAATTTACATTTGTAAATATAATATTTAGCCAGAAGTAGGATCAGATCAAAAGTTTCATCAGTATAAAATGAGGGTGCAGACCCGAAAAGGATCAAATTGCATTGCAAGTGTATAATACCAGTGTGGACACAGTTTAGTTCAAGCCACTGTGAAAACTGTTGCCAAAAATGTTTAGTAGTTCTGATATTCAAGAAAAGATGAAGTATTGATTCAGGTTCTGCTGCACAGAATGTACATAAATTACTTTCAACAAGATGCATCTTTACCAGATGAGTATTTACAGGTAGAATTCTGTGTAGCAGTCTAAATTGCATCCATCTTAATTTAAAGTCTGAAGTAGTCTGGAATGGTTTATTAGTTAGTTAATTTAGTTATATTCATAGAGTAAGGACTCTTTTTAACTATTATCGGCAACACGGTATTTAACAAGGTTGAGTTAATGGTTTTGAATAATAATATGCGTGGGTCAATAAATATAATTTAAAGTAGGTTACTTTTTAACTCATATTTTTATGTTTACACTTTACATGACAAAATCTATCATCCCTTGTATATCAAGTTGCACCCTTAAGCATTATGAACGTCAACGATAATAGATCTTTATTTAAAAAATCAGAGATTGTAATATTAAGAGGAACTATGAAAATAAGTAGATCTTATGATGTATGCTTTTATTGAAATAATTGCTCAAAAACATTTCAAACATTTTGTTGATCTTTTATAGCAACCTTTTTTGAAGCATATCATGGCAATTTATTGCTTTCAAATATCGACAGAGGCAAAAGACATGTTAAAGGTGCCAAAATTCGAAACTAAGTATGACTGAAGTTTCATTAATAAGTTTTTAGGAGGCCATAGGACAACTAGGCATGTTTATATATTTCAAATAATTATGTCTACTATCCCATCATGCTTAATTCTGAAAAACCAATATATTTTGTAAATGTTATTTTAATGGAATTAACATAAAACATTTCCATTTGCTGAAAATTGTTACAAAAGTAGAGCTATACATGGTGGTATTCATATAATTTCATTTTATAACGTTTGCAAAGCCCCACCGTCAATTTGTCACACACCTCCGGAAACATCAGCAAAATAGATTGGTTAATCAGTCAAAACTGACCCAAACAACTACCGCGCCATCTCTCTGCTCTCATCAATCTACAAACTGTTTGAACGGGTACTACTTGGTAGACTGCGGGAAACATTCAGTCCCTCGCCCCTGCAGCATGGCTTCCAGCAAGGTGTAGATTCAACCATGACAGCCGTCCTCGTTAAAGAGTGTATCTGCTACAGTAAAGAAGATGACAGCAAACTCTTTGCTTGCTTCCTTGATGCAGAGAAAGCCTTCGACTGTGTCTGGCACTCGGGGTTATTCCACAAACTAGTGAAACTTGGCGTCAAAGATTCCTATCTAAACACGATGATATCCATGTACAGTGAGATGGAAAGCTGTGTTTTGTATCAAGGCTACCTCAGCACTTGGTTCAGTATCAGAAAAGGCACGAGGCAAGGTGGTGTCCTGTCTCCATGGCTATACACTGTCTTCATAAACGATCTACTCACCCAGCTCACAGTCTCGGGACATGGTCTGCATATACGTGGAATACCCTGTTGTGCTCCGACACAGGCAGATGACATCACACTGCTGTCAGTCACAAGGAATGGTCTCCAGGCTCTCATGAATATCTGCTACAGGTATAGCTGCAAGTGGAGATTTAGATTTAGCTCCAGGAAAAGTACTGTTGTAGTCTTTAACGAGGACATGAAAACGTATCAACGTTCAAAGCGTAGCTGGTCCCTTGGGTCTCAGGAGGTGAAGGAAGACATAACTTACACACATCTTGGAATCAAGGTCAACAAGACATCGGACACAACACAGCAAATCAAGGATATCTGCAGGAAACTTAAGGCAACCTATTTTAGCATTTCCAACATTGGAGCTTATGATGGTGACATGCATCCCTTGACCTCTGCAATTGTGTACAAGTCGATTGTTCTCCAGCGTGCCCTCTACGGCTCGGAGACTCTTTACAATCTCTCTCAGCAACACACACTCCAGCTTGAACGAGCGCACAGGTTCTGTCTGAAGCTGATCCAAGGACTGCCAGTACGGTCACGAACTGATGTTGTTCTATCATTGATTGGAATACTGCCTATCTGCTCTCTAATCGCCATCAGAAAGATGAGTCTGCTAGGAAGAATAATCAACTGTTCAGTACAGTGCACAGCAAGATCTGTTCTTATTTTCAGATTATTCAGATTCTTCATGTTCAACCACAAACATACATTTGGATACATCCCTGAAGTCATCAAGCTTCTGAAGTATTATGACTGCACTGAGTTTATCCAAAAAGGCTGTATCGACAGTTTTCCCAGCAATCTGAAATGGAAAGCCATTGTGAAAACTAAAGTGATTGAGGTGGAAACATCACTACTTCGGCAGAGGCTTTCAAGCGATGATGAATTCTCTTTGTTCAGAGAACTTCACAATAGCTATAAACCCTCAAATCTCTGGACTTCTGGACGACAGTTCCCAAAGTGGCGACGTACGCTAAAGAGCGTACTAAACGCAATTTCTGAACCAGTAAGACTCTCTTCTTGCCAGTTCTGTGAAGAAAACTACAAGTGTCTTCCGCATCACCTACTACATGTGTGCACTGACCAGCATGTATCTGACAGTCGTGAGAATCTGTGGTGTTCAATATTAGACAACCTCGGTGTAGAGGTGTATGTAATGATTGACTCAATGAAGCTTGATGAACAAACAAGAACTCTTCTTGGAGCACACTCGCTAGATCTTGACGATCATGAAATTCTCCACCTCGTGGGACACTTCTTTCACTCCATCAAACTCAAAAGTCAATAGATAATTCATGTAATCTTCTATCACCATAACTCAACTTTTTAAATATATATTTCTTTGCGTGCAAATCTCCAATCCTGGAGGAGCTAAAGACACTCACTCACTCACTCACTCACCTCCGCGTTAATTAACCTGTTGCCAGAGTTTGTGTAGGGTCAACTGATTGAAATCAACCAGCTACAACAAGTTTTTTATAACCAGCGACTTACACTTAAACCGAGCTGTTAATAGGATTTTTATTTAACTTGCCAGCGACACGCACCAGTGCCCCTCGTTAACTTGTAATGATGAGTATTTTACTTACTTACTTTACTTACTTTCAATAATGGACTTCTAGGGACTGGGACAAAAGGATTAGTTAAGCAGTTTGTTTGACCTAACCGATCTTAGTTAACGAGACTCAAATAGGGATGACTACTTAAGGAATTTGCCGGGACCAAAGAAAACCTATTACCTATCCATTATTTTTACTTAAGAGGTCTTTACTTTGGCGGTTTCCACTGTAGTGTGAACGAACTTTTCCATATCACAATCTGACGTTAAGTATCAAACCTCCTTGATTGGCAGTGCGTATTTTGTGTTATATTTTTTATCAAGCTTGTAAGATACAGTTTTCACTTGTATAGGATAGTTTAAAGAGAGATCAGACTTACATGTACGATTGACAGTTAACATGCCCTTATATATAGTTTATTCGTGTTATGGTTATTTAAAAGGAACTAGGGCATCATTTAAAAAATAAGTACTCCCAGTTCATGTATTCCTGAGCGTCTGACACTTCATAAAATAAAATGTTTTTCATGCGCACACTGTCAAGTTACCAAAGCTGTGAAAAACTATGAACGCCATTTTTGGTCAAAGTGTTGATAATGCTCTAGAATAGTATGAAGTCCGACAGCATAGCACTGAACTAAATCTACATTCTAATTTATTCTGGATCTGCAATTGAGGTTGTAAAATCAATAGAATAGATACAAGGTTTTATGTGTAGGATAAAACATGCCCCGCGGGCATCATTGAAAAGTATGTCCTATTCCCGCGGGTAATGTCCATGTGCCTTTCCCAAGGGATGAGGGAAACTTATCGTCTTACTATGATGAGATGGATTGGCATTTATAACGTTGTAATTCAAAACATCAAATGTCATTCAACATAGATTCTTTTGAAATTTTATTTTTAAATAGATTAATGATATCTTTCAATTTAATCTACTATGTGATATTGTTGTTGTACGCATACAAACAGGCAAGTTATCTTGAAAGAGCGCAATTGTTATAGCAACTTGTTTATCCGTTTTGTATCCCACTTTAGATGCCCTTTAAATACTCATGAAGTTATTCACAGACACTCTTGTCAGGTTCACGGTTATGTAGAATCATTTTAACGATGACTCAAAAAGGAATTAAGTCCTTTTTTGTAGGTGAAAGATCCTTCGGAATGTATTTGTAAATCATTGCCAGTTTTTTCACAGATACGCAAATCACAATGGGGATGATTGATCTCGAAAAGGTACTCCTGGTAAGCGAGTGATCTTTGGGTTAACGCCGCTTTCAAAAGAATCTCACCAATATCACGGCTGCTAGTTTATTGCAGGGAAAATGCCCGCAACACTATTGTGGCTATGTTTTGAGGTGAAACCTGCGAGCTAGCGAACTAGCGAAACCATGGGTGGTACTGCGCTGAAATGCAGTGTAACCTTGCACCCAAAACATCTTGCGTAAAGTTCTCTACTGCAGACAAAGTTGCCGAGCCCCTAGCGGGTTTTGATCCCCGGACCTCTTGATCCGAAGCCGAAAGTGCTAACCACTGCGCTATTCCGTCCCCTCTCTTGTTATGCAAGTAACCTGCACTATCTAGTAAAAAGTAAAATACTAAACTTTGCCACACTCAGCAGTATGAATTGTACCCTAAACCTTACAACTCTCATTGTCCTTTAAAATAGAATGAAAGAGGTTTTTGATTTGATTTTGAATTTGTTTATCGACAATGTCACCGTGTAATATTTATAAAAATTGATGAACTTAGTTTTTCACAATTGTATCGTCCGTATCTCCCACACAAGAGCTGAAATGAGTTGTCCTTTTTTAGTTCATGTTTTAGTTCAAGGATCAACTGTATGTTCAAATACAAGAAAAGTATACAGAAATGCTATCACAACCATTTTTAAAGAAAGTAGATCACTTTTTGAATTGACTCTTAAATCCAGAGCACGTTGATCTTTATCATTCAATAAGGTACATTTGGAGTCATGAGAAACTACTTTTACAGGAGAACGTTCTTTTCTGACTTCGTAATGTGACAATATTTTCATTTGAGCATTAAAGGGGCAGCAGCACGTTTTTTGATAATTTTATATTTTATACTTTTCACTGATAATTGTAGGTTAATGCTAAATGTATCATTATGACAGTGTCAAAAATCTCATTACACCAGTCAATCATCCATAGTCAGAGGACAAAGTATAAAGATTCACATAAAATCCATTGGCGGCCATTTTGTTTGAACACCTTTAATTCATTTTGTGTAAGAAAAAGGAATCGCATGGCTAAAACTTTACGTTGTATATTTGAATTATTACTGCTTCATTTAGTTTAAATACATTGTCTTTCAATTGTAACTATTAATTTTCATTTTCCTGACATCACCTTAAATTCTCCCTCAAACGTGCTACTGCCCCTTTAAAGTAAACATTGTATTGATTATAGTTTATGGTGGTTTTTGTGTTTTGCAATAGCAATTTTTCCTAAGCAGAGAATAAATTCCACACTATTAACGCAGACTTTCTACTGAAAAACAATCCTGTTTTGTGTTATCAATATATATACGAACGACTTAGGTAAAAGGTTTCCATATCATCTGATGATGTCTGTATGGTCGATTTTTCTATTCCGTTTAGAATTTGTTATAACTCGTATAAACAAACTAGATCCTTACCTGTTGTCAGGCTGCAGAAAATGGATAAAAGAAGAGGAGGAGGATGAGAATATGCTTCTCACGAGGGTAATACGGTCTGATGTACCATCTTTGTAGAAATGTTACCCGAGCCGCCAGGCGAGGGCAGACATTTCTACAAAGATGGTACATCAGATCGTATTATCCAAAGTTATTGGAACAGCAATGATTTCAGTTTCGTCTACACAGGATCAGGTAGCCTTCCAGTGTGTCGCTTATCTGGTGGAACAACTAAATCAATCATTGTCTAACTCAAATGATGACTTACTATAACAAAGTGATTATAGAAAAGCTTACACTTTCCACAAGTTTTATTGATGCGTGCGAAATGCCACCAAAAACAATTCTTAGATGTACCTGTATTATCCTATTAAAGTTCCTCCATTTGTTCTGCAATGAAAAAAATATGTTAATGAATTACAAAACTTTTTTCGATACATATAGTTATAGACGCTGAAACAATTATTGCAAAATGAATATACTCAGTCATAGGCTATGCGAGACGGTGTGTTCATTCATCCGCTTGCCAGCTTTCAGTTTACAATGCTCTTATTTAATGAACTCGTGTCACAAAATATCATTTGAAAACAAAAGTAAACTGTTCATATTTTAAAAACCGACGTTTTTTGAAAGGCGTGTTTTTTTAAAAGCGTGAACAGATATAGCTTTGAAATAAAAAAATTAGTACAGTAAGATCTTGAAGACAATAACCCTGCTTCAGTCATAACTTACAATCGTAGCCTAACCTATCATGATTTTTATATGGTATCGTTTCTTTGCCCTTGAGTGTATTCTTTCCAACCGCAAGGCAATCTCATTACCGCTAGGCAATCAGACCAATCATGCACGAGGGCAATCTCTCAAAATCGTAAGGAACAAATGCCAAGTAGGGTTGCCTGCATTGTATACCGGACATATATTCCCTGTTGTCCAAACATAAATAAACTCTTGTTTCAATTTTAACGTTAAAAAAGAAAAGATCGATGGAAAAATATAGCATAAAAACATACGTGATCTTTTTCTCGCAAACAATGGAGTAAGGGTGTTTACATTGTCTTGTCGTCCAATTCCTATGCCTATGTTCAACAACGACACACTTAGAATTAAGGAAGTCATTTGGCTCGCCAGGGCTCCAACTAGTGAAGGTTAAGCTTTCTCCGGTGTTCGCCCATATCCAATGACCAATAACCAACTGGTCCGTTCCGTCTGTCCAGACGTCCGTGGTAACTGCAGGAATATAAGTGATTTATTAAAGGGGCATTAGCAGGTTTTTGACAATTTTATATTTTCAATTTTCACTGATACTTGTACCTAAATGCTAAATGTATTATTTTGAAAGCGTCAAAATCTCATTACACAAACCAATCATCCATAGTCAGAGAACAAATTTAAAAGATTCACAAAAAGTCCATTGGCTGCCATTTTTTGTGAACACCTTTACTTCATTTTGTGCAAGAAACAGAAATCGCATGGCTGAACGTTAATTATATATTTGGATTTTTTACTGCTTTAATTAGTTAAATACATTGTCGTTCAATTGGAACAATTTATTTCCATTTTCTTGACATCCCCTTACATGTATATTCCCCCTAAAACGTGCTACTGTCCCTTTAAAGAATCACTCTGTCAGTTGGTACATGTACATTCTCTCCCCACAGAGGCAACTCAGTCATACCCGAGTTAGCCTCTGTTCTATTGCGGCTAGTATATGGGATAGAAAGGTAGAAATCTAATGGGAGAAAATCCTAGAGTTATCGTCCTTGGCCCCTAGACGGCGCAGGCCTCGTTACGGTCCAAGCGGACGCTAGACTGACGTATGCATGGTGCTCAATCCCTTTCACGGCGTGATTTTATCAACTGAATTAAGCAGTGTTTATGGCTGACAATAACATGAATATGAGTTACGGTAGTTGGAGGATACCGCAACTTAAGGCTGAGCTGAAAAGAAGAGGAGCTAGGCTGTCTGGACGCAAAATAGACTTGGTTGAGAGGCAAGTTATGTTTTGTTATTTTGATGACGAAAACAGGTGACACCAATATCATTCATTACAATAGAAATAAAAACGGGGAGCTGTTTGAAAAGTATCATCGAAAGTCAATTAAAGTAAGAAAGGATATTGTTAATTCAACATTAAAAGTTCGGAAGGTATGTCTTCCATTTATGTTTAAGACGAATGTTCATGTCGGCGCTAAGTTCAAGAAATATTTTTCAGTCTTGTCGGGTAAAGATACGCGAAGGTAAAAATAAAAACTCATACAAAAATTTAACTAATAATCGTATAGACTGTTAATTTGTAATAAAGAAAACTTCGACTGCCTTTCACAAAATAATTGCCAAAGATTAATCAACATAAAATTCTAAATCAAAACCCTAAATGACATTGACATAGGGTTTTCTCATATATTTTATTTTCCTGTCAAACTGATTATGTTTCTTTTAGGGACTCATTATTTAGGTGCGTAGCTTTACCCGTCAGCACTGTACTCTTCCTTTAAGACAATCAAAACATTTCATGACATGCATTTCTAGCTAATCCAACAGAAAATAATTAGACAATATTAAGTGAAGAAAGGATAGATTATCAATTATTTAAAGCAACGACTTCATAAATGCAAATACAGAAATAAAGAAAAATATCTTTGACAATGGGCCGTATTCAGGGTTTTATTAATTTTCTGAATTTCAAATGGACCATAGCCTAAAGTACAATAGTAAACTTCAATATCGAAGTGGTCAATTTTATCATTAAATGTGCTGAGATTTTAATTTTTGTTAAACCATATGCTGGACATCAATATCTGTGCAGTTTATTTAAAAGAAGGGTCCTCATCAATTAATATATTAATTGAAAATAAACCGAGTAAAGGTTTTGATAAAACTTATTTAAAGATTGTTCTGAACTATTTGAACATAGTTCTCATTTCTAGTATTGTTGTGTTTCAGACTGGAGAGTTATGACAGGAACAGCAATTTTGGGAAGAGGCCTGAACTAATCCAGGTAGAATATGAGATGGACTTACCACCAGTAGCAAACTACAGAGATGTCAATAAAGACAGTAAACTACCATTTCTTCCTTACACTGCTATAAGCTGCTACCTGGATACATTTCATCAGAAACTTTCATCTAGTGCCAAACATCTGTACACAAGCAGATTTTTGAAATATTTACGCTTCTCACTTCAAGCTGATGTATGCTATCTTAGATCAGAATGTCTTGCTGAAATGAAAAAACATGTCTCCTACACTATTGATGTCTGCATTGATAAGGATGGCAGTATTTTGGAATGTCAATGTGAATGTGCTGCAGGGCAAGGACCAACAGGACATTGCAAGCATATATGTGCTGTTTTGTTTGCGGTGCACAAACTGGCTACAACTGGTGATATTCTTACCGAAGAGACATGTACACAAAGGCTGCAGACATTTCATCAAGTCAAACAATATAGGGGTAGTCCTATAAAGGCAGCTGATATGACACTTGGCAACAGCGACTTGGATGTTGTTTTCGACCCAAGACCTTTGGAATACCGTAAAGATTTACACTATCCTCATCTTTTCCGCAATACATGGCTTAATCACCCTCATATTAATAAATATCCAGTAGCTCAAATGATACCACCAGCCAATCCTTACGCACTGAATCATGACCATGATTACTTGAAGCTATCAGCAGCAGATACATTTTTAAAGTCTGAAATGGTAACAGAGGTATCAGAAGCCGAGAGGATGGACATTGAACATCTTACACGTGGTCAGTCAAGGAGTGCACGTTGGAAACATGAACATTCAAAAAGAATCACTTCATCTCATTTTGGCAGAATATGTAACGCAACTGACAGAGCAGATATGAGTAAACTTACTCAAACTTTAATCAAGCCAATGGAAGAAATAAATGCCCCACCATTGCGACATGGTCGGACATATGAAAAAGTGGCCCTGAAAACATTTGAGAAAGTAAATGAAGTCAAGACTTCATCATGTGGATTGTTTGTCTCCAAACAACATCCATATCTTGCTGCATCTCCAGATGCTTTGTTAGGACAGGACGCAACTGTTGAGGTTAAATGTCCATATGCAGCAAAGGATCGTGTAATTTCTGACAAGTCCATTCCATATTTGACACTTTCTGATGGAACTCTTACTCTTGACAAAACAAACAAATATTACTACCAAGTGCAAGGGCAGATGTACTGCACAGGGAGGACAAAATGTATATTTATCATCTACACATTTCAAGACTTAAAATACTTTGTCATTCCGAGGGACGACGATTTCATAGTATCTATGGTGCAGAAACTGAAATCATTTTTTGAAAGCCACTTTAAGAATGCACTTCTTTCTTCAAAATTCTATAGAAACTATGACAAGTATACTTGGTAGATAAATAATGATCAACCAGATACACAAGATTTCAGCTCTGTCATTCATTGTCTAGATACCATGAATTGTTTTTACTGAAAATATTTCAAGTTTACACTTTCACTATTTCCAACATAGATGTTTCCATATATTGAATGATAAATATCTAACACCTTGATTATTATGTTATATCAGCATCCATATCATATTCATCATTGAACTGTTGAATTTGCAGTGTCCACAAGGATTCTTGAGGAATGAAAACATACAAATGTTTTGGCTTGAATTTCTTTCTTTATTCATTGGAAGGAAAAGTAATATGAAAATATTTTAAAAGACGCTCATAAAATTATCAGGTATCACAAAGCTGATTATTAAACCATTTGAAGTTTATTGTTAAATCATTAATTGAGACAAAGAAATTTCCTGATTTAAAGTTTAGTATTTTGAATGGTGGTGATTATTGCCTTTCAATGAAGTTAAAACTCTTCATTGTGTCAAGGGATCTGTCGTTGAGTACAACATGATCACGGTAAATATACCGGCTACCCAAATATGGAAAAACAGGCTCTTTGTTAACAATTTCAGAAACAAAAAAACTTTTTTAGCAAAATTTAAAATTTACTTTCTCCACAAAAGGATCTAGAGATTTCTACGATAAGTTGATTGCTAAAAACACACCACTATATTCAAAAATGGCACAATTAACTTGTGTATTTCATGGAATGTTGTCTTTGCAAAAAAGAAATTGAATTAAGATTTTAAAGGTTTGGATTTCTATTAAGGATATATTAATAGAGCAATTTATTCCAGAAAGAATATGTTGTAAATGATTTAACACTGAAAAAATAATTGCTCTTTTTGCCAATGTGACCATGAAATTCTTCAGAATTTTGCTATAATTACAAGCTAGTGCATTTCTAAAACGTTAAAAGTTTCTTGAATCGACATAACACGTTAATAATGCCATCTGTGACTTGGATTTTTGTGTGCAACAGTTCTGTTAAATTCTTTGAATAATAAGAATAACAACTAGGACTTCTGTGGCAGTATTTAGGTCTTCAGACCTTCTTCTTTAACATTCAAACAGTGTTCACATGCACACTTGCACAGTAACTAATACATTATCAAATTGACCACATTTCACATGATATTCAAAGTAATAATAAATTGAAGAAATCAGAGAATAACAAAAGGTTTTCCACTCTAGACTTTGTCTTGAATACTTATCTTTTATATACATTGAAATGTACATCTACTGCAATGCAATGAATAAAAAGATTTGAAAAAAACTAATGCTGCTTGGGACTATTACTTTCTTTTTTCCTTGCATTTACTCACTATTAACAGTAGAAGTGTAACAATTCAGCAATATACTATACCACATAGTTTGATGGATGCATTTCATGATACATATTAACATATTAATGAATTATCAATGTAGATGCTGAAACTCAGTTAAGAGACATAAGTATTATAACAAGATATTTTTTACAACCAAGACCCTCCTCTCATACTTGGAAGTTTGATCATATTACATTTACATAAAATGAGGTAACGTTAAATACTTGCTCAAAATTAATTGAACCAAATTTTTTGTGAAAGGATCAATGCGTAAAATGTGGATGGGGATATGTATTGTACCGTGACCCTCCCATATTGTTACACTTCTATAATTAAACAGTAATTTAACACAATAGAGTTTTCCAGTGATTATTTTTGTTGAATGCTATGAAGTGGAAGGAACAATGCATTTTTTAAAATTGCATAGCATAAAACACACAGATGTGATCTGAGTGGCTAGCTTTGTTTCAGTGCCATTAAGTGGCTGAGTAAGTATCTTGTATGTTTTGGCAAGACCAATGATGCGCTCAATGTGCACCCGTTTACTAGATACTTTCCTGTCCTGTAGAACAGTCTGACAACTCATTCTGTTTTTCTTGGAAAAAAATGTTGGCATGTTGATTGTTACATCTTTCGCAGCAAATAAATCCTGTACATTAAAGCCTTTGTCAGCCATTATTGAATCTCCTGGGTCACATAATGTTGTTAAATTACTGCGTTCCACCATTTGTCTATCGCTAGTAGATCCACCATAGGCTGGTGATACATAGGACACTAGTCCACCTGGTGTTGAACCCACAAGAATCTTAACAGTATTGCGGTTTTTGTAAGTGGAGTAAGTTGATTGTTGGGCAACTGGTGGTTTAGGCTTTTGTATAGAGCATTCGGTACCGTCAATGATGATTCGAGTGGTGGGAAATTTCCTCTTAAAGTCAACAGGACAGAAAAAACGAACTAAATCTCTTTCGGGCCAAGTCATTATTTCACTCCATTGGCAGTGCATAAAATTAACCCAAGTTATCCAAATATTGCTGACAGATTTCTGAGAAATTCCAAACAAATGTCCAAGTTCAAAATTAGTCTTATGTTGACGCAACTTAACAAGAGTCAAAAAGAATTGGTTTTCAACACTTAGGGTCATGTTGTCAACTGTACTATACAAGTAATTAAGGTGATTGACACAGGGACCCAAACTTGCAAATACAAAACTAAAGTCAGTATAATTTGCCAAACCTGTATAAAACAAAATTGCTGCAGCATTAAACATGATACTTTCAATAGAAAGTAGTGGACGTTTATCAGTCTGAGTACTAGAATTTATGTGTTCACACTCAGCTGATACTGTAGTGTTTGAAGTATTTGATACACTATCCTGGCTGTCTGGCTGAGAATCATGAACAATTTCTTCCTTTGCTATGTTATCGATATCAACATCCATCTCACTTTCACTCTCAGAGGGGTGTGACATCTTTTTCTTCTTCTCATTCCTCCCTTCTTGTCTACTCTTCCTCTTAAGTTTCAAGTCTGTCCCATCTGAGTTTGTCCAAGGGAATAAGGAGGGTACGGTGCCTGGCTTTTTCTGTCTTCTTTGTGGTGTGCCACCTAAACAAAAACAATATATATTATATAATCAATTTATTTATAAAATTATGCTATTTAATGAATTTTTATCATACATGCATTAATGTTAGAAATGTTCATGGTCTTATTTCAAAAATATATTCGAAAATTGAAGGTTAAAATAAAAGAAACATAAGTAAACAAACATTTAATCATTCACATTAATCACTTATCAAGGTTTAAATGCAAAAATTATCAATAATTTGTCCCTTTGGTGATAAGAATGATCATTCCACAAAAACAGCAACTTACAATATATGCTTTGTAATCTTACAAGTCCATGATGTCAACATCATGCACGCCTGGGATTCCATCTTTATAAATCTGATCAGTCAAAACCACATCTTGGGCAAAAAGAAATAAAACAAACATCAACATAAAGAAAACATCAGCAAACAAAACATAAAATCAATGCAAAATTTGAAAACTAGTTTCAATACAAACTTAGGATAGATTGGGATTAATAATATAAAATAAAAATTATAAAATTAAAGAATGATTTAATCAAAGTAATGATTCATTAACAATAAGGTCAAATAATTAATAATGTAAACAGAAAGGTCATTACAGTGTGTTATTTACTCTTGTGTTGCCTACCGTCTTGGTTATAAGAAATAGATTTCGATGACAAAAGCAAATGAACAGCATAATTTGATAAATAACATGTTTTCCCAACATTCAATGTTAACTTTACAATCATTTTATACTTTTGTTGATTTTGTTTGCATTTTTTTCAAACAGCAACCAATGTTTACTAAATATGTTGGTGTCATCTGTTTTCATGGTAATTTTTAGGTCATATCTTGAAAAGAAAAAAAACCCACAAGCAACATATTGAACATATAGAATAGCAATTAAACTGTAGAATCAAATGTTTAGATAATTTACTTTACCCATTGTACTGTCACAAATATTTAGCATAAAAGTAAAAGCTCTGGTAAATTTTTTTAGCAATATGGCAACTAGGTTTTTATTTGGTAATAGATAATATTTTAGAAGCCACATGACTTGCAAATCATAAATCAAAATATTCTTTCAAGCAAAACATTACTTTCTGTGATTCCAAATATTTGGAACAGTGAAAAGTTTATCTTAACCCTAAAAAAATGGATTTAGAATATGAGTAACATGATATCTCTATAAAATTTGGTTTAAAAAAAATGTTGAATAAAATAAGTTCTAGCTTGATCATTTGATTATACCACGAAAATAGATGACCATGATAATACGTTATCAGTGTGTATGCCATCATTGATCATAAACATAAAGCCATTTAATTTTTCAACAACACATTGCAATAATCAATCAATCATAAAACTCCAGTCCAAATTTTATTTACAGATATTTATTTTTTCACTCACCATAAGTAGTGACAGAACTGAAATCCGATGGCAGGAAATGGCTATAGCAGACAACACTGTGAGCAGATGGCTGCCACATCTTTGTCGGATTTCTGTCGTCATTACGTCTTATGGCGATTATCCATTTCTTCTTGAGGGAAGGGTCGCTAGGGAATGTCAACCCTCCACGATTGGAGCAGCCTGGCACACAACAACAACTTGCCGGCATGTTAAAATATTCTTCATTCACTCAGTCAGTGTAAGAGAAAGCACTGGCGATGTTAGTACTTCCGGTTTGTTGGACCGTAGTGAGTGTCGCCCCCTTGTGAGCTATTGAAAAGGGACGTAATCGGGGAATGTTGGCCATTGGAGGCAATCGTAGTTAGTTGTGCAATCAGCGACGCCGTTTCAAAATGGGTAATTCGCAAAAGCTCGGCTATTCCCGTGTGGTTCGGCAAAGCTATCGTTGAAATTACACATCCAGGGGAGATACCTCTTTTTTCTAAAAAAACATCGCTTTATACCTTCTCATTAGTTTTTATTTGGTAAATTATTGAAATAAAATTTATCAAAAAACAAATAAAAATTTACATAATTATAAAACAGAATGTTTCTAATGAAAAACCCTATCCATATCTGATTTTCAAATATTTTCCCTATCACACTGTTAATAAAAAATGAACCTAAAGGCATGATGCTATTGCAAGTCCTATACGACCGTTGAGGATTCCCCAAGTCGTGGATATCCAAAAGTTTTTTTCATTCGCTGCAAATAAGGGAGTTATCTCAAGTTACAACTTTTTGCCGCTAGGGCAATCTGCCTGAACCCCAGGATCTTGGCGTAATAGAACAGAGGCTAACTCGGGTGTGACTGAGCTGCCTCTGCGGGGAGAGAATGGTACATGTAGAGCGAAATATATTTGTTGCTAATCTGTACAGCCTACGATGATATAAAACGAATGTATTTGATATCTCATTTTGATCTTTTTAAAGTATAACAACATTCATATTTTGCTGCCATCAACAAGTCAACAAGTGTCTTTTAAAATTGCATTATACATTTTATTCATTTGAACAAGTCTTATCACGAGAGAATGTATTTCTGTATAAAGATTGTTAAATGTTCTTCTGTGTAGTTTTGTTCTATGAAACCCGGTTCCATACAATATCCAAATTAAAGATTGTTTTGAATCCAAGAATCCTGTCACCATGAAGCCATGCCTTCTACTGCACTTCAATTATTCTATATACAATAAAATTGATATTGTTTTCCCATATAAAATCGATAAATGCACATAAGTTATTAATTCAATATGAAATAAATTTTAAAAAAGACTACCGGATTGTAATGTGGCATTTGACAATCATTGTGAAATATTTTAAGGGGCCTGCCATGAGTATGATGGTAAGTATGTAAACAAAAGCTTACTGTTATTCATTTTGAGAAAGTTAACCAAGTTGATATATTTTTCTCTCGTCTGCAGGGCCACCAGATGTGACTGAAACGCTCGGCATGTTTCCTACAAGTAAATGAATCATTATAAATTTATCTATTTGAATTTATTGACTGAAACTAATAAGTGAATTCATTCGAGAAATTTGGACCAATAGCACAAATACAACGAAAGAGAAATAACAATCAATTATTAAGTCACTAATGAATAACCAATTGCAAACAGAAACTCGGTATAATAAAATAATTGTAAATTTATAAACTGTACAAAACAAAACCGCCTTCTATGGTATTCAGGGGTTTGTCATAATTATGCCTTATTATAAGTTACCATGTGTTCGTTTTTTTACTCGGACACATGATAAATCTCCATATCAAACTCGCGGACATATGGTAACGAATTTATCTCGACGAGCACCTTTTCTAAATGCCTTAAATCTGGCTTGAAAGATGAGATTGGCCAAAATGGCGTCTGATCAGATCAGTGTTTCTCTTTTATTTAGGTATTAACAAATATTATTTTTAAACCATCGTGTTAATGACCAAAAGTATGGTCTAGTACCGGAGCGAAGCGCACGGTACTAGACAGAAATTTAGGATTAACGAAAAAAAAATAAAAATACCGAGCAATGCGGGCAATCCTATTTTTTTATTGTTTGGTCACGTGACCTCGTGCATTCGCACCACATTCGATTTGAAGCGGTCGTAGAAGCCCCGTTACTGTCATGGCAGACTGTCGAGTGTCGGAGTTATAGATAAGACAGGCATCATAGCAGAATGTACAGGTTGGTTTGAGAGTTCAATTAACAAATAGCGGTGACTTTTAACTTAACTGATGTTCATAGATCGGCTTTCTGTTTGCGTGATTTGAATCTTGAGTTCGCCGATACTGCGATAGCCCTTGCTGCGAGTGCGAGTGAGCGGGTCAAAATGCCGTTGAGATGCCGTATGACTTGCTAATGTATTTTAGCGGTACCAATCTTTTATTTGAAGACCATTTTACTTATACCTTTAAAGTTATTACATAAAGATGACTTTAGCATGTAGGGGAATTCACCAAGCATACATGTATCATGTATGACGTTACAGCAATCGAGCGTAGCGTAGCCTTTGTTTACCGAACAAAGGGCAAGGGAGATAACTCTTGACTCCGTAGTTGCTTGTTACTAGGGGAGCGCGTTGCCAAGATTAACATAGCTAAATATACCTACGGCACGTGACCGGTTTTGACCAATGGTAAGCCGACATTGCTGTCGAGATAAATCGCATTATTCATATAGACGTCAATATCATAAATGTGTAGCCTAAATCATTTTCAAAAAATGAATTCTTCTTTAATCGTTCTCAAACTTCCTATCTACAATCATCCTATCTACATCTATGGAATTACAGTTAATTCATACATACATACATACATACATACATACATACATACATACATACATACATACATACATACATACATACATACATACATACATGTACATACATACATACATACATACATACATACATACATACATACATACATACATACATACATACATACATACATACATACATACATACATAAATGCATGCATGCATGCACGCACGCACGCACGCACACACCCACACAGACACACACACGCACACATACATACATACATACATACATTACATACATACATACATACATACACACACACATACATACACACATACATACATACAAACACACACACACATACATACATACATACATACATACATACATACATACATACATACATACATACATACATACATACATACATACATACACACATACATACATACATACATACATACATACATACATACATACATGTACATACATACATACATACATACATACATACATACATACATACATACATACATACATACATACATACATACATACATACATACATACATACATACATACATAAATGCATGCATGCATGCACGCACGCACGCACACACCCACACAGACACACACACGCACACATACATACATACATACATACATGGGATGTCGTTTGCTAACAGTCATTGAAATATTTATTTGCATATATAGTTTTTTCTGAGATGAATATAAAATTTAATTACAAAGCTTATTGCAGATATGTACATAATTCATCTAAAAAAAGTTATCAATGATCAATGACGTAACACTGACTTATGGGGATGGCGTAAAATATGATAAAATTATGACACATCACTGTAAGTATTGTTTACCTCTGCTGTCAGCCAATTTTCTTCCGTAGGGAGCCAGACGAGGCAATAGTCTTGGAAACGTACCCAGTCTTGCTGACATCCCCCTGTACAGACATAAGAATAAGCAAATACATAGCACGTTTTTTGATAATTTTATATTTTAAATTTTTCACCGATAATTGAATGTTAATGCTAAATGTATTATTTTGCTATTGTCAAAGATCTTATTACACAAGCCAATCTTCCATAGTCAAAGAACAAAGTATTCAGATTCACCTTTAATTCATAAGAAAAAGGAATCGTATGGCTAAACTTTACATTATATATCTGAATTATAACTTCTCCGTTTAGTTTGAATACATTGTCTTTCAATTGGAACCATTAATTTTCATGTCCCTGATATACCCTTTAATTCCCCCTAAAAACGTGCTACTGTCTCTTTAAGCGTCCCGACCAATTTCCCCATAGAGGTGACACATGGCGTGATGAGCGACTATTACATGTCAACATGACATGAATTTATCTAGGGTAAATACGGTAGATTGAGCTGGCTACCGCGGAGTCATGTAACGCACGTGCAGATGTGCTTGGTTAGTCACGGTTATATAGTTAGGTTCAAGTGATTGTTGCGTCACTCGAGGTCTACGCGCTACTCAGCGAGTTGCTTCTGCCTTGGTTTTTAATTAGGTCTTCAAGACGAAAGTCTGAAGACCTATTGTTATTATCCGGATTATTATTATTATTTGTACCGATTTTTGTCAGTTCATTTCTGACCTTATTGACGAGCCGATTTTCATGAAACTTTCAGGGATGGACATTTTGGGACATTTCGCGGTTCTGACGGTACGTGTCTTTAAAATTCTTCTCCTCACAAACGGCAATACTTACAGATTAATGGGACAGCTCGTTGGGAAGCTTATTGAGTATGTAAAAAAGTTGTTTTAGCGAATTTTCAATTTTTGACCTGTGACTCGAGTTATCTGCCCTTGAAATTCGACATTTTTTTGAAGGGTCATTTTTCGTGTTACGTTCAAAGGGACAGAACTCTGTAAGGAAGTGTCAAATTTGGAATCATTTTGGAATGTTTGATGCATTCTATTCTACAATGATTGGTGAACAAATTCACTACAGATCAATATCATATAAAAGTTGATGTTAAACAAAATAATTGAACATAAACACATTTTGAAAATAATTGAACATAAACACATTTTTTAATTTGTTGACTATTTTTACGTTTACCTCTTAGACAAAAAGTCATGTGAAGGTCAAACACTGTGTGAAGGTCAAACAGGAATCTTGAAGACCTAAGTATTGACGCGTCAATCCTAGTTTAAATTGAGGTTTGTATTGGTGAACGTAGGCCACTGAGCCTCTGATGTAGGCCACTGGGCTTTTGATGTAGGCCACTGGGCCAGTGATATAGGTTACTGGGACAGTGTAGGTCAGTAGGCCTGTGCTACTTTCTAGCGATATGTGAAGTTGTGCTATTCTTGGTTAGAGGACTACGCTTGAACTATTGACCTACTGAGTGAATGTCTGTGATAAATATCGAGCGATCAGCGAGATGGTTATCACAGATTTTCACGAAGTCAAGGTCATTATTTCATATACACCACATGGCAATTGTTGAAAGTTATGTTGTTCATTTCACCTTGAGCTGCACGGAATTCATGAATTTCACGTTCAAACTCTCGATGCAGCACAACATTGTAAGCACATGGTGTTCAAAGAGGTGGGGGAAATTAGAGCTATGTCCGGTTTCAAAAAATGTTTAAT
This sequence comes from Steromphala cineraria, assembly GCA_916613615.1. NCBI lineage: Eukaryota > Metazoa > Mollusca > Gastropoda > Trochida > Trochidae > Steromphala > Steromphala cineraria. Next base: position 28,305,644 of record OU744735.1, on the reverse strand, counting down.
CTGTGTTTTATGGTATTCTCAGGACGAAGGTGGGTGGGTTTTATCGTAAACTATCGTTAGCTCTTTCAATTTTGTGAATTGGATTGTATATTACATGATTATTGTGGGTAACATTTTGACAAAAATAAAATAACTTTGTCAACTTTGAGCAATCATTTCGAGATGTGTTTTGATATCACGTTAAGGGTAAGTTTTTTCCGAGGGACGATACGGCAAGGTCTGAGGCTTAAGCCGAAGACCTGCCGTATAGGGCCGAGGCAACCGTTTATGTATTGTCGTCCATGTTTGCTCTCTGAAAATCAACCCATGGTGGTTATCTGATAACCAAACCATGGGTTGGTTATCCACGATAACGACCTAAAAAAATGTAGATATCACCATTGAAAACCACACCACGTGGTGTATGAGACTACACTGTTCACCGGATCCTGGTACCCATCCTGGGAGCGGCGGCGGTATGCAGTCTACGATCGGGCCTCAACAGTGCCTCCCGGAGACCGGACAGTGGAGAGGGCAAGTTGTAAAAGTTAAGTGTGATTTTATTTTTAAAAGCAGACAGTGGTTAGTTAACACTCAATTATTTAAACTGGGATTCTAACGACTTTTATATATTGTATCAATTTAATTGTTTTGGAGGTATATTAGGTTTAAAGATATCGATGTCCTCATTATCGATTGGTTAAGAAAAGTTGCTTTTTCTATTTAAAAGTACTGAAGTCTACTGCGCTACATGTTTCAGAAGCAGTCCGCAGCTGGCTGGTTTGTAATTGAGTCATTTCATGGCTCTCCCCTATGAGGAATAAGACTCTTGACTCTCCGATGATATACCGCAGTCATTTACACACAGAATGAACGGTGTGAATCCTTGGCTGGGCGTGTCCGGCAGGTTGTTAGTTACCATGCCAAGTTCCAGGATACCTCCATGGAAGAACTGACGTCATCGACTGTCGCGGTTGTCGCATTTCGCATTTCGCCCTTAAAGGGGCAGTAGCACGTTTTTTGAGAATTTTATATTTTAAATATTTCACTGATAATTGTAAGTTAATGTTAAATGTATTATTTTGACAGTGTCAAAAATCTCCTAACACAAACCAATCATCCATAGTCAGAGGACATAGTATAAAGATTCACATAAAATCCATTGGCGGCCATTTTTTTGTGAACACCTTTAATTCATTTTGTGTAAGAAAAGGAATGGCATTGCTAAACTTTACGTTATATATATGAATTATTACTGCACCATTTAGTTTTAATACATTGCCTTCCAATTGGAACCATTAATTTTCGTTTTCCAGACATCATCTTATATTCCCCCTAAAAACGTGCTACTGCCCCTTTAATCAAGATAACGCGAGTTGCAATGTAAACTCCCTGAATAAACCTGTTCGCCTGAGGCGCGGTAGACAGCACCAAATATTATGAGTATGTTGTACTTGATAAATATTTTATGTTCGTTTGAGCTTAGCGAATTAGAACATAAAAAGATAGTTTAACACGCTATAATGTCAATCAAACAAAATATACAAACGAACATTTTATTATTGTCTAATGGGAGGCGTGTCGCTTCATGCATTGATGACAAAAATGCCCATACGGCATTTGATGACTACAATGTTTACGTTTGGAAAATGTTAATTCTTACTGACTGAAAGGGTCATAATCACGTGTATATAGTTTGAGAACAAATGATGGCTTACTCTTTTTGTTTTGCGTTTACAAGAATATTTTGATGATAAATTCCATATATCGTGAATGCCACGATTCGTTCCAGTATTTTAAACCTCATTTCCAGAAATACATCGTGAAATTTGTATTTCATATGTTTAAAATGAATGTTGTGCTTTCTTTTGATCGGTAGTGGAATGTGACAGGAACGCACAGCAAGCAACGCTTAAAACTTATTTAGAAATTAATATCGTAATAAGATATAATTTTACCAATCTTATGACTATGATAGGCCTTGTAACTGTTCTTGAAAATAAATCATATTATTGTGATATCATGGAAGTCACAACGACCAATTCTGTGATGTCAAATTACCTTAAAAATTACATCATACTATGTTCAATATTTAGTTTGAAGTAATGGTTTCTTTAAATGCATGATGGTAGTTTTAAAAAATACGTTCAATATGTTCCTAACAAAAGTAGTCAACCCCTTTAATAAACATAATTTTGCTACTTTACGTTAACAACAAACAAAAATCATAAACAAATAAATTGAATTTTATTTGTTAAATAAATACACGTGAGATTGGGTTTACATACGACAAACTTTTTCAGATAAAATACGTTTCAGATTGACAACCATAAGTAACATACATAAGATATTGTGACTAATAAAAGAATCTTATTGATCTTATCAATGACGTTGGTTACAAAACAATATATTTGATAAAATAATCTATAAATAACCATACTGTGAAGTTCTTATGGTTGAAAACAGCATTATGAAACAAACCTGCCAAGACAGATGAAAATAAGCACGTCACGATCACAGTATGAAAAAACTTCATTATAATCTTCTTTTCTTCACTTTTGAATTTTATGTGACTCAACATACTCTAAGCCCGAGATAAGATAAATAGAACAGGTGCATTGCATTGTTACTTTCTTTGATAAAGTATCATAATGAGTGATTGAGTTCTTGTTTTACTTGGCTTGGCCCATATTTCAGCGACATAAGGTATTAAGCTGGAATATTTAAATTTGACTTCGAATGTCAGTGAAAGACATCATTTCGTTATCATATAAATGTATATTTAAAATAGCATTTAACCCCAAATAATGTAAAACACATTTCTTCATTAAATTGTTAATATTCCTTATATATTTTCTTTAAAGGGGCAGTAGCACGTTTTTTGATAATTTTATTTTCTAAATTTTTCACTGATAATTGTAAGTTAATGCTAAATGTATTATTTTGACAGTGTCGGAAATCTCATAACACAAACCAATCATCCATAGTCAGAGGACAAAGTATGAATATTCACATAAAATCCATTGGCGGCCATTTTTTGAACACCTTTAATTCATTTTGTGTGAGAAAAAGGAATCGCATGGCTACACTTTACGTTATATACTTGAATTATTACTGCTCCATTAAGTTTAAATACATTGTCTTTCAATTGGAACCGTTATTGCTTGGTGCCCCAAAGGGCACCAAGTATTATGATTTGATTCTCCTAAAACTTTTCTGAATTCTCTCTATATTACTCTTGATATTTTCAAAGGGAAGCCGCGCCAATCACATGTGTTGTATCCAAATCAAAAGACCAATGAACAGAGCTGTAGCAAAAAATGCATTACGTCACCATGTGGGTAATACAAAATATTTGGCACATTAAACTGTGGAATATGATTTCGCTTTAAATGTCATGTTAAAAGAGAAACAATATTTTCTATTAAAGACGCTGATAAATGTTAACAGACTCAATCAAAAACATCTTCATTTGATGAAGAGTCTGCATTTGTTCCAGATAAGAGCATTATTTCGCATTCAATAATCGCAGAATCCACTTTTTTATAACCCACGCGTTTTAATTTCACGCTGGGCTCGCCTGGCGATTTAAAAGTAATGTTTGTGTAAGAACGATGGTGACATCGAAAAAAAAACTTAGCTCAGCGGAGCTGGGTTGAAATCCCGTCAGATCATCGGAAAGTATTTTGTTTATTATCTGTAATACTACAGTTAATAATTAACCAGCATGACAAGGTGAAATGGTTTTGGCAGTACGTTTTGCACAATTTCCTGTCATTGTCAACGCTACATGGCAACCCATGCAGTGCTTTTACTTCAAGTAGCAACATCACAATGCCATAACATCATAAACTGTCACTGTCACATCACTGTCTTGAAAATCTAGTGTTGTTGTGTTCAGAGATTTCAATTTTTTCTCTGAGATCTCAAAAAGAGTGAATTTGAATGATAAATAGAATATCACCCTCGTGTGTTTTGATTTGAAATATACCAACAATCGTTGATGAATGTAAAATATATTCATAACTTTCAGCAATTCGTGTTGATAGAAATTAATTTTGTGAAATTAACTTTGAGTAATACTCGTGTTGATATTACTGCTGTTATCCAGTGTTGTATATATTATCACCCAAATTGTTCGACAAATCACAATCTCCTTCATCTGCCTATGTGGCACCAAGCATGCCTTTTTAAAGGCTTTTCTTGTTTTTCATTTTCCTGACATCACCTTATATTCCCCCTAAAAACGTGCTACTGCCCCTTTAATATTCCTCTTTTACTATAGTCCAGCGTTATGTATAATAATTTTTTTAAGGCAACAAACAATACTTGTTTGCATAACATAGTTAATTACCATAACACCCTCATATTTATCATAGTCCATGATAAATACTAATATATTTAAACATTATTGTTGATGATATATTTTGATATTTAGGAAAAAAGTCTTATATTTTACATGATATACCTTGGTGCATTTGCATAAATGTTGTTTTCCTGTCATATCAGTTAAACTGTAATCTCATTGAATGTAATATATTACAATAGGTAAATGAAGTGGTTCAAACTGAGTTTAACCTCACACCCTACGTTGATGAGATCCCTAGTCCTCTCCAAATTGGACTATTGTAACTCAGTTCTTTCAAACGCCAACAAACAACAGTTGACAAGACTCCAACGTGTTCAAAACGCAGCAGCAAGAATTGTCACAAGGACAAAAAAGACTGAGCATATTACACCAGTGCTGCGGCAACTACATTGGCTACCGATTGAAGCTCGGATAGAGTATAAGATCTTATCTCTTGCCTATCAGTGCTACAACCTGACTGCTCCAAAATACCTATGTGAGCTCCTTGCACACTATGAGCCAAACCGACAGTTACGGTCATCTGATCAATGCCTGCTGTCTGTCCCTAAAGCAAGACTTAGAGGTTTCGGAAAGAGATCATTTGCCTACAATGCGGCTGTGTTGTGGAATGACCTCCCCCTGCCTATAAAGAAATCAGAAACACTAGACTCGTTTAAAAGAAACATCAAAACCTTCCTTTTTAAGAAATACCTGGGGTGACAATGACAGATGTCCAAGTGTAGCGCTATGAGCATCAACAAAGTGCATGGAATTTAGCGCAATATAAAAAAAAATGACCTTGACCCTAAAAGAGTATATATCATATTTGGAGTGTGACGTTTTACGAAAGGGGATCGACAGTTGGGAGTTTGTGGCTGTTTCAGGTGTCATGTAAGTGTCAACCTGAAGAAGCTCTCATAAAATATGACAACTTTCACCATCAAAATGTCTACTTTTAGAAGTTCATTGCACTTGATTTGAAAATAATGTTAAGCTAAAATCAAACCATGTTTTTGCAATACAATTTTCAGTGAAGAATGAGGAAGAATTCTATGGATTTTTTAACAACAACAAACAACAACAACAATATTTGATTGGATAAGACTCAGCTCGGAATTCATTCAAAGGTTAAATTTGTTTAAAACATGTCATATGCAAGTAATAGATACATACAATTTAAAAAAAAAATTGGCGCCCCATTTCACTACTGAACTCCTTATACCAAATTATTAGCACATGCATTGCAAACAAGATTAAATCAACATTAGAAACAATAATTCATGAAAATCGAACAGGATTCATACCGGGAAGATGCATGAGTGAAAATATAAGATTCCTCTATGATGTAATGTTCGAAACTAAGAAAATGAATAAACCAGGTCTTTTGCTATTACATGTAATTGATTTTGAAAAGGCAATTCTAAACAATTCATAATTGAGGTAATGAAAGCATTTGGATTCGGGCCTAATATTTTAAAATGGATTCAAATTCTTACAAGTAATAATACAGCAGCTTTGATTCTAAATGGTCATATATCACCATTTTTCGAACAGGAAAGAGGTTGTAGACAGGGGGATCCAGTATCACCCTACCTTTTTATTCTTGCTGTTGAAATACTAGGTATTAGGATAAGGTCAAATCCTGATATAAAAGGTATAATCCTCAATGACAATGAACAAAAACTTGGGCAATATGCTGACGATACACAACTCTATCTTGATGGTTCTGAAAAAAGTCTTAATGCTGCAGTACAAACACTTAACAAATTTTACCAAATGTCAGGACTGAAAATGAACATTAATAAAACAAAAGCTTTATGGATAGGTTCAATGACAGGCAGTAAAATCACATTAGTCAATGACCTTAATCTGGACTGGCACAGTGGGGACTTTGAAATTTTGGGAATAATTCTGAACCCTACTTTGAAAGACTTGTGGGTAATAAACACAAGAAAACGCTTAGGTTGCATTAACAGATTATTAGTTAATTGGCGGAGGAGAAACTTAACACTTATTGGGAAAATAACAGTAATTAAAGCTTTAGTGATATTAACTCGTGTTCATACATTTTCAGCACTTCCTAACCCTCCTAGAACTTTCATCGATGAAGTCAAGAAAATATTATATACATTCCTGTGGAATAACAAGAAAGATAAGATTAAAAGATCTTATATCACCAGAACATATGATGAAGGTGGCCTTAGAATGATTGATATAGAATGTTTTATTAATGCTCTTAAACTATCATCATTGAAAGGTGACATGAAAAACAATCAACCTTTTTTTCCCTTATGTCAATTATGTTCACTTGGTTCCAACGCAGTGGACTGTTTATCTGACAAAGATAATCCTTACTGGAGAGATACTTTATTTGATTGGAAATATTTTATAAAAAACATGTCGTTGAAATTGACGATACTGAACAAATATTGGTCCAGCCACTTTGGATGAATCATCACTTTAAAAAGTCATACATAATAAAAAACTGGTTTGAACAGGGTTTACAGTTCATTAAAGATATTTATGATGAAAATGGCTTTCTCGGTTTTGAATCTCTTAAACAGAAATATGACATAAGAGGTACATTTTTAGATTACCAAGTTTGTTAAACAATATTCCCAAGAGCTGGAGAAAAACATTAGAGAGAACTAATTATAATTTTTCCCAACAAACTGCTAATTATGTCCATCAAAGTATGTTATCTTGTAGTAAGGGTTCTAAGATTTTTTATGACAAGCTGATTCAAAATGATATTACTCCAAAAGTGTTAGAATATTGGAATGATGTTTTTCAACATGATATTACGTGGAAAGATATATTTCTAATCTATAGGAAATGTACAAAAGATTGCAAGCTTTTCGATTTGCAGTATAAGTTTATTTACCGAATAGTGTATACAAAGAAAGAGCTTTTGAAGATGAATTTAGTTGATGATGATATATGCACTTTCTGTAAAAATACTCCAGAAGATCTTTCCCATGTTTTCTTTGACTGTGAAATGGTAAACAACTTTTGGATCAAAGTAGAACGATTTCTCAATACCAATTTGCATTGTAATATCATTCTATCAAAATTTACTGTTGTATTTGGAGTATGCTCAAGTAAGCATTTATTGAATCATATCATACTCCTTGCCAAAAGGTATATTCATATTTCACATATTAAGCAAAATGCACTCTCTTTTGAGCTATTTGTTAAGCTTTTGACGGAAACCTGCTCAATATAACATTTCATTGCTAGAAAAAATGATATATTAACTCCCTTTAATATGAAATGGAGACAATTATTATCAGACTCACTTTTGACTCAATGAATGAAGCATCATAAAATATCCCTCTGTAACATCCCTCTGTACCTGTATCATATGTCATGATATATCTACTATATGCTATTATTATATTGAATTTAAATGTCTGTGAACTTACTATAGTGCCTTGTCTATCTTTGATGATATGTATACTATGAATTGAAATGGAATAAAAAAAAGAAAAAAAGTAATAGATACATGATTGCATATAACTATACAACTTTTGCTTTTGATCCATTTTCAGTGAAAACTACAATAAAGAACACCAATTAATATTTTGACTAGGATTGTCCATGGTAAGGTATTTTTTTAATTAAAAAGGAAGACATTGACAAAACAATTCACCCTATGAACGGTAAAAATGATAACAAAATACTTGAAATATATCATTTACCTGTTTTTGTTTGTTGGCAAACAATATTTGTAGGCCAAAACGTATATCTATAGCTGATAAGCTATCTCTTCTGTTCCCGAAAATGACCACTTTCCTCGGTACGTATATGCAAGCATATAATTTACGTTTGTTTTTCAGTTATTTTACAGCAAATTGATGAAAAATGATAAAGCTATTGGTTCTTTCAAATTATATGTCAGGTCAAATGAATGAAAATTCTAATAAAAGCGTGTTGTTTTATAGCTGCAGTTGCTGCCATTTTGATATTTGAAACCGCAGATACATCACGTAAATATGAAGATTTATATTTCATTTCATGTATGAATACAAGTGTTATCGTATGGTATATAGTTACGTGAAAATAAAAGAAATTGATACATTTTTTTAGATATTTCATTTCACTCACTTGATTGCTTGTTCACTAAAGACATCAGTCCCAACATCTAGGTACAATATGCCCATAACGAATGAATCAATTTGTCCAACGTTCTCGCAGCATTACTTATCAGTTTTTCATATGAATGTCCCTGGGTGTATATTGTCCTCTTTAAAGATCGTTTGAATATCGTTACTTTTCATCAGATAAATAAGCTGTATACTTCTTTTCTCATTTTTACGTTTGAAAATATCCCTGAAGATTTTGTCTGACCCAGATCATGTGTAACACTGTGAATTTGTAAAGCTTCCTTCTGGAACAAGATATTTATAACCACTGTATATTATTATTATTATTATTATTATTATTATTATTATTATTAAGAACTTGACCACTATTATTATTATCATTATTTTTATTATTATTATTAAGAACTTGACCACTGACCACGTCTCATAATTGTGTTGTATATCTTCAAAAGCCCTGGTAGAACTCCCGTGTTACCTTTGTCCCGATGGCGCCGAATTAACAGGATGCACAACGATAGGAGTCTGCAGGAGTGTGAGTTGAACGATTGGAAAGAGGTTTCAAGTAAAAGTATAGTGGTGTAGTGGTTAGCGTGCTTGGCTCTCACGCCAGAGACCCGGGTTCGAGACACCAAACATATGTGACTTGGGTCTCATCCTGTGTTGTGTCCCCGGTCAAGACACCTCATCCACATTGCACTCAGTTCACCCAGCTGTACAAATGGGTACCTGAACAAGGGGGAAGTATGGACCTATACGATCGCGCTTGTTAATCGGCGGCACCGAATGTACTATCCCTCCAGGGTAATAATACTCATGGCGCTTTGAGCATGCTTTGTCATGGATATATGCGCGGTATAAGGAAGCTATAATTATTATCATCATAATCTAAACATGCAGAATATAAACGGAAAAGTATCAATTTTAGACGAGAGGCATTCGACAGACGCGGCACAACAAACCACTTTGCGGACCATATCTAACTTAAACAAGGTCACTACCGACTATTCCAGTTTGGAAATGATTTGGAGAGGGAAAATTAAACATTCAAAGACTGCAGGACTACAAAATTGATTGTTTTAATCTTAATGCGAATTAATGTGTATATCTGACCACAGCTGTAGTTTATCTATAAAGTATGAATTTATAGGAATTTCATTGAACCAGGTTTTGTCTGTAGTAAAGTTAACAATAGTCATACAATAAAGAAAGACATTTATTGAACCTTAGTATGTACAATGGTGCATACTTTGAAACATGCATATTCCCTGCCGCAATGTTAGGTCTTTTAGATCAGAGCGTTAAAAGTCGCCTTATTGAATAAATATCAAATATCAAATAATACCTTACGACTTTTATATACATACTTGTGATGTGTTTCTACAATGAGTCTAGATAGGTTAGATGTTAAAAATATCCTTCTTCTTATGGTTGCAAAAGTTTGACTATTGTTTTAATACACTGTTGTATAAGAGTAGCTAAAACAGCACAAAACAACCAATAAAAAGCCCAACAAAAACATTGATCATCTACATTATTTTCGACTTTCACTTTTATTTGGGATTACACCATATCCATTCTCTCCCCAAACAGCTAACTCGGGTATGACTGAGCTGCCTCTGTGGGGAGAGAATGCACCATATCATAGATGTAAACTATGTTCACAATAGAAAGAGAATAGCGTGCAGTGAAACTATTGCATACTATAGTATATCATAGCATAAAAAGAAATATTTTCAGAGCCACAACACGTGCTCGATATGTAATCAATTACGTAAAATCCTAGTCAAATTGTCATTAAGATCACCTGTGTTTTATAGAATAAGGAATGTTTGTGGACACAAAGAACAGTGTTAATATGCTCAACATATACAATACATTGCTTAGAATAGAAACAGTTTTGTTTTAATATCCTCCCTGAATGAATAAAATGATTTTTAAGTACATTGAGCCACATAATAGATTTTTAAAAATCAAAACAATGCTTTTCTCATTGGCTAAATAGAGATGGTCATGAAAAGAACATATTGCAGGATAAATGATTATATAATAATGATATTTTTCTCCTTGACTAAACAATATCTTCTCCTCAGGGATGTTCAATGGACGTTTACTTACAAGGTGGACGTCTCAAGTTGTATGGTGGATGCATGGAGGATAAGGTATGCATCAGTCTTTGTATATCTTGCCTCAATAATACTCGCTTTAGTCCCATATTGAGTCTAGCAAGATGCAGTGACGGGTCGCGTCAGGCGACTTATTGAATTGACCAATCAGGGCTCGTCGTGGTCTTGTGCAATGCTCATTCGAGTATAGTTCATCAACAATTGGCGCAGCTCGCTTAAAGAGTGGGTCAAATTGTTGATTAAACTGATAGTTTGAAGGTGTGATTCCCTGTCCACACTGAGGTAAGTTCATAGAAGTGTAAATAGCCTGTCACAGACTGTTTTTTTGCTTCCTAATGACCTAGTACATAATTATCTATTTCACATTCTCTCCCCACAGAGGCAGATCAAGACATGTTGATTTAGCCTCTATTACATTACGCCGACTTTGTGCGATAGAATGGGAGATGCCTGATTGGAGGCAATCAAAGTTAGTTGTGCAATCAGCGACGCTGTTCTTAAATCATTGTTTTGGCTACTGAATCAAGGCAAAAGCATTGTGAAATGAACCACCCTTTCGATGCGAGAAGCCTTGTCATTTGATAAAGAAATTCAAATGGATTGTGATGCGGGTTTTTTCCGCCAGGAGAAACTGCCGGAACCCATGGATCTCGGCGTAATAGAACAGAGGCTAAATCAACATGACTTGATCTGCCTCTGTAGGGAGAGAATGTCTATTTCATAATCTGACCTAAATCTGAAATGATCTGACCTGGCCTAGCGATTTGAAAGTAACTCTCGAAAGATGAGTGTTGTCACTTTGGGCAAAATGTGCCTATGTTTGCCCAGCAGGAAATTGATTCCTGGTAAAGAGTTGTGTTGGTGATGACCTTCTAGCGAAAAATATGTCGGCTTAGGTATGATCAAAGGTTGATAGTTTGTTAGGGTAGTGATGTTGGTAGCACGCATTAGTGTATGGTAATGTGCCTATGTTTGCCCAGCAGGACATTGATTCCTGGTAAAGAGTTGTGTTGGTGATGACCTTCTAGCGAAAAATATGTCGGCTTAGGTATGATCAAAGGTTGATAGTTTGTTAGGGTAATGATGTTGGTAGCACGCATTAGTGTATGGTAATATGCGGCTTATAAATACCCAATATGATAGAGACAATACACAGAGAAGAATGAAATCGAAATACACGATTTTTACCGATGGATTTCAATCAAAATTTAAAAAAGATGTCAATCCGTTTAAAATGGTAATCTGTTCAAGGCTTATAGACAATGCCAGATGTTTAAAAGAGTTACTGAACACCGGATTACATTTTTTGATGGTGTAACAAACGTTCTCTAAAGTGATATATTGACACATTGCATTGTCAAGTTCATAGGTATACGATAATTTGGTTTGAATGTTTTATTATCCATTGCCACATCTTCAGATTGAACTTAAAGTTTAAATTTTGACATGGTCTGACCAACTATTGGGCGGATCCGAAGTTCAGATGATACCTATGTACGTCATTAAATCATGATATTAAATCGTGTTATACTCAAGTAGAAATGTTCTGTGAACATGAATTTAATCATTTATATTTCGTTGTTAGCAAGATATATTATATACATTTTACAGGTAAGGGTCAATACACCCCCCGGTGTCCACGTCTGTACAGAATGCTGCAATGATGATTTCTGCAATAACAAGATTTGTAATCTTATGGGTACGTTTCATTTCACTTTAACCTAACAACAAAATATTAACCAACACGTATATCGTCTTAAAACCATTACTTTATACATATTAATCAATTAGTCAATAAGTCAGGCGGTCAAATATATATTATTATTTTAATATGACTATTTATATAGCGCACATATCTATCCACTCGTGGTTGCTCAAGGCGCTAACGTTTCCCCCCCTGGTCAGTGGCATTCTTTCACCGTCTGATCATGTTCCAAATGCCTCACAGGGTACCCATTCACAGCTGGTGAACTGAGACACAAAGTCACAGCAGTTTGTCCAACACTGCTGAACGCTGATATGCACGTGTTCATGTATCCACCATTCAGCCACTGACATGAATTCATGGGATCTTTTAAGTGCGCAGTTGTTTTCAACTTTAAGAGCCAGTTTGTCAGTTGTTGTTTCAGTGATGAACAACATCGCTTAGAGAATGCTAAGCATGGATTTAGCGCAATACAAATCTTCATTATTATTATTCTTAGTTTATTACAATCTGATTAAAATCGTAAGTCCGAGCAATAAGATATTCAAAATATTAACTGCACGGAGATGTTGAATCCTCAACACTAGGACTCTGTGGGGAGGATACCTATCGAAGTAACATGTTCGATTCCCATAGAGTTAATGTTATAGAGAAATTGACATTTCTTCGTGATATTCACTTAAACTTAAATATCTTATTTTCAGCCGATACTGTACCGACTGGGATGATAGAGTGTATAATGTGTAAACACAAACACAACGCGGCCTCTTGTAATCAAGTCGGACTCTGTGATGGAAGAAAAGAGGTGAACTTGTCAGTAAATAGGAATCTAAATCTACTATAACAAAACTTTCCGTGGCTTTGTTGTTTTTTTAGTTGGCATTATATGATCTTATGAAAGTAACATCTGTTTCTGGTAGCTCAACCAAACATGGTACATCCGTTGATTGTTAAAATTTTTCTTACAATTTTAAACATTTATGAAACTCTGTATACCTAAAACCGTAAAAGCGAAATTCAACGAAACTCATTTTCATGTTTATACGAATTATGATCATAACACGATTAAGTAAATGACAATCATAGATCTGTTCAGTTGCTCTGCTTGTTAAACGTATGTTTTTTTTTACGAAATTTTGAAATGTTTGAAATTAAGATTTGAATTATTTATTTTTTACAGATGTGTGCCAGTGAATATTACTTTACACAAGGTGAAGACAGGGTCGATCTTGGATGCGAAGAAAAAAAGGTTACTACAAATAGGGAATGTCAATAGTAGTTATCAAGTATTGAAGGTTTCATGCCAAAGAATTCGCATACAAGTTTCCGGATGAACAGGTTATCTAAAATATACAAACATACATGTATCTATTTCACAAACACGAAACCTTTGAAAGTTGAAAATGTAACATTTAACATTACATTCGTCGCATATAAGTGTCTATTTGTGTTTATATCGTTGTTGTGAAATGTTCACTTTTTGACTCAGCGAAATTTGCATGAAAAATTTACAACGATTTTTTATATCATGATTCAGTTCAGGTTCAAGGGCTGATTTGACTAATATTTAAGAAAAGACGAGGAAGTTATTCTTAAGCTAATTCTCGATTTCATTATATTAAATTTTACTTTGCCCAAAAAACAAAAACTTAGAGATCACTTTTAATATACAACTCAAGAATATTCTTCGCCCCTTGTGGCAATTACCACTGAATGACATTTAATATTATTAGAATAATCAAAGAGTTGCGAGGAATTACGGATTATCTGTCCTGAGATAATTATTGTGATAAACTCCGATCTTGAGCGAGGAGTTTGACGCAATAATTCACGAGAGACAGATAATCCGTAATTCCGAGCACCGAGTTGGTTATTCTTTTTCTTACCAAAGATCATTTTGATGCGTAAAATACGGGGGGGGGGGAAAGAGTAACATTAAAAAACTATGCTCGGCCGGTAAAGTAAAAATTGTACTCATACACCATTCATAATGTTGTTCACTACTTCAAGATAGGCGGTTCGAAGTAGTTCGCAACTTATGCTCTTATTTGAAATAGTTAATAATTTATATGTCATATTTTATCACCAAAAAGATTGTTTCAAATGACAAAAAATCTTTTTATTGACCGCGCTCAACCAGAAAGAAAAAGTAAGACATCGCTAGCTTTCGTTACGTTTGACAAGCCCAGTGAGGAATATTATGAAGTCACTGTTTGACATCATGTTTAATGACGTCATAGAGCTATGACGTAACGCAGTACACAATGCCGCCTTAAATATTTAAAATTGTACTTACGGCAAAGATAACATCAGAAGGTCTTGATTTCCCATTAAAAATGTTGTAGTAATGTGTGACTTTCGCAATTTAGGTATAACATTTTTCATCCATATATCTCAACTGAAATAGAAATTCCAAGCGAATCATTAATGGGTGAAAAAAAGTCCCGTCAACCAATCAAAATGCAAGTTATTTTTAGAAAAACTGTAATTCCCATGACCATTATGCAAACGTTATTACCCTGCGTATCCTTAATCGCTTGAGTAAGAAATAAATCTCTCTCTCACCGCCATTTTTACATACATCCCTTGCTTTAGGCACATATATAATCATTTTGTTTTCCCAATTAATGAAAGAGTAATCATACTAAGTAAGTAAGCATACTCCGAATTGTCGTGATTGTTACAATTAACTATTTCCTGGAAATTACAATGATTTTCACAGTGCAGTTATTTCTAATGTGAGCAATATATCCTACAACGCTATTAAGTTATGATCAAAGCATTTACGATGATATATGTGACGTTCACAGATGTGCGACTTGCTCAACAGCCGCTCCGAGGACATGATATATACAGAGCCTGGAGAAAAGTGTGTGTCCTGTTGCACGGGAACCAACTGTAACCGTTATCTTGACTGTAGACATGATCATATGCAAGGTGAACTTTTCTCTCCTTATGTCTTTCGTTATAAGCATCATGGAATGTGTTCATCTTTGTAGATACAACTCTTTCCAAACCTAACGCTTTACGTCCATATGAAAGTCCTCTTAACAATTTAAACTCAAACTCTAAAACTCAATGAAAATAACATTGGGAGATATCGTATGTTGATAAATTATATTCCTTATTTTGCGACCTTGTATGATATCGCAGTGTAAGTATGTTCAAAGCGGCAATATCAAATACGTGTCATACCACCGTGCAAGTATGACATCGCAGTAAGCGCGCCGTAACAAGGAATGCAGAGTCGCTGGAATGTTAGATGACTTGATCATAAGGAGCTAGTTTTGATAAAAAGATACTAAATTGTATTCCCTTCATTACTATTTTTTTCAATTTATTTTTTTGATAAAAATAGTATAAATAGAAGGTCGTTTAGTATCCCCCCCTACCGTTTCCGCAGCAAACATGATAAAAACTGGCTAAACGAAATTTGTTTTATGGTTCAATCATTAGATGTAGATGTGCCTTTTCGAGGTTTCAACTTCTCTGGATTATCATTTATTACGGTATCCGTGGAAACGTAAATTGAAATATCGTTTCCGGGGCATGACATTAAAAAATCTTTCACCAAGCTTAACGAAACTGGATGATTAATAGTTTGTGTAGATGTGCCTTTTGGGAGTTCATCTTTTTGAGATTTTCATTTTTGGCCGTTTCAATGAAATTGTAAGTTAAAGTTTCCTTGGGGAATTTTGAAACTTGATGACCTATCTCAACAAAATATTTTTATAGATCATTTACATGTAGCACTTGTAGATATGCCTATTTACTTCTTTATCTTATCTAGTTATCGAAAAAAACCCCCCAAAAGTCGCATTATGAAACAATTGGTAGCAGTGATAAATGCCATTTAGATAGTGAACAAATGTAACAAGGTTATATTTGGGATCACAGTTTTTTGAATAGTACAGATTCTTGTACTTTTTCGGCTCAAGTCCCATGCGGGATTCGAACCCACACCCTCAGAGTCAGGCGACACCGCCAGCAATGACCATACCAACAGCTGACCAACTTCGCCATGAGGGTGTGGGTTCGATTGACTGATGCTGGAGGTGGCAACACAAGGAACTGAATTTAAGGAAGTGACGTCACATCTACAGACATCAGCAAGAGCCGAAAATTACTGAATGCGATAGGAGAAATATGTGTCTTGCCGTGTGCGAACTCAAATTACACATGTCTATTTATTTTGTATTCAAATGAAAACCATATTATGAATACGATACGAACATTTCACGCACAAGCCAGTCAACAAACTCGATTTTCCAGCGTCAAGGTTAAGCCCTAGAAAGGTGCGGATTTCATGTGCAGTTAAAACTTACTTCTAATTTTCAGTATACTTACATGATACAAACCCGTTTGCCTTAGCTTGTTAATTTAATGGATTTTTTTCAGCTCAAAACAAGCCCGTTCTAAACAATGTCAAAACAGTGGCCTGCCCCGTCCCATCGACTACAACATCAACAACCACAAAAACAACTACACATATAACAAAAACAACAACACCTACCGTCACAACAACAACAACAACAACAACAACAACAACAACAACAAAGAAACCAGGTGAACCGATTTTAAAAGAATATTTTGAGTATTTCTAATTGCTATGACATTTTTTAACACAATTGAACAATCTCAATGAACTAGATATGAAACTAACAGATTTACAACACTTATAGAACCTAACTTCTCGTTATGTCATCGAAAATGATAAATAAATGTGAACTTCACATCCAAATGAGTCATCGTCAGAAGGCATTCCTTATACCCCTCCCCAATGACGTCATCAATCTATACATTACCATACAAAGAGTTCTGACCGTCTATAGATTTATATGCATGTCCTGAATTCTAAAGTCCTTGAATTTGGCAGAACGAATTAAACTTTTGTCTCTATTCAATGAAAGGAAGACTCGCTATACTGTTGCTTTAATATGTCAGTTGTCTTTTATATCTAAGCAGAGGATCAAAATGTTTGTTGAAGGACCGTGTATTAACACCATCAGCATCCCATGCCAACCAGCATTCTGCTCAAATCCAGACTTTAAAACAAAGTATTGTAGAAGGACTTGTGGACAATGTGGTATGTTGAAGATATCTTTGGCTGACAATGTGGTATGTTGAAGATATCTTTGGCTGACAATGTGGTATGTTGAAGATATCTTTGGCTGACAATGTGGTAACTATGTTGAAGATATCTTTGGCTGACAATGTGGTATGTTGAAGATATCTTTGGCTGACAATGTGGTAACTATGTTGAAGATATCTTTGGCTGACAATGTGGTATGTTGAAGATATCTTTGGCTGACAATGTGGTACTATGTTGAAGATATCTTTGGCTGACAATGTGGTATGTTGAAGATATCTTTGGCTGACAATGTGGTATGTTGAAGATATCTTTGGCTGACAATGTGGTATGTTGAAGATATCTTTGGCTGACAATGTGGTATGTTGAAGATATCTTTGGCTGACAATGTGGTATGTTGAAGATATCTTTGACTGTGATCCTCATTTGTATTCGTATTTGGTTCAATACTAAAGTACCTACAAGTTTAAGGCCTAACAAATGCCAACAAATTCTGATCGCTTTGATTTTTGTTTTATTTGTTCCCATATTTACATGTAAGCAATACATTCATTCTATTATTTCTTCTGGGTATGAATTTTCCCACCATTTATATGTCAGTATCTTTAATTAAAAACATGAAGTGGATCAATAATGAGTCATCAAAGATACCAAGCCACACCAATAATTTGTAATACCAAATGTTTATATGTATTCATTATCGTTTTGTTACCTTTACCACAGGCCCCCGTGTCATTGAAAGTTCAATCGTTGCCGCTGCAGAAAAAGGTATGAGACAACAAACTGCTGCAAGAAGAAGGGCTGTGACCGAATCAAGCGCAAAAAGCTACATTTTCAGGGGTTATCTCAAAACTTTTTTTTACAGCGGGAACGATTTAACTTGCAATGACACGGGGGCCTGTGACCCTCACATGTCAACTTATACTCTGTTGAAAATGTAGAGACATTTCTTTTGTTTCACAGTTTATGTCATTTTAGATGAAAATGTGTATCGAGGGCTTGTTGATTATGAAGGAGTGTTGGATAAATAAATGTGAGTTGAGAGGTACTTCAACTTAAAATGTACCATGATCATGCAATAATATTCACTGTACCCTTTCAGGACTGGGACTTGTGGGGAGGAACATTAACAAGATCCAATAATGACAGCCACCTGCCTATTAGCTCTTCAAAAATCTTTTCCGTCTCCAAAAAGTTTCTACATGTACTTATTGTGTATAACTGTAAACCGAAGCTAGCGAGGAGGGTGACGGGGAAACGTTCATAGCGAGGAGGGTGACGGGGAAACGTTCATAGCGAGGAGGGTGACGGGGAAACGTTCATAGCGAGGAGGGTGACGGAGAAACGTTCATAGCGAGGAGGGTGACGGGGAAACGTTCATAGCGAGGAGGGTGACGGAGAAACGTTCATAGCGAGGAGGGTGACGGCAAACGGGATCACTTAACAAGTATAGTCTAAGTAAACCTAGCCTCAATTATACCCGCTACAGTCCAATATTGAGTCTAGCTGGATGCAGTAACGGCCGACCTGTCAAATTGTCTATCAGGGCTCATTTTACCAAGCCGCAATATTCACTTAGACTGCCGCATTAGTCTGCATTCGCATATACCGTTCCGATTTCAAATTTATCAATTATATAAATATAAGCTTTATGATACCATTAAACCAATTCAGCCATCTCACGTTTGATTGGAGGGTCATAGGTCGCCGAAAGGTCGGATGACGCGAGCTCTACCTGTATGTGTATCTAGCTACTCATTATGGGAATGTAGCGAGTTTTAGCGAGGTTTAGAAAGCGAATTAACGCTGTGTTGTCTACTTATTCTATGTCATTAGCATGTTAATAGATTTCGGAAACATAACGTGACCAATGAATGTGATATCATTTTCATACGTAGAGATAACAAATATGTTCAATGTCATTCTACATGACTTAGAATTCCCTGGTTATTGACCGTGGTATACGGAATGATAAAAATACATTTTACGAAGTATGTGTGCTCAAAAACAAGAGGATGTTGATTATTTGAGAGGTTAGAAGTAAAATATAACCTTACTGTCAAGTTTGGCTCATCGCTAGGAACACCGAACCGTCGAACACCTCACTAGGTCCGGTTATGCACAGTGGTACTGATGTGGGCTTTTAAGCAATAACATATGATTGCATTGCGAAGAGACTTTTTCTGCGCCTTGATGCTCTTGATTCCAGAGCATTGCACAATTAAACGTTTCAGCGACATTGTTATTTCTGTTCTTCATTGGACGTCCACTTTATTCAGCAGAGGAAATTTCATGATACAGGTAAGAAACGATTGTTTCACTTTCAACAGGCCACGCCATACCACTCACAATTATACAAACTTGCATCTTGGAGAAAACAAACATAATACTGATTCTCTAGTACGCCATGGGAAAAAAAAATGAACTGACTACGACAACTACGACTACGACTACGACTACTACTACTACTACTTCTGCTGCTGCTGCTGCTACTACTACTACTACTACTACTTCCACTACTACTATTACTACTACCACCACTACTACTACTACTACTACTACTGCTAATAATATTACTACTGCTACAACTACTACCCCTGCTGTACCCATGCGACGACCAACGGATTCAGCACTATATTGTGATAACATATGTGACGGTTTTAGTCAAAACTGCCGAAAACAGTGTGACCAAAGACAATGAGTTTTGTAATTTCAAATGTAAATGTCAAATTCAATGAATTTATGTATAATGTTTTGAGATAAACAAAGATATCAAATTCAGATGACACTACATGTGAATGTACCATTCATTAAAATCATTAGGTTCTTTTGAAAACGCAAATATGATGGTAAGTGTTAGATTATAAATTTTGTAAAGACGGAAAAAATGGACTAACGTCAAACTTGTTCACTGTTGTAGTTTTCACTGTAAGGGCATGCGTTAAACCTAGTACAATATTAGGGGTGTAACGATACACTGTAGATCAAACAATCGACTTATCGCGATACGTTCTGTGTCGATAGTACATAATCGATATCGATAGTCATTTTGAAACGATCCATAGTATCGATAGCACGTCTAACTATCGATAATATCGATATTTTAGTCAATACCTTTGTTTAATTCAAATTTAAAAGCAAAATTCACACAAAAACACATATTTTTACATTTGGAAAATACTGGAACACAGCAGAGCTAAACGTAGCAACCGGAAGATACAAAAGATAACCTTCTTGTTGCCAATTTAATATTACGACCTACTCAAGAGCAGTTAAGTTTGGAATCGTCACAAACAAAGCAGCAAAAACTTTTCCCAATTTTATATAAATTCATTTCAATCGAACTATTTTGTTCAGAGTGAAAGGGTAAGGTGTTGCTAGGCTGTTTTATTCATCACATCAGAAACAATCTAGTTAAAACTCGCTGTAATGTTATCGTCCCCTAAGTCCTTACGTTACATCTAGCTACTAACCCACCTGGTCCGCGTCACGCATGCGCGGAAATCAACCAATCGAAAAAGAACTGGCTGATCTCTTTGAATCTGGCGTCGTTAGGATTTATATTGCATTTTATACATTATGAGCATTAATATCAATGATTTAATGTATGACGTATTGGAAATAAACATTACAGCTAGTTTTAACTTAATTGACCGATTCTAACAGCTTGTACTTAACTAGATTGTCCGATTCAAAGGGATCAGCAAGTTCTTTTTTCATTGGCTGATTTCCGCGCATGCGTGACACGGACCAGGTGGGTTAGTAGCTATATGTAACGTAGGGATTTAGGGGACGATAACATTACAGCTAGTTTTAACTAGATTGCATCAGAAAAACCTTCTCATCACCATGCACCACTCGTGAAATTATCACTTTCTCAATCCACTCGATGAGACAGAAATGATAGTTGATAAAACAATGAAGTATAGAACCTATTTATTCGTTCGAGTGAATAT
This sequence comes from Steromphala cineraria, assembly GCA_916613615.1. NCBI lineage: Eukaryota > Metazoa > Mollusca > Gastropoda > Trochida > Trochidae > Steromphala > Steromphala cineraria. The sequence continues at coordinate 28,284,338 of OU744735.1, read as the reverse complement.
GTACAATCATGTATTGTGTTGAACTCTATTCTCTTCAAATAACGAAACACACGAGTGATTTGGAAATTTTGGGACTTTTTGTAAAACGAATAGAACAGTACAACTGCATCATTACTTTCCTTAAACGTAATTGTTACATTTGAAAACAAACTTCAGTGTAATATACGCCATTTCGTTTGTTTAAAAAGCATTTGAAAACAGTTTTGCAGAAAGGTACCTAGGAAAATGTGTAAAGCAAAACAACATAGAGACATCGCAAAATCATGTGGTAGTGATAAACAAGGATAGGCTAATATCATTTCATTTTTATGTTTTTAAAGCATGCAAATGAGTGTCGAATATGTACATTGTAAACATTGCCGTACTTCAGATTAAAACTTTCTGTCGCCTGAAATTGAAGAGCATCATATAAAGTAATTTGTTCGTTTCCTGCAGATCATTGTTTGCCCAAAACATCTCAATATTTGTGAGAAAAAGAGTTCCATCAAATTCCAAAATCTCTACAAATAATATCTGTCTTGTCACATCCATAAAGAATACAAAACAGATCACAATCTTTGTAAAAATAAAGTCGACCAAAGGTTAGGGAGTCGTTTGTCGGAACTGCATATTTGACAATGCGAGCCAGTTATCCGTCCTGTTTTGAGATACTTCAAAATGTGCAATCGCCGTCAATGGTGTTTTAAAACGAAGGGTAAATATTTTGATAATAAGGAACAAAGTATCAGAATTCATACAAATCTGTGAGATGGAAAACAATATAGGTTGTTTGCTGCTCACGAGGGTAATACGATCTGATGTACCATCTTTGTAGAAATGTTGCCCAAGCCGCAAGACGAGGGCTGACATTTCTATAAAGATGGTACATCAGACCGTATTACCCGAGGGAGAAGCATTCAACGAGTTTATCTTACCGTCATGTCCTAAGAAAATATATTCATTTCTTTTCGATTGCCGTTAAAGATGCTGTATCATACTTGCAAGCGGTTCAGGATGAAACTTAGCTATTGAGAAATGAAATACATCACTTTGTAGAAAAATCTTTCGTCGAAATTTTGATATCATATTTAGATTGTTTAATCAACAATAACATACTTATTTCGACGCTTCAAGCACAGTACCCCTCGTAGAAGGGCATGTCATTTAACGAACCCGCTTTCGGTGACGTAATCATTATGCTTGTAGGATTTACACCGTGTCTCAACTACCGTAATTGCGTTCGATGGGTATCAACTTTGACAGCAATGAATACCTAATTCGGAGAAAAAGAATATAAAATCTAATTGAGCGCGACAAAGACGGTTTTCAAGCGTACATTTAGAAACCGGAAGTTGTGAAATGGCCACACTTGATTCGCCCTTATGTCGACTGCCGTTTCGGTATTGTTTGGTAAATTATCTCCTATTTGATGAATTTTGGTCCGATTTTCTCAAGGTTGGTCGCAAAAGTTTTCTAAAAATACAACGTATACATTAAAAATACTTAAAAAAATATTGCAAGTATGATATATATATAGCATCTTTAACGGATGAGCCATCACCGCTTGAACGACCTTGACCCCTAATGTAAACAAAATGGCGTCATCCAACCCGACTGAAATGTTATGACTCGAGTAACGTAAAACTACTAGCCTAAACATGCTTAAAAACTATTTGATTTTAATTCTATGGCATGTGCAAGTAATGCAATGAGGACTTTGTTTCCAAATAAAACATAGAATGATGGGAAAACAAATCTATAATTAATAATATCAAGAAAACGGCTAATCGAACTTATGTAAACTCTGCACACCGCGTGCGTCATTTGGTAACGTCATGTTAATGCTATGCGACACCGCTTCTCGGAAAGAAGCTGTTGCTATGGCAGCGGGGTACATGGAATTTGTACACCGTGAGAGGTGAGTGTTCCGGGGTAGATAAGATAAAACGAGTCGATCGTCAGCCAATCAAAAACGAATATTTTACTGTAAGGTAAGATAAGGTATCTTAGTATTATTTACTGTAGGTAAATTTTGTCTATTATTTTGTTTGAAAGTTCTAAAGATTGGATTGAGAGGATGTGATGATGACGTTACAATATCCGGTAAACGAGATCTGCCTAATGAGTTGCTTGAGGAGAGTTTGACAGAGTCTTAAAGGGGCAGTAGCACGTTTTTAGGGGGAATATAAGGTGATGTCAGAAAAATGAAAATTAATGGTCTCAATTGAAAGACAATGTATTTAAACTAAATGGAGCACTAATAATCAAATATATAATGTAAAGTTTAACAATGCGATTCCTTTTTCTTACACAAAATGAATTAAAGGTGTTCATATAAAATGGCCGCCAATGGATTTTATGTGAATCTTCATACTTTATCCTCTGACTATGGCTGATTGCCTTGTGTAATGAGATTTATGACACTGTCAAAATAATACATTAAGCATTAACATACACTTATCAGTGAAAATTTTAAAATATAAAATTATCAAAAAACGTACTACTGCCCCTTTAACATCAATTACAACCACGAACGTCAATGCATCAGGGAGTTTTACAAGCATGATGGCGTTCATTCACATACATCACGCCACATGCTCCACTTTTATTTCCAGTCTAAGTAAACCTAGCCTCTATATTATCCGTTTCACTCTCAGTATAGGAGTGAAACGGATAATATTGAGGCTAGGTTTACTTAGACTGTATTATTTCAAGATCTTGGTCAACGTCATTCAACTCCCTCACATACTAGCTCTTAACCCATTTACAACGTAAATTTAATTTACTTTGTTGATGTCACATCACGTTTAATACACTACAACGACCGGCCATCACAATGTAGCAAGGGTGGGGAAGACTTTCGTAAAATAGATTTTTTACCTTTTCCATTCAGAACAATTAAGACGACAATCAAGAAATGCTTTAAATGAAAGCAAAACAATAAATGGCATTTGGCGCCAAATTGTGAACACCAAAGAACAGAGCAAAAACTAATCTATGATAGGAAATTAAAACTAGAAAAACATATTCACCCTAATGTTAACTCTACTTTTTGTAAAGTGTTACATTTTATGTCATCACGTAAAGATATTTAACACTTTTGCTAAGAATGTCGGTAAATATTGTTTTCTAGTAATCAAAAAAGATAGTTTTTGTATGGAATGTAATATAACTATTATGATGATATTCACAGGCTCCGGTGAATATCATCATGATAATAACATTCCATACAAAAATGCATTCTCTCCCCACAGAGGCAGATCAATGCAAGTCATGTTGCTTTAGCCTCTGTTATATTACTGCGACTTTGTGGGATAGAATGGGAGATGCCTGATTGGAGGCAATCAAAATTAGTTGTGCAATCAGCGACGCTGTTCTTAAATCATCGTTTTGGCTACTGAATCAAGGCAAACGCTTTGTGGTATGAACCACCCTTTCCATGCGAGAAGCGTTGCCATTTGATAAAGAAATTCAAATGGATTGTGATGCGGGTTTTTTTCCGCATGGGGAAACTGCCTGAACCCACGGATTTTGGCGTAATAGAACATAGGCTAAATCAACATGACTTGATCTGCCTCTGTGGGGAGAGAATGATAAAAATGATACTCCGATTAAAATGCTTGAAAACAAAATATGGACATGATCTTTGACTTCGAGGACGATCTTCCTCCCAGTCTCTTTTAACTTTCTTTAAAACTTGAATGTTTTTACTTATAAGAGCTGCGTCTCGCTATCGCCATGCGGGCGTGAAAGGTGGTCTCGAGCAGTGCGAGATTAAAGGGGGATAACTCTCGCTTAGAATTGTGACTAAAACAGCGACGCAAAATTAAAGGAGGCAAAATTGAAGTTACTACCTCACGTTAAAATATATTTTAACATATCAAAATAACACTTTAACTTTCGTTTGTTTAGAGCATCAAAATTGACATAACGCATAATACATGTACGATACATTTATAACATGACTATCACATGGTTTATCTCATGATGTGAAATGTAAGTACAAGTTTATAAACGTTAATTGTTTCTTTCTACTTCCATGATGAGGTATGTAAACATAGTAAGCACAATATGTGTTATGTCGATATTTCTGCCTTATTTTCATTATTTCGTTTCCAAATATTATCATGTAATAATGTATATTCAGATATACTATATATGTGATGAAAATTATGTTTTCATTTTGTACATGAATTTAAATTTGTGATTTCGATAGATGAAAAATTATGTATTCTTTCTATGTATTAGTAAAAAGCATGTTCCATACCAACGAGGATTACCTTTCATGTTTGCGAAAAAAAACTTAAAAAAGGCCGATTTGGAAACTCTTTAACTAGGCGCGATAGCACAGAAAATGAACACTTGTTTGTATACTTATAACTAGGCTTGTTTGTAAACGTCATAAAAACTGACGGGTCTATGTATTAATGTAAAATTAAGTGTGTTTCGTCGACAAGATCGTTTCACATATAATTTATCAATGTTAATCTTGAAGGTACTCTATTCTGTCAAAAACCTTTGAAATTTCGATTATAGCTCCCAATATGAATTTAAGCAGTCACAATTTCAAAAGTATCTGTTTCTAAAGAATGCAATTGTGTATTCCTCTTCATAACACGTGTATCAAATATATTCAAAACGACATTATTCAGTTAGAGAATTGACACTGTTGAAAACGTGGTAGCGTGACTTTTGGACATTAGTTTGTAATTGCCAATAAAGACGATAATTATGTTTGTTATCAAAACTACAAATGCAATAATAAAACAATAAAATGTAGGTTTGAGATAGTCAATAACTGATACACATTTAATAACACATTGTACAAACAATGAACTCAATTCTTATTGATATTTGAAAAAGATGTTCAAATATTTCAACATTGAACCATTTCTAAAGACAATTAGTAATAAAAACAATTGGTTCATGGTCCTCCTTAAATATAAATATTTGGTCTGTCTTCATGTAATACCAATATAAGATAACAAAATATCATATGCAACTGTTGTGTCTAATCTTTGATAAGGGTTCATTTGAACATCTCATAAAAGTTCAGACGTGTTCAAGTCTTTGAAAATACAATGCTTGGTTTTGGATCATACCCAAAAAGTTTAAAATCAGCATCGTACTTCTTGCGAATGTCCTCCTTTAAGTCCAAAGGAATAGATCTGTAAGCCTCCTTTAGAACCTGTTCTCTCTGTTCCTTTATTTCAGATTTTGTCCGTTTATTCCGCTTGTAATGATCCACAAATATCTTTGTTACGACATCACTTGCATTACGACCCCTGACTGACGTCGTGACAAGACTTTCTGGGAAAGGATCATCTGTTGCAAAGTAACCATTCAATTGGAAAGCTCTCCATAATCGTTCAGCCAAAGTTGTTTCATTGAGGCACTTTTGGTTAATGTGACGAGAATAATGAAGCTTAAAATGGTCGTCTATCAACATGATAAACTCATCTTCGACGTGATCTCGTCCGGTGTTCGATACAAGCAAATGGTCCAAGCCTCGTTTTCTCAAAATATACTCAGTATCTCTGGAAAATGTGTCCATCTTGCCTATATACTGAGGATGGAATGAACATGGATCACAAACAGTTTTTATCGGGTTCCAATGAAAGTTCCTTTGTTTGTAAATTGCAAACCTTAAAAAGTGTTCAAAACCAATATCCAATGGACATTCATTTTGTCCTAGATTTAAGTAGCTATTGATGCCAAGACCAATGTCCTCTAAGGAATCAGGCAGAATGATCTTATCTATATAAACAGACCACAGACGCTGATATGGATCTCTTGCGTACATCACACGGTCGTAAGTTGAGATCAATTCCTTGACCTGAGATATAGGGTGTCCAGCAATAATTCGTTTATGGTGAACGGTATATCTGTCTATATCAAAGGGACTTTTCCATTTTTGCTTGTTAGAATTTAGAAAAACCATTATTCTTTTCCAGAAGGTACATCCAACCTTTGGTGTATGACATACAGCAAGCTTACTGGAGTTATGTATGAACATTGAACCAGCAGGTCTTGCTGTCATATTGGCACAAGCATGCATATACAGCTCCCTCCGTTTTGCAAACATAGCTTCCATTGCCTGGTCGTCAACCTGAAAAGAAAAAGATATTGACGTTTAGCCAGACCTACTCTTCATTAATATACCTTATTCGCACCTTTCTTATTTTGTTCTTGTCTCTGAAAGCTAAACATCGTCATGGACCATATTTTTCTATAAAATAATTCCAAATTTTGTTTATAGATTAAAATTTATTTAAACATTGATACAATTAAAAAACAATGGTAGGCGATTTGTATATTTTTACTTATCTCTTATCGTATCTTAATCACCTCTTCCCGTTGTTTACTTTCCTTTTCTTCTCTTTCTTGACTCTTCTCTTCTTCTCTTTCTTTACTCTCCTCCTCTTCTCTTTCTTTACTCTCCTCCTCTTCTCTTTCTTTACTTTTCTCCTCTTCTCTTTCTTTACTCTTCATCTCTTCTCTTTCTTGACTCTTCTCCTCTTCTCTTTGTTTACTCTTTTCCTCTTCTATTTGTTTACTCTTTTCCTCTTCTATTTGTTTACTCTTCTCCTCTTCTCTTTCTTTACTCTCCTCCTCTTCTCTTTCTTTACTCTTCTCCAACTCTTTTTCTTTACTATTCTCCTCTTCTCTTTCTGTACTATTCTCCTCTTCTCTTTCTGTACTTTCCTCTTCTTCTCTGTCTTGATTCTTCTCCTCTTCTCTTTCTTTACTTTTCTCCTCTTCTCTTTCTTTACTCTTCATCTCTTCTCTTTCTTGACTCTTCTCCTCTTCTCTTTGTTTACTCTTTTCCTCTTCTATTTGTTTACTCTTTTCCTCTTCTATTTGTTTACTCTTCTCCTCTTCTCTTTCTTTACTCTCCTCCTCTTTTCTTTCTTTACTCTTCTCCAACTCTTCATGACTTTCTTGAACGAACTCAATATCTGAAATATTAACCGAGGCTGATAATCATCATAAGAAACAAACATCCGATCAACAAAATCAGACATGGTTGGTTTATTGCCTTAAAATGTTTAAACTTTCCTAGATGAAAAGCTTTTTGTGTAAGTTGTCAGTGAAGTGGCATCAGATAAAAAAATATGTGAAATTCCAGCTAACTAATTTGTATACTACGATTATTTATTCTCTCCTTCATCATGAAAATTAAAATCACACCTGATAACAGTATAGGCTTATTACCCGACATATGACGTAATTTTATAATGAAGAGATCTTTTCAAGAATATATTGTTTTCTTGCAATAATGCATCACTGTTGTCAAAAATAATAACACATATTCTAAATGCATTAAGGGGCAGTAGAACGTTTTTATGGGGAATATAAGGTGATGTCAAGAAAATGGAAATTAATGGCTCCCATTGAACGACAATGTATTTAAACTTAATGACTCAGTACTAATTCAAAAATATTACGTAAAGTTTAGTCATGCGGATTCTTTTTCTTCCAAAAAATGAATTAAAGGTGTTCACACAAAATGTCCGCCAATGGATTTTATGTCAATCTTCATACGTTGTCCTCTGACTATGGATGATTGGCTTGTGTAATGTGATTTTTGACACTGTCATGTTAAAACATTTAGCATTAACTTACAATTATCAGTGAAATATTTCAAATATAAAATTATCAAAAAACGTGCTACTGTCCCTTTAAGAGACATCCAGAACGACCATGATACAAACCTTCATGTTCATCTTTCATTTGCTCCTCAGGTAAAATTACGTTTGCACACAGTTGATGGTATCTTATCAGTGCCCAACAGAAAATCATTAGACATCCAATTAAGAAAAACCTGTACTTCAGGAACAATCTAGTGGCCATATCTGGAAAGGATAGTTATATATCAGTTAGGTAAAATGTATAGTACAGGTAAAATGAATTTTGGTTTTCATGTTTCTCTATGTGAATTCTGATGTTTCAATTGTTGTTTTGCAGTTAATTTCAATAACTCTTGGCAATTTTAAATCAATAGTAATGTATGAAAGGATAGAAAGGTAATATATTTTAGTTAAAATAGCCTTTAACTGCTTCCGGCTATTAAAATTCCTTGGCAAAAGAAAGTTTGAAATGAAATAATGGAAAAAGTTTTAGTCGATTATTAACATTCTACATACGATTAAAGGCGTCTCGTCCCAAAGGTTAGATTTGTTTATCTTGTATTTTACAAATTCTCAAACATTTTTAAAGAAATGCAAAAAGGTAAGAATTACGTGACTATGCTATTGCATTGGTGCAAAGGCACGTGACGTCAATGTCAGACAACTTTTCATAATCTATCACTGAAATCACCACAGTGACAAAACAAACTACAACAGACAATCAAAATCGGACAATAGAACAGTGAGTACCATTTAAATATTGACAAAAATTGTCTGAAGAATCGGCAGTTCTTGAATTTCTTTTGCCATTGTCTTTTCACAATCAGAAGATAATGGACAAGATCAAAGGATATAAAAATAGTACTTTTACCCTTTGAAGACTAATGTCCTCGTGAAATAGACCATTTTGATTTTAATTTCGCACAGGTAATGGTTCATAGTGGGGTTACAGTCGTCTTGAGCACATTTTGGATTTAAGTTAAGGTTCATGTATTTACAATAGTCATGATTGACGATGACATCCATAAGTGTTAAAGGTATCAAATGGAACGTATGTAATTTTAGTTTTTGACCTACTCACTATGAATTTCTGAAGCACAACACCGCTTATGCCAAATTATAATTTCAGTTTTTCAGTATTTTGGAGATTGGTTGATATGTTACACAAAACTTCTAGCGTTTTTGTTATTGAATGGTAGTTATTTAAAACTATATCAACTGTTTTTTGTCGATGAGTTTATAACAAAATATTACCTAAATTGCAATAACTGCATTTTATTTCTCAGAATTCCGTTTGTCTAGGAGAAATGTTTAGATAGGAATTCAAATGAGTCGGATTAAAAAATTCTGATTCATTCATAGAAGCATAGCATTACATGTACTATAGACTTAATCGCGTGTCAGGGGAAAGAAAGAAAAAGTGCTAGAATCAATAATTGTAAAAGACGGAAGGCATAGATAGCAACGAACGATAGAGAGACATTCAGACAGACAGACTGATAGACAGACACACTGACAGACAGACATACCGATAGATAGAACTGACAGACAAACAGATAGACAGACAGACTGATAGACATACTAAAAGACAGCCAAACTGATAGACAGACAGACAGACTGATAGACTGATAGACAGGCAAACTCATAGACAGACTGTTAGACAGACAAACTCACAGACAGACACACTGACAGACAGAGAAACCGACAGACAGAGAGACACTTCGACAGCATTGTAATGGAGACAGATAGACAAATGAGAACAAAAACAAAGCCTAGAGAACATTAAGCTAAACGAAGAAAGTGGGATAAAAAACTGGAGAGAAGGACGGTGATAAGCAAAAAGTCACCTGAGACTCTAGACGTTGGTTAAATTCAATCAAATCAATCTTCTTTTCCTCCTATTTTCTATTTCTACGTATCTTATTCTGAATTTTATCCAGAAGTTCACAAAAGTGTCAGGGTCCAAAACGTCTATTCATATTTGCCGTTACAATTTTTACACTACCTTATTTAACGAAATGGATCTTCTGATCTTACCTGTTCGCCAGTCCAAATATTTTGTTGCCAAATTTAATCAAAGGAGCGTTTCATATAACAATATTTGTTTACCGAGCTCACTATATTGAACTACAATTAATCAGTCCAATGTTGTTTATGCTTCTTTTATTGCAGTGTGTCATTTGATGAACTAGATATGACACGTACATTTTCTTATACCCCACTTCCGGTTTCGTTGCTATGGTTTCCTTTGTTCTAACTGTAGGTGTATTGATGGATACACCTCTCCTTTCTCTGTTGTAAATGTAGGTTATCCACTGATACACCTCTACTTTTCTAATAAACCTACTCTTTATTGTTAATCTACACTTAGTCAGGAGAAGAGATCTTCAACGTTGGCAAAGAAAGGGACTTGTAAAATTTGGGACTATAATTTTTTGAGAATTATGATCAAAGATGGTGGAAATCGAACCAGGGACCTTTATTTGTTGAGCAGCGACTCTATCGACTGAGCTTATGAGGATTGATACAAGCAGAGGTATTTTCTGTTGTTTTATGTATATATAATTTATATAACTAATTATATAATTATATATATATATTTTATAATTTATATATATATATAAGCATCGGAGACCACGATTCAAACAGGAGGTTATTGAGCGATACACCTCGGGAAGTGTTGGTATATCTATAACTTACCTATATTGTGAGTCATAACCAGTGACATATTTCAAATATGCGCACATATGTAAATGTTAAAAGTAGTATACGTCTAGGCAACCATGTTTTGAAAAACAGAAGTCATTGATATGAATATATGTTGTGTTATGTTAAATTCCTGATTATGAACAATGTACAACAAAAATAGTGAATAGTAACTAGATTGTTTTTAGCTAAAAGTGATACGAACAATTCAAATTCAATTTCAATTACTAAGGAATTCGGAGTTGACTTTGACCTAAACAAGTTTATTTGGACTCTTATAATTTTTCATTGCTTTTCTGGGAATAACCAATAATGTTTAATTTGATGCAATGCATGTCAACATTTCATATGTTTCGCGATTTCAGGTAAAACATATTGGTAACTAGATTAGCGTTTGCGGGACACCGCAAAAGCAGAGCAGCCCCGAAACTTGGGGTTTCGCTTTACCCTGTTCCGCCTTCTACAAGCCTCAGCATATTGGGCATTTTCTTGTGACCTTGACTTTTGACACTTAAGGTCACGAAATATAACATTAATGTAACGAATTAAAGTGTTAAAAGTTAAAATAATCCATTTTCTCAATATATGTTGACCTTGCTGTGACCTTGACCTCTGACCTTGAAAGTGAACATGTCATTGTAATTCCCCAAAGGTGTAAACACTTATACATGTTCATGAGTTCTGAAAAGATTAATGGGATTAAGTTAAAGCCAAATTAGTTGCACATTGCAATAACACAAATCTCATGACCTTGACCTTTGACCATCACTTTTCATTGAGTATAACAATCATCTATTGATTCAAAGTGTTCATAGTTAAAATAAAGCATTTTCGCAAAACCATGCTAAAGTAGTGACCTTGCTGTGACCTTGACCTCGGACAGATTGTAGCGAAAACCTTTTCAAAATATTTTACTCTTCCAAGACCTTGACCTTTGACCATGAAAGTGAACATGTCAAAATCGTTCCCCCGAGGTATTAGCAGTAGCTTATGAATACAAGTTCTTGAAAGCTTATTAGAAAAAAAAAGTTATAGCCGAGGACGCGGCGGCGGCGGAAACTTCACAAATACTGAAAGCAGCCCCAGGGCTGCTAATTACGTATACGTGTAAAGCTTTCGCTGTTTGAATGCTAATGATAAGAAAATGCTGTATATATGTAGTTTAAGAGAAATCGATACGTTTTATGAGTTATTGGCATCACGAAATGTTAATGTTCTGCCTGCTAAACTAACTCTAATTAAAAATCGTCGAGGTCTCTTTAACCTACTTGTTAAATTCTTCTTCTTTTATTGTACCTATGAAGAACAAAAAAGATTGAAGGATTTGTTAATTATTATCATAACGAAACGTTAAGATGTGGTTATCTGTTGAAAACATCAACGCTGCTTACCAAATGCAGTCTCTTAGAAATACGTTTTTTTGAGAAGGTTACTAAGATTTCAGTTTACAATTAAACACTATATGCGTGTCCATATGAAAATATCACTAGCATATCGGCGTATCGTCAGGAGATGAAAGATCAATCGATATATCTCCTTGGAGATATCGTTACGACAGTTGATTTTGAACAATGACCTGCGAGTGTACAGCTGCGTACCTTAAGTTTGTTCACTTGCTTGTGTATCTAAGTGCAAATATCATGTTATCATATTATACTGTTATTGTTTTCTCATTATCATACCAAACTGTATAAATTGCTGTATTCCTCATTTTTCACCATATGCTTGATAACGGTATAAGAATCTATACCGAAACGTCGCCACCATCCAATAAAGAAGTTGTCCATCCATAGAATCACTCTTGTCTTCCTTATACCATCAACTTCTAGAATGCCACTCAAACAGCGCAAATATCATGTAATTTAGGTTTGATGTCGACATCCATAAACGTAAATAAAAGCAGTTTCTCAATAAGATAACTCCAGGGGCACTTACATAGAATCAACAACTGTCAACGTGTAAAAGAACCATTCCCAAACCATTTTTATGGATCGTCTTGTCAATGGTCCTGGATTTCGATATTTGGCAGAGTTAAAAGACAGATGGGGTCATATTTGTGAAATTCAAATTTAAACAATTCCATCTTAATAATCCCTTTAAACTTTGTAAAAACGAAATCGGCACAATATAATAACATTGCGTTAGTGCAGAGGAACGAATATGACTTAGATCTTAGGCTGTTGATCACTTATGAAGGATTTTGTATAGAAAAATGAAAAACAGTGTTTTCGATTTGACCTCTGATCACTTCAATGCCCTGCCTTATTTGATACTGTTATCTATTAGGTATGACATACGAAGAAACTGCAAACTGAATCTGTACTTATGTTTTGAAATTTCAGCATTATCCGTTTCGTTTTCTCAATGCTAGGATGCATCAAAGACATGATCAAATTACATGATTTTTGCACTAATATACGCAGGTAAGTGAACAAACTTAAGATACGCAACTGTAGAGTACATTTATTGCATCATCAAGTAATGATCTTAAACACGAATACATCACAATTCTATGTCATGAACTAGAGTTTTAGAAGTACAGTTTTCAGATGAACATGTTTCATGTAAACATAATGAAAAATTAACTTGGATGGTAAATAGAAGCTCACGCTCGTGTCTTCTGATAACATATATATATATCAACACACTTGGTATTATGTGTTAAAAGTCGTCACCCTTATCACCTTTATATTCTAACCCCCGAAAAACCTAAAGACAACTTTTTCAAAAAATTAATTGCTTTACATTACATGATAAGAGAAAACAGTTCATATTGACAATGGTATAACGGTGAATTTGCATACGTTGATCAAAATGGCAACACCTATTTCAGTTATGGTCATGTATGTTTGATCGACAATGTGACATTTAAGTAAATTCATTGTGTGACTGCCATCTGCATCGGTTATTGCTTGGCATCCCAATGGCAAATAATGCAAAATATAGCGGACCATTGCTGTGTTTTGCGATTGCAGGAGTGTTAACATACTTGAAAAAGTTCATTTGTCGGCATTAAAATCATTTGATGCAAGTGAATGAATGTTAACATACTTGAACAAGTTCTTCTGTCGGTCCATCATCTGATGCAAGTGACCTTCGTGGACATTGTTGATGTACCAAGTTGCTTCTTAACTCGTCTGCACCATCAATTAAGCAGATCTTTGAATCTAATATAGCACCTCACCTGTTAAACTTTCGTGTCAAATTTTGGGTAAAATGTTCATTTCCTCGACGGTAAACAATAAAAAGTCACATATGTTCGGGTTGCTGTTGCAGACTTTTAAAATTCTTTGATAAACCAGACTTACGGGCGGGATTTTAAAATGCCCCTGTAGGCGATCGTGCAGGAAGCAGGGTCAATAATTTGTATTGAAGTCAAATATCCGTTTCAGTAAACGCTTCCGTAGAGTAAAGGTTTTTTATTTCAAGGCATCGACGAGTTGTAACGTCTCAATAACTTTGACAAGATGACGACTCAAATTATTGAGCTAGATGTAGAGAGTTGGGGCTTTAGTTGAAATGTTTGGGCTCAACTTTTGGGCGAAGTATATTACTCTGAAGCACATTCAAATGCTAGTGATTTGATTATTGCGAATCTAGAGTTGTGTGACACGCATTGCCATTCATTTCCGACACTTAGTCATAACAATATAATTTATATAACCTATGTTTCATGAAAAAATTGAAATTAAAACCAACGCGAGTCTTTTGTTGGTTTTCGGGTTTACATACCCTTGAGCTTTCTCTCATGCGAATTTTGCTTTACATGTTATCTTAATGATGTTTTTTCCAAAACGTCTTCAAAAGCTTCATAAAAACACAAAAAAGTTTCTTTTTTCTCGTTTATCCTCTGAATCTGTTTACATCCATAAAACGATAACGTTTCAGAGGAAGTATCAATATGGAATTGTTTTACTTGCTATCACATCAGTCTAAAATTCTCAAAATCACCTATGCGTGTCTCAAATTTGTTTGGAAGTATATTTGTAATATGACGACACTCCGTCACTGTAGATAATAATGATAATGTGCGTACTTATATTGCGCCTTTTCCACGTCCTAAGACATGCCTAAAGCGCTACATTATTACCTCGAAGGGGTGAACTTTCACAGCTGCTACTAAGCGCTAATCACGACCACGTAGGTCAGTACATCCATTTTTGAGGTACCCATCTTAACAGCTGGGTGGACTGAGTGCAATGTGGATGAAGTGCCTTGCCCAGGGACACATCGCAGGATAAGACCCAAGTCAGACAATTTTGGTGTCTCCACCGGGATTCGAACCCGGGTCTCTGGCGTGAGAGGCCAGCATGCTAACCACTACACCACTGTGCTCCACATTTAGATACTAACTTAAGCATTGTCGCTGGTACAACTCTGCCAAAATGATTGTACTAAAAAAGTAGAACAATCGCTTTCATACTGACGTAAGCGATTTTAATCAATGAGACATGTCTTTCATGTGTATATAGTATATTCTGTTTTTGTTTATTAAGTTTCAGGGAAGGAAGGCCTTATTGTTATGATTAGGAAACGGGTTAATAGGAGATTTTTTTTTATTTGTCCAGTCACCACAAATAACTTCACAAAAATGAACTTGGCGTATTCATAATGCTTGTAACTGTAGCCGTTAATTTTTATATGTAAAATATTTAGGGTCAACAGAGTAACGTCCTTTTGTCCATTAGAATACAGGTGCACGTTGCTAGATTGTACTTCATATTGTTATCTAATAGACTAGATCCATGAATTATGAAAATGTGGCTGTTTTATTTGCTCTTAGTCATTCAAAATAAATTAAGACGTAAAAAAAGGTAACTCCACGGCTACGTGCCCTCGTAGTTTTAAAGGGGCAGTAGCACGTTTTTAGGGGGAATATAAGGTGATGTCAGGAAAATTAAAAATAATGGTTCCATTTGAAAGACAATGTATTCAAACTAAATGGAGCAGTAAGAATTCAAATATATAACGCAAAGTTTAGCCATACGACTTCTTTTTCTTACACAAAAACAATTAAAGGTGTTCACATAAAATGGCAGCCAATGGATTGATGAAAATCTTCATACTTTGTCCTCTGACTATGGATGATTGGTTTGTGTAATAAGATTTTTGACACTCTCAAAATCATACATTTAGCAATACACCACGTGGTGCGGTTATCGGGTCAATATCAGAGGTAGTTATTTTTAGATAACTGACCTCAGATCAACCTGGAGGTTTGTTATCACGAGGTTGGTTATCTGATAACCAACCTCTTGATAACTGACCTCTCGGTTCGATACGGTGAACATGTCTCGGCTACGCCTCGCCATCTTCACCGTATCGCACCTCGAAAAAAACTTACCCTCGGCTTACGGGTCTAAATGACCCTTCGCCTCTAATTGTGACTTTTGATATTCTTTAGAATTTGTTGTGATTTTCACCTGTGCATTCAGATATATTATGTCTTTATTTCAATATGCCATTCTAAAGAATATCAAAGGCCGCAAGAACGATAATAAAAGAAAACAAAAGACAGAAAAATACTCTTTATTACAGAGAACTTTTGAAGTCATTTTCATATAACATGTTCATACTGCTTTCAATTCTTTCTATTTGGTTTCCTTGAAACATGCAAACATTTACATTTATCAAACACTCCAACACACAATCCCGTTGGGCCTCAGTATCTATGCTAGTGTTCTCTTCAATTAATGTTCCAAATCCTTCATAGGAAGTCAGTTGTCGGGAGGTCACAAGCATTTGAAATGGTCCTTTTGAAACAATGCACAAGAAAGCCGACTTCAGTATCAGCAAACATTTAACTGTCCAGCTATCATCCATGCGTAGTTCCTGAAACATTCAAAGGTTTAACTCTACTAACAGTCTTATTTCAAGTGCTGACAAAAACACATTTCCATTTACATACATGCATATTTCATATCATCACGCTTTCCCCGAAATACTAACTTAAGTTTGGAACTGTCATTTCTAACATCGACTTTTGAATAATTTAGTATCTTATTGTTTAATGGACGAGTGAAAGTTTCAACGTTCACACGAAATTTATTGAAGATAATATCATACCACACTGATCTCAAAGTCAGAAATCTAGCTAATACCCATATATGTCTGCATTTTATATACATATTACAATACTAAAAAGCATTTCTAAAGCAGAAAATGCGTACACGCTTCTTTTGATTCCTTGTAATGCTTTAAACATATTCGAGTCTATTACATGAAACAACAAATAAAGTATACTTTGCGATCAATCTCACCTTAATTGCCTCCGGGAAAGACCTCGAAACACCGGCAAATATATCTGTTTGACACCAGCGGCGGAGAGCACTCCATTGTACCAACCTTCTTGAAACCATGTGCTTTAGGTTGTGTGCTGCACGTGAATTTTGAGGAGTTGCTTAGTAACTTGGCGTACAAGAAGTCCGTGCATCACAAGATGAAATAGACGACGTCCGTGCAGCCACACAGTTTTTGACTAGTGACGGATTATTACATTTTACATCATTTGCCACCAAACAAAATTTCATTGACGTCCGTTTAAAATTTGCATCAAAATAATTAAATAATAGTTCAGTTCAGTGTGACATTTTAAGGTTAATAGCTCGGTAAAAGAATGAAAATGCACAGTTGGTAAACGGCTTAGAATTGTTTTACCGACAATTTCGCCAGTATTATCTCCAACTGCACGTGAAATACGCGCAGTGTTAAAATGAAATTGATCCATTCCTCAGGAGTGGAAGTTAACCATGCTAGACACCGTTGTCACTTTTGAACTCATTATCAACAAACTTATATTCGGCTAATATTGATATTTTCATTAAAAATGGAAAACAGTTTTAACAATAACCATGTAGTGTATGTGAAATAATAACCTCGACCTCGTGAATATCTGTGATAACCATCTCGCTGATCGCTCGATGGTTATCACAGATATTCACTCAGTCAGCGGTCATTATTTCAACCTTAACTTACAATTATCAGTGAAAATTTTAAAATATAAAATTATCAAAAAACGTACTACTGCCCCTTTAAGGGTTTCATAACAATAAAAACTTCGATATCGATTTGAAGCAAATGGTTGCTCCTAACAGAGTGAGTGAGTTAATGCTTACGATGTTTGTGCAGTATTCCAGCACTTAGGGGCGGTATTCCTAACGGATATCTACTGTGACATTGTGTACAGGAGTATGACGTGTGGAGCGTTAGTATAAATGAAGTCCTTGCATTATTGCCATATTTGTAAGAAAACCTCTTCGTGTCATGTGTCTGATAGTTTACTCTTCGCTCATTGACCATTGAACTTTTCATCTTGTGGAAAATAAGGTATTTGCCTGAAAAAATTTGCTCCTTCAGGGTAAACAGATGAATCACGTTGATAACTTTTCGTGTTGGTGAATGTTCGAAACAGCAAAATATCGGCTTTAAGTTTCAGTCGTATGTCTAATAGCACGGTGAAGCGGCCTTAAACCAGAGGACGTTCAATCAATAATTGGTAACGTTTGATTTTTTCTTACTAATCAGAATAGAGTATTTATCATTTTTCACGGCAGAATAGTTATAGAGTTGAGATTGGACGAGGTAACTCAGTGAAACATTTGGTGCAAATCTGAAGGTAGTTAACGAAAAACAAAACAAAAAGGTTGTGGTGTAATATAATTTTTTATCATGAAACAAATACAAACATCGTAGCTAATAAATAGCAAACGAAGAAAAAATATTGTAAATATTTGCATATGCAACTACATCATAAATCATAAGATTTACAAACTGATTTTGATACACCCATTTGTTGATTTTGAATGAAGGAGAGCTCAAAAGACATAACCATTTCCCGATTAAGGCAGAAACAATTATGCAACCATGCCCCGTGCATTCATTCCGTGTGACGTCACAATCTATTGACACAAATGCAAATAAAAAAATAAGTACTGGTGCATAAACTGATGTAGTATATCTTATAGTCAACTAAGCAAACCATTTCCTCTTCAAAGCAAAATATATACCAAATAAAGATTTACATCCATTAACAACCTTGACAATAAAGCACTATTTTTATGATTGTTTCACTTTGCAGTCATAATATTATAATATTATTTTGAAACTTAAAAAATCAACTGACTCATAATCTACATATCTTTTCTTCATGTCATACAAATTCTTAAACTTAATTTGGGGTTTGATAAATGTAGGATGAAGTAAACTTATCACCAAAGGCCAAATCTCGTTGAAATTGAGACTTGAACAACGCAATGGTATGTTGGGCAAGGCAACGAAGGCCGTGCGTACATTGGACCTTTTTAACAAAATATACAATATCATATTTATGATCTGAAAAATTGGATAAATTATGTTCTTCCTATATAAATATTTCATCTAGAACATTCCAGAATTTAGTTCTCGATGAGGCAAACACATCATAAAAAATATATCCTCTTCATATTTTGCAAAATTTATATATCACAGCTGCTAGTATTGAGTATAACAACAGTTATCATAAACTAAACCCCTGCTTCACTTCAATTCCATCTCTGGTTTTTCATTATCCAAATCCCTGGCTACCCATTTAACTAATTTCTTCTTCCTCATCACACTATATTTGGTCCCTTTTAACCCTCTCTAACTTACCATTAGAATAATCTCTGTCTCCTTATTTTCCCGTCTCTGGATTCTCATTACCGCTATATTTGGCTCCTTTTAACCGTTTCTCATACTTCCCTGGCTTCTTGTCAACCCATCTCTGGATTCTCATTACCGCTATATTTGGCCCTCTTAACCCTATCTCATACTTCCCTGGCTTCTTTTCAACTCATCTCTGGATTCTCATTACCGCTATATTTGGCCCCTTTTAACCCTATCTCATTCTTCCCTGGCCTCTTTTTCAACACATCTCTGGATTTTCATTAACGCTATATTTGGCCCACTTTAACCCTATCTCTGACTTTCTAATTAATTATCTCTGGCTCCTTATTTACCCATCTCTGGGTTCTCATTAATGCTATATTTGGTCTCTTCATCAAACCCACCTCTTACTCTGTATCAATCATTTTCTGTTTCTACTCTAACTTTGCTTTCTATCCCGGTATATACCTTACATGACTCAATACAACAAATCAAATGACAAACACATACCAAATACACTGTATATCAACAGGAATAACACTTTGTTGTGCCAGCAACAATTCAATATGATACCGATATATATATATCACTTAAATCACATATGTTATTAAGGCATTTCTGTATGCAAAGGTGTATAATATGCAGGATTCATTGTTTGGACCGAGCTGCCAATATTGTATTTCACCCCAATACAACCCTCATCAAATACATGATGAACTTTGGCATAATTGGATTAAATAAAGTGCTATGTCAAAGAAAGCACAGGAATCGTAATTCATGTTGGTAGCTGGGCATTTATGATAATGATTCTGATTATTTAGCCAGATCTTTTTCGATACAGTGACGTTGAAACGAAAAGGTTAAAAAAATTAATCCAATCCTCTGTATCGGATTCGATTGGTTTTGCAAATTTGAGATCTGGATAGTCGAGAGTAAGTAACTAAAGAAAAGGATGTTAACGTCAAATCCTTATTTAAAGACATCGCCGTGCCACTTTCATGCTTTTTGGCTACAACTTTCTATTCATGTAACACCCAAAGTAAAATTCTCTCCCCACAGAGGCAAATGACGTCATGAAATGAAGATCGAGGTTGGATTGAGGTGCAATTTTTTCCCGCCAGGGGAAACTGCCGGAACCAACGGATTTGGTCTAAAAAGAACAGAGGTTCGATCAACATTTCATGATTTGGCCTGCCTCTGTGGGGAGAGAATGCGAGAAGAGATAACTAAGTATCAACCGTTTACAATCAGTAAATGATCCAACGAGCTGACGAAGACTAGGATCAGAACACTAACAATGGATAACTTCATTATGTGACAAAGTTCACTTTGTATCATGTACTTGAAAATACAATGCTTGGTTTTGGATCATACCCAAAAAGTTTAAAATCAGCATCGTACTTCTTGCGAATGTCCTCCTTTAAGTCCAGAGGAATAGATCTGTAAGCATCCTTTAGAACCTGTTCTCTCTGCTCCTTTATTTCAGATTTTGTCCGTTTATTCTGCTTGTAATGATCCACAAACAACTTCGTTACCATATCACTTGCATTACGATCCTTGACTGACGTCCGGACACGGCTTTCTGGGAAGGGGTCATCAAGAGCAAAGTATCCATTATACTGGAAAGCTCTCCATAATCTTTCCGCTAATGTGACTTCATTGAGGCACTTTTTGTTAATTTGTCGAGAATAATGAATTTTGTAATGATAATCTATTAAAATGATAAACTCATCTGAAACATGATCTCTTCCAGGGACCGACTTTAGCAAATAGTCCAAGCCTCGTTTTCTCAGTATATACTCTGTATCTCTGGAAAAGGTTTCCATATTGCCAATGTACTGAGGGTGAATTGAACAAGGATCACAAACAGTTTTTATCGGGTCCCAATGTGCATTTCTATGTTTATAAATAGCAAATCTCAAAAAGTACTCAAATCCAATTTTCAAGGGGCATTCCTTTTGACCCAAGTTGAAGTGGGTGTTGATGCCAAGACCAAAGTCCTTCCAGGAATCAGGCAGAATGATTTTATCTATATATACAGACCATAGACGCCTGTACGGATCCCTTGAGTATATTACACGGTCGTATCCCGAGATCAAAGACTTTGTTTTATTCTGAGAAAACGGGTATCCAAGTCTCATAATTGGACTATGGTGAACGGTATACCTGCTTATCTCCAAAGGACTTTTCCATTTTTTTTTTTTAGAATTTATGAAAGTAAACATTCTTTTCCAGAAGGTACATCCAACCTTTGGTGTATGACATACAGCAAGTTTACTGGAGTTGTGTATGAACATTGAACCAGCAGGTTTTGCTGTCATATTGGCACAAGCATGCATATACAGCTCCCTCCGTTTTGCAAACATAGCTTCCATAGCCTCATCGTCAAGCTGAAGATAGAACAAATCCACATCGTCAAATCAATGTCAGATGTAACAAGATTCAGTAATCATAAGTAACAGTTGATATCCTAGTATTTACTTATTCATTTTGTCTTCAATTTCTACATGTATTCCGTCAATGTTATCGTTCAGGATGATTTTTAGCTTTTGTTAAATATCAAACTTTGAAAGGTTTCTCAAAAGGGTGTTTATATAAAAGTTTTTTAAACTTTTAAAACGGGACAATATGTATTGACAGGCAAATTTTATGTTTAATTTAAACATGTTATCTGTGATATTTTATTTATGACTCTACCCACCTTGTCTTCCTGTTTGTTGCTCCTTATACCGTGCATGGCCCTAAAGCCTGAAACAAAATAAAGAAAAATAAATAAATATGTCCTCAAAATCGTAAAACAAAATCAGAAACCCAAACAATCTAGATTTTCGACTGACCGTGTATCTTACTGTTCAATTTCCTTGTATCATGAATTCAAAACATTTACGTCAATAATGAATCAGCTCATAATGCATCTCGCTCCATATTAGGTGCAAGTAAGGGAAAACCAATTTAATTGTTTAGCATATTTGTTGCGAATCCACAATTTTCTATTTGGAATTAATACGGTTAAGTGTGTAGGGCCATTAGACTACACTGCCTTTAAAATTACAAGTCATTATCAACTTCTACTATTCTTTCTCCTAAACATCTGCTTGACTTGACATTGAGGTTACATACATGGATAAATAGGGTTCACTTGTATAATGAACATGCATTCATAATATACGAATACCAGCTGATACTACCTCTTTTCAACTAGATATTGATTTAATATGAAACCAGTTACAGAAAGCTCTGAATCTCTTTGGTTGTCCATATTAAGATTTTGTATTCTATGGTTATTAGATACTCAATTGTATTTACTATTCCTAACTGTTTTGGTTGTGCATGCATAAGAACTCGTTCATCTAACCTGTAAAAATCGTAATTATATTCCCCGAAACGCGATGTTCTTACTAAATAAAGTAGAATCTTGCTCTGCATTAAATAACTGTAGGACGTTTTTAGGTATAGAGATATAAAGGGGATGTTTCCAATCGTAAAAGACAACGTTTTTTAATCAAGCTCTCGGTGAAGCTACTCGAATCCATTTTCAAACCTCATATAAATCAAAAGGAAATCACACAAAAATGACCCGAAAACATTTTTCACGAAATACTTGCCTTGTTCATTTATGATCATGACCATCGGTTGTGACATGTTCAACCCTCTAAAGTTAACTTATTTGGAATAAGATAATGTTCGGGTTTGAAGAAATAAATTTTTTTGAATACGTCCTACTGCCCCTTTACAATGCAGTATCGTTCGCATATGTTTCGCTAATACATTGTCCTGCCTTTGTACAGTTTTCTTATTTACATAAAGTAAATGTTTTAAATATTTTACACGCCTTTCGCTGTTTGTTGAATTGTGTCCACAATAGGTCGATGAAGTCCTATTAGGAAGAAGGAACACGCCATTAAACAACCAATCAGAACAAGTCTGTACTTCAAAAACAGTCTGGACGTCATCTCTGGAAAAGAAAAAAACCACATTAAGACATGAAAAACGCAATTTAACGAAATTCTGGCGAAAAGCATTTTATTATTATTATTGTTATCGTTTAACGGTCTGATTAAAATCTCTCAGGTTCCTAGGTATAATGTTCAAGATAATGGCGATGTCGGTGCGATATTGGCTGCGGTGAGATAGATTTGGGAGGAAACTTCATGACGAAACAAGTTCGTATAACGATAGCATTTGAAACTTTTAATTCTTTGGACACTTTCTTTTTCAATCAGATTGAGGTTTAAATGTTTGATAATTTTGAAATTAGTATCTATATAAACATAGCCACAAGGTTATCCTCATTGAAGAATAGGGTCCCATAATGGGTTGATCTATCCTGAATGTTATTGTAGAAGGCTCAAATCGTTCATTTGCATGTTATGGCAGAAAACGCTATTAACATTGTAACGTGTAACGTAACGGATCGATCTTATTCATAATAGTTATTTCACATCGTATCGACTGCATTTATTAAAGGGGCAATAACACGTTTTTTCTAAATGGGTATATTTTATTTTAACTAATAATTGTACGTTAATGCTAAATGAATTTTTTTGATAGTGTCAAAAATCTCATTACACAAACTAATCATCCATTGTCAGAAGACAAAGTATGACGATTCACCTAAAATCCATTGGCGGCCATTTTTTGTGAACACCTTTTATTGATTTTGTGTAAGGAAAAGGAATGTCATGGCTTAAGTTTACATTATATATTTGAATTATGACTGCGTCATTTAGTTTAAATACATTGTCTTTCAATTAGAACCATTTATTTTCATTTTCCTGACATCACCTTATATTCCCCCTAAAACGTGCTACTGCCCCTTTAAAGTCGCAATAAATATTTTGGTAATTGTATAGACTAGTGTAAACGTAGTGGCCTTACCACAGCATACCCAGCCAAATAGCATTATGTTCCACAGGGGCTCGAATCTCGGAGTGGACAATATAACAAATTCTATATAATATTCTATATAATAGGTAGAGATTATGCTAAAATCTTAATTTCTTTGCCGATTTCGTTCAAATTTAAGATGTAGGTTTATCTCAACATATGAAAACGATATATGAGTGCAAAAGTCCTGGTTTTGAATATTTTTGGTTATATTGTCCACTCCGAGATTCGAACCCCTGTGTATGTTCCTGCCCATATGGTCCGGGGAAATATCATATTGCTCAACTAAAAAACGTTTGAAAGAATTTGTTCTTTAATCTAAAAAAAACCCCAACATGTTTATAAGATGATAATAACGTTAGTATTTCTGCCAAACTTAGCAATGATGCAATGCTTTATGGCTAAATTTTCTTACCAAAAAAAAAACCGTTCACGATTCTATTTACATAGTTTAACTGAATGTAGTAATGCTCCAGCTAAGCTGTAACCACAGAAAATATTTTCAAAATATTATGAACGAAAAGCTGTATTACTCCTAATTATTAACCTACCTTTCACTGAAAAAATATTTCCACAATCCAGCGATAGTATTTGCACCATATTTATCCGGTTAAACTCTGTTATCATCTTAAATATATTTTCATAATATTTAGAACAATGCTATATGTTACACAGGTATTACTTATAAGTATGATATACCTTCTTTATAAAGGTAAATTCATCAAATCTACTAAAACCATGCTTAACATACACTAACTCAGATGTTAGGCCTGTATCACAACCAATCAAGTAACCCTATTTGAAGATATATTTAAAAATAATTAATTGATCTGATATTGATGTTTTCATATAAATTTCTCTGATCTATAACCCTGCATTTTGCTTGACTATTGAATGGTGTTTGTTGAACATGTCTTGCTCTGTGATATCATTGAAAATTATCGATTACAACACAGCTTGTCCGACCTGTTTTGTTGCATACACAAACGACACGCCATTTCTCAATGCTTGTATGTACATTGGATTACATTATCAATAAGAACGGTTTGCTCGCGAGGTTAGTACTAATTGTGTACCTGCAAATGGTCAAGGCCATTTAGATTGTTTAAGGAATTTGTAATGCCAGGACAAGATTGCTCTTGTTTAGCATTTGAGTCAAGATTTTATGGGAAAATGTTTCGGTGCACATTGAACAAGAAAGGTTTCAAATTCAAGCATGGCGACAATTATTAGCATGGGTATGGTTCAGCAATTACTTACGTCGTTTATAGCGAGACTGGTAACCCACATATCAAATATATTCAAAACCTTTATTGCCGACATAAAGGGGAAACACGAACTTTAACCGGTTACAAATACCTAGCTAGTATCTTCTGATGTTACTCTTGTTAAGTGACTGATATTCTACCCGGCCGTACTCTGGGTACCTGGTAGATTACGGCGGGAGGCTGGTTTGGACGGGATTTTTAACATGGGCACGTTTATGTGATATGCATAAATATAAACAGAATGCCTAAATATGTATTTGATATCAGAATGTTTTATTTTTGTATATTTATGATTTTCTTTTTCTAAACTCCATAGAAAAACAATTCAAGCTATAACAACGTCATACAAATAATAATCACCAACAAACAAGGTTTTGATAATCATATTAAAAATTACATCTAAAATTGCTTGAAATATAATATTTGGTATAAAGATCTATCAAATCAGAATAAATTATGACATATTGAACAGAAAGTTATGAAGTTGTCATATTTACAGTTTGTGTGGGCATTAAAACACTAATGTCGGGTTTTCCATGTATTTTCGTTAAAATTTTCTTTAAATCGTTTTGCCATTTATCTCGGTATGTGAGGTTTAAAGTGACACAGAATATCTTTCTTAAAAATTTATTTGTTTTGATAAGCTACAAAATATCTCAATTAGTTCATATCTCATCACTGGACTTGCAAATATATCCATTTATTATATGCTAAGCGGTGAGAGACTGAGTTTTCTCAGTTCTAGAAAAGTGTTCTCGCCACTGAGTGTGATATCACTTTTTCAAGTCAGTGAAAATATCACAGAGGGGATGACGTCATGTGTACAATGGTTTGACGTCACTTCTACAATCAACGCGACGTCATCGCCGTCGCTAAGTTACGATCAACAATGGTATGACGTCGCCAGACAACTCTCGAGTCAAAGTCTTTTGAACGTAAATTAGCACATTTTCGACCACAGAGACATATAATAAACAGAATATCTTTTGTTTTGAGTGTGATATCACTAATCTCTCATCTCGTGACGTGGTAAAGCCTATATTTTCACTCGTGGCTGCGCCACTCGTGAAAATACTGGCTCTACCCCGTCACTCGATGAGAGATAAGTGATATCACACTCAAACCAAAAGATATCCTCTATTTATGCATAATATCTCTAAAATGCTTGATTTTATGGAAATGATTTATATGGTAAAGTTGTCATTACAAATATCCATTGTTAATTTTGTCATTGTAAAATATTGATTACTTACATTACAATATCATTTTAATTGAGTAGTGCATTTGTTCCTTTCTTATTATCCCAAGTGTAATTTTGATATAGAGCGTATATGAAGTGCTAGATATATGGAGTAGTCATGTGGAGAAGTTTGCTTATGATGTCAATATTGAAAACCTTGTTGCAACACCTTCACTCCTATATAAGTCTTCACATATATAACAAATCGTTACTTATCTACACATAAACTCAAATACACCCATACATATACCCATATATATACATGTATACACATACATACATACAAGTATATACATACACACATATATACATATACATACAGACATATACATACATAAATGTGCACATATACACATATGTACATATATATGAATATACAAATCGATAATTCAATAAACCTTAAAGCACATTATGCACACAAGCATATTGAATTAGATGATGCTAGCAGCACAATTATATAACAGTATATGGTAAACGCATATCTATAACAGAATTTTTAAATTGTTGATGTATGCATCTCGTATAGGAATTATTTAAGCATATGTTACAAATATGGTGACTTACATGTAGTTGATACATGGGTTTTCTATCGATTTTACATGTACCATTAAATTGCTTTGATAACAACAAGCGAGCTTAAAGGGGCAGTAGCACGTTTTTTGATAATTTTACATTTTCAATTTTTCACTGATAATTGTAAGTTAATGCTAAATTCATTATTTTGAAAGTGTCAAAATTTTCATTACACTAGCCGATCAGCCATAGTCAGAGGACAGAGTATAAAGATTCACATAGAATCCATTGGCGGCAATTTTGTGTGAACACCTTTAATTCATTTTGTGTAAGAAAAAGAAATCGCATGGCTAAACTTAACTTTATATGTTTGAATTATTACTGCTCCATTTAGTTTAAATACAGTGTCTTTCAATTGGAACCATTAATTTTCATTTTCCTGACATCACCTTATATTTCCCCCTAAAACGTGCTACTGCCCCTTTAAACACTTTAGGTTCTGCCAAAAAACTAAAATGGTGGATATATTCGGTTCTTGACAAACAAATTGCAAGAAAAACATATTTTGCGCTTATAGTTTAACATATGAATAATATAATTGTTTCATTTATAATTAAATACTTTTCCTTAAATATCACATATTCTTATATCTGTATTTATTAATAATCTCCCAAACGACCTATGTTTGACCTAAGACCTCAAGTATGATAAGATAAACCTCTGCATACATTTGGAAACACTAATATCTATTACAAAAGAAATGTTTCTGTTGCATACGGCATGTAAGTATTAACATGTAAGATATCACGATTTTATCATTTCATTGCTATTATTGAATGGTATTATTTTAGAACGAGTGAATGAGTTAATGCTTAACGCCGCTTGGGCAATATTTCAGCCATAAGCGGCGGGGATATTTTGAGAACGAAGAAAGTTTTCAACTTCACACATGAGAATGTCGATTTATCCATGCTAATCTTGGTATTGCGAGGAAATTTAAAAGTTTGTTGATTGTAATAATGTCACATGGATACGCCTTGTTTCTTAAATAATCAGATTTCTATGTTTAACTAATGGGAGTGTCAGGTAGAAGCTGAAAAACAGATCAATATATTGGATTAATTTATTCACTAATGCATATTTATTTCGTACAGTTATTGCTGGGCCACTGTTCCTTGGATTGTTAGGTAATGTGATTTCATATTTAAAATGTGGTTGTTTTCAATGACTGTGATCAGATAAACATGACCTTATTTTCATATACCATGTTTAAACCTAACACTTATCAAATATTACAGTGAAAATTGCTACAGATTCGTATTTCAATACAATTTGTTTTCTTAAACATTTGTTACAGCCAGATGTTCCAAAATGAAACGAACAGCTCAATTAACACATTGTAGCAAAAGGAATATCTCAATAACATATATTGTAAGAGTACGAATAGTTCAATCAACACACGTTAACAGTACGAATAGCTCCAAACGACACATTGTAACAGTAGGAAAAACTCAATAATAGTGCGGATTGCTCTTGAGATACATTAGTTTTGTACGCCTTTATCTAAAAGGGACAGTAGCAAGTTTTAGGGAGAATGTAAGATGATGTCAGGAAAATAAAAATTAATGGTTCCAAATGAAAGACTAAATGAAGCAGTAGTAATTCAAATTTATAACGTAAAGTTTAGCCATGCGATTCCTTTTTCTTACACAAAATGAATTAAAAGTGTTCACACAAAAATGGCCGCCAATGGACATTATGTGAATCATTTTAATTTGTTCTCCGACTATGGATGGTTGGTATGTGTAATAAAATTTGTGAGACTTTCAAAATAACACATTAAAGGGGCAGTAGCACGTTTTTAGGGGGAATATAGAGTGGTGTCAGGAAAATGAAAATTAATGGTTTCAATTTAAAGACACTGTATCTAAACTAAATAAAGCAGTAATAAATCAAATATATAATGTAAAGTTAAGCCATACGATTCCCTTTCTTACACAAAATGAATTAAAGGTGTTCACACAAAAATGGCTGCCTATGGAATTTATGTGAATATTCTTAATTTGATCTCTGACTATGGCTGATTGGTTTGTGTTATGAGATTTTTGACACTATCAAAGTAATACATTTAGCATTATTGTTCAATTATCAGTGAAAAAATGAAAATATATAATCGTCAAAAAACGTGCTACTGCCCCTTTAAGCATTGAAGTAGAATTATCAGTGAAAAAAATTAAATGTAAAATTATCAAAAACACGTGCTACTGTCCCTTTAAAACGTATTACTTCATCACCACTTACTCCTAAATATAAGTTTGAACAGTGCGACTTTTAATTCTAATTTTCATACATTTAATTACAAGATGAAAATGCTAGATCAAGCTAAATTGTTCATATACTAAAATTATTCTAAGGTTCAACCATCGACGGCCCAGAGCACTACTGTTACCAGTGCTACAACCTAAGCGAGACGGAATCGTGCACCAATATTGCACCGTGCGAATCGGTAAGGCTTGGAGCACATTTTATATTTCAACATGGTTGCAGTCATATTCCTACGCAACGCCTGAAACGCCAGTTTCCAAACTGTCAGTTTTATGACTTGCTGCAGACCCTTAAGTTTTCTGTGTGATATCAACGCCCCTACAGGAGAAT
Organism: Steromphala cineraria; assembly: GCA_916613615.1. Taxonomy (NCBI): domain Eukaryota; kingdom Metazoa; phylum Mollusca; class Gastropoda; order Trochida; family Trochidae; genus Steromphala; species Steromphala cineraria. The sequence continues at coordinate 28,254,837 of OU744735.1, read as the reverse complement.
GTTAGCAACCTCCAGTTACTTTCTGATTGGACTATTGCTTTCTCTCATAGTAAGCTAGAGAACAAACACAGAAAATTCAAGGGTCTGCAGCAAGGAATAAAACTGATAGTTCTGAAACTGGCGTTTAAGGCTTTGCGTAGGAAAATTGGTTGCAGTTGAGTCTAATGATTGCCTACCTGCGAGATGATGCCGTTTCGTATAACAGTACGTTGTCCTTAGATGTTCAAACTAAAATAACTTCAATACGTACTTGATCAATGTATTTATATACCTCCTGTCATTTAAAATGATGATTTAAACATAGTTTAACCAGCTGCTACATGTGTAGAAATGTTAATATTACATATCGAGGCATTTGGAATGGAACAGTGAATATTTTGAATGCATTTACCATACCATACCATGTTTCAATATATATTGCATTTTTTTACAAATGGCATGTTATTCACAAAATATACTTCCCTTTTAACATGAAATATAGTGATTAAAAAATATCGTAAATAATGAATGTTTTTGCTAATGACATGGAGCAGTTCTCAATATACCTGAATATACAAATATCACTTCTTAAAGGACGAAATGTAAGTATTACACACCAAACATTTAGTTTGATTGTAAACATTTAATTTGCCATTGGACTCCTTTTCAGTCATTTTCGTGAATGTTTTATATTACAGAGATGCGTAAGCGAGTGCTTTGAAGAAAACAATGCAATTTCTCTTCACCACTATTGTGAAGACAATGAAGTGAGTATTGTATTGTTATTTGAAATTTCTATCAATTTCTCTTCACCACTATTGTGAAGACAATGAAGTGAGTATTGTATTGTTATTAGCTATTTATTTCTCTTCACAACTATTGTGAAAACAATCATCTTTGTATTATTATTATTTACCATGTTCAACAATTATCTTAATACAATGAAAATATGGAAAGCTCATGAAGCCTTCAAATAAATCGAACAATTGACACTATATACTACACATGTATACATTAGGACAAATTGATTTTATGTTGATATTTCCAAAAGATGGAAGACAAGGGTTGGAAATATTTCTTTGTTGTAGCCTAATTCATTGAAGTACGCTATTTATTTGAATGGGGTTCTTAATTGGTTTTTGTAAAAAGCATCAATATGTTCAAATCAATGTTTCCGAAATAAAGAGATGTTGGACAAACATATACAAAAGTGCCCGTTCACTGTATAAAAGCTAATTATTGTAATAGATCCTTTTAATAAGAAATTTGAGTCATGCCAAAGACCCATACTATGGTGTTGTATGTTGCTGACATACAAATTACCAGAAGGTTGACAGGTTCTTACAATTGCGGCATGTGTCGGTGTTTTGAGATTGAGATTTAAAATACACATTCGAAACTCTTTAAATACAATCTAAATAAATCTAGATCGACAGTTCCATATTTCTTAATACTGTCGCACGACCTTATGTAAAACTTGTTGGTCTAAACTTATCGAAAATGCTTTAAATTAAGCATTGAGAGGTTAAAGAACTGGATCAGTCACGACTTGTTTGAAATTCTATCGTTATTATTGCAACGAAATCGATGATGGATAGGTTAAATGGTTTGTACTGATTCCTTTCATTATCCAATTGTTTTGCAACGTTTTGAAATTGTATATATTACCTTTTCTTCACTGACGTTGATAAAATGAGAAAAAAGTAGTATCGAGCTTGGATAAATATTGCAGAAAAATAAATAAAACAGTGTCTTTTGTTGCATCACAAATTCTTGCTGAGGATCAAAAGAGCATGTACACATTTCGCAGTCCTCTTTTTGGACATCTTTCCACGAACAAAATGTACAAAGGACAGTTGCGCAGAATGTTTTTTCTTTTACCTAATAATTCTCAATGTTCCTGAACTTATGTTGTTTCAACTTCAGCCGTGCAAGGACCCGATGGATACCTCCCGACTTGTCGGTCACCAGTCTTGCACAGGAACCCTGTGCAACGCCCCTCAGAAGTGTTCAGGTTGGTTATTCTCCCCCCCCCCCCCCCCCCCCCCCCCCCCCCCCCCACAGAGGCAGATCAAGTCATGTTGATCAAGCCTCTGTTCCAATTAGATTTACTTCTCAGGGTTCCGGAAGTTTTACCTGGCGGAAAAGATTTGCACCACAATCCATTTGACCTTTTTTAGCAGATGTTAACGCTTCTCGCATGGAGAGGGTGGTTTTTGCCATAATGCAGTAGCCATATGATGATTCTAGTACAGCGTCGATGATTGAGCAACTAACTTTGATTGCCTCCATTCA